>JAMPIV010019584.1:0-570000 GCA_024509875.1 Oreohelix idahoensis
ATCCTTACACTTTATATTGGTGCTTCAATAATTTCAAACAATGAAGCTGGAGCCAATCAGTTGAATTTGTGGGGGTATTTTCTCTATATGCAAATTAGTGCAAGCGGGTAAGTATGTATCCCAAAGTATCAGGTCTTTTTACTTGCCAGCTTTCCTGAAGGATTGAAAATTAGCGTACATTGAAACCGCGCTACATTGACGTTCCCTTGTAGCATGATAAGAGACTACATGGAAGTGCTGCTGGCTGAAATTCCTTGAATTAGTTCTTGTGTTAGCTTTCCCTTAAACTGAAGAAAGATTTTGTCAGTCAATAATCTGATGTGGCGAAAACCTAATCGTGGCGAAATATTGTTAACAGTGGGCCTACTGCCACATTGCTTTGAATCTATTGCTGACATGGCCACTGCTTATCCCCGCATAGAGCAAGTATCAACCATGTTTAAGAATTGTAAGGGGCACTTTCTCTTTCTTGAGTTCTAGTGAGAAGTCCAACACATATCCACTGCAACACGTTCGAAAGGGGGTTCCCATAATGGGCATTTCTACTGTGTTTGCTGGTGCAGGTCCTTATGCTTAGTGGAGCTTCTCTTTGGCATTTCTGGACAAGGATATTACAAATCTCATTTATTTCCTCTGTAAGATTCCTGGGCCAGATAGATAGTCCCATGGTCCATCGTTTAGATCCCAGTGTGTGCCGTTACTATTCCCCATATGTTCCACCTAAAGGGTATAGCCTGTCATTGTATTAAGGGGCGCCATAAACCTTGCTCCCTCGTAAAGATTTTGGCACATAACTATGCAAGGGTCCATGCCCTTTAGTGTACCTGTGTCCTGCTTGTTCTAGTTAAAGTGAGTGCCCCATTCTGTCTTCATATAAAAGTCTCCTTTCTCTTAAAGGGTTATGTGCTTTAGGGTAATTTGCCAAAACAAGGCTTCAGTGTTCTGTTTGCTGCTTGAGCCTTTTTATCTCTTCTGGATGAGTATTGATTAGGATTTTCCTCCATTTTCCTCAAAGGGGTAAAATAGGGGTCCGTCCAAGCACGTGGCTGCTTTGATTTCTCCTTCCACATAAGCGAGATCTTATGTTGATTCGGGCTATGGGTAAGGTCGAGTTGTTTCTTGCTCCCATTGTTATTACACGGTACCTCTTGATTTCCACTGTTTCTGATGGGTTATACAATTGTCAGGACTCACTAGAGAAGAGCACACAACTGAATCAGAAAGTCACAATACAGTTGTCAATATTGAAGCACAGTACTTGAGTGCCATTCACGGTTCAACGTGTCCTTCACAGACAGGGGATGAACAATCATGGCCCGGAAGGATAGTTTAGCACGCCATGTGATGAACCTAGTCAGCTGTGTGCAGAATGAGCTTCTTACCCAAGAAGTCGAGAAAAGCCTATCAGTACAGGGAAAGGGAAGTTAGTCAGAGGTCATATTCTTGGTTTTCCAGCCGATAGAAAATCCCCTTACTGTCATAGAGGAAACCTGTTTTTATAAAGTCCTTGGCAGGGTGGTACGATGCCATTCATTAATAAGACGGTCGAAGGCTAGTGCAAAAACAGACAATAGAAATGGCAGGCCAGGGAGGACTACAGATCAAATAGACTGGGAACTCGGGGTCAAGTACGCAGGCAATGCAAGAAGAGCCCGCAAGTCGATGGCGACTCATAGCTTTGACTGCCTGCGTCAGGGACCCAGCGAACGCAGGAGCTGGTCAAGGACCTGAGGCTCCTTGCTCAACTCCACGTGGTGGTTTCCTCGGAAAACAGTCTGCAGCAGTGCTGGCTGGCTTGAGCTGAGCACGGATCGCAATGGGAAGGCAAAACCCGGTCCTAAAAATGTCCCGTGCAGAAGTCGGAAGGAGTCGGACCGTGGCGACCGAAGGTGCATATATCACAGCTACGTTGTAAACAGACACAACGCAAAAACCACCGTCCCTTTTTCAGGGCGAACGAGGAAGTGGGAAGAAGAAGAAGAATAGTACCAAAGCAGACTCCTGGGAAGAAAGTTTTCAAACATGTGGTTCCTCTCCAGGTTCATGTTGATACCGAAGTTGCTGTGGGCCACTGCTTATATATGAAATAAGCACAAGTACAGTGGAGGAAGACTATAGAGCAGAAGGTCAACAAGTTCATGGAAGAAAATGGCTAGGGGTACCCACCCAGGTCTGTCAGATGTGTAGCACTGTACTGCAAAAAGTCCAAAACTTCTGCTGCTCCCCTTCAAGTCAGTTGTTTGAAGAGTACAAAGTTGGAAATGGCAAGGCTTGCAATGATGCTACGCGAGTCAGCTGATGACGTTGGTTAAGTTCATTCATCCCACAATGAAAAACGGGAAGGAAGATGTGAGAGTGAAGAAGCTTTGTTGATGCTGCCCAAGAGTCACTCAAACTGAGAGAGGTAATCGGATACACACAAACGAATGAGACGGGGATCTTGGTCATGGAGACATCCGCAGTTTGCGAAGTGTTTCTCTTCAGTCATCCAGGTCGGCTGCCACAGAAATTTTTGGGTCGATCTCTTGTCCCTCTCCGGCCGTATTCTGTTACATTTGTTTTTGCGTACTGATTACGTGAAATTTCCGTTGTCGGTATTTTTCTTTCTCTGCTATCAAGGCAGATATTTGGTATATTTTCAAATCACCTTACACTCCAGCTACCTTTCAGTAATAGTTATCATGTTTTTTTGCCCGCTTGACCTTGTTAAAGAGTAGGTGGATGATGCAGACTTTAACCGACAATCCGTTGGTAGGACATTCTGGGTATACCAGAAGTTGGACGCCTGTTTCACACGGAAAACGGCCAGCTAAGGTTGATTATCGCTGATAAGACTAGTGTGACGTCTTAGCCCAGATTGCAATACGATGCATTGTTGTTTGCACAAGGACGGGGCGATACTTATCAGTTTGACACACCTGAGCGGAAATGTTGTAATAGTTCCGGGCAGATGTAAGAAGTTGTATGTAATTATTGACGAGAATATTCGAATGTCACGATTTCCATATATGTATTGAATAAAGATGACTTGCACTTCAGGCAGGTGATGATTACTGGCGATGTGGAGAGAATTGGCCAAATACTCCAATCTACTCCGGTTTTACTGGCTGTCAATAGGTTTGACAGTGATGCCGACACGTCTCGATGGCAACGGTGGCAGCCCGTCCGGCTGGAGAGGTATATTTCTGCTAAAGCTGCGAGCATATGCCTGAATGTAGCAGGGCTTCACGGGGTCTGGCGATATTGCCACGAAGAATGGATAGTGACAGCAACAGGCCGTAGGCACTTGGCAATCTGTTAGCCGTAGATATATAAGTGAAAAATATCCAGAAAATGTCAGGTGGGCCCTTTGGCGGTGTACGGTGCTCCAAAATCAAAGTCAGAGACAGAGAGCACAAATTACAGGCTTGGCCACTCTCTGAAAAATACAACATGTCAAAAAATATTTACAGCCATGGCACAACCATCTCCATGTGTACTAACAAATCCCACGGTACATTCTTTCGCCTGCCCACCTACACCCACTGTCTTTCACTCGATACAAAGATCCACCACACCATCTCTCTTCCTCCTCCGCTCTTGCTTCCTAATTATACACGCAGGTAAATTCCGCCATGCGTTAACACTGCGCCAGCCGCGCGCGAGTCTAACTTAACCCGATTTCACACCCACACAATCTGACTCATACTCTAGGCAAGGCAATAGTAGCCATTCAAAACACAAATAGATAAATAAAAGTGCCCATGAGATATTTCTCAATTGGGACTATACTGGAAGTGTTATAAAATTAATATCGCGCTGATACTAGTGAGTATCAGAAAACAAATAGCAATACACTTTACAGAATTAATTTAAACACATATTCAAATGGAAAAACAAAGTGACAAAAATGATATACATTTAACTCTCTCTTCTGTCTGCTAAAATAAAATCCCTCTTGGCTTACCTCTTAGTGGAGTTTAATTGGAATCGTGCAGACAAACAGAACTCCCGGTCATACCAAAAATTACTTTACTTTAAGTAATATACATTAAAGATAAAAATAGCGTAACTCGGGATCACGATTTGACATTATTTAAGCAAAGAGAAAAACCCCACGAAATTAACTAAGAAAATATTGTAAGCTTACAGAGCAAGGAATACAATTTCTGCACAACTGTATAGAATATATCAACTGTATCACCCCAACAATCTTGCTAGGCGCAAAGGTTCCTCCCGAGTCGAAATGGTAAAGAATTAGTTAGTTAGTTCCGTCTGTTAATTTTGCTGTAATACCCTGTTTCAAACCAAAACCCAATGAAGGGTTACCAAACGGTTATATTGGGGTATTATAGTGTTTGTTGATTCTTCTCTGGTATTATTTTTACCTAGTCCTGAAAAGGACTGGTAACCTGAAAAAGGACCACTAGCTGCATGGCTGTCTGGATTCCTCTTTGTTTGTCCGGTTGTGGTGCCGTGCCGCTTTATAGTGTTTTTTAATGTCCTGCACCTCACTATCTGGCTTGTGTGGTTTTTGTTGCTTTTGCCTCCCTTGTTATACTGTTTCTTGTGTCTTCCTTTGCTCTTGTATCTTAGATTAGCGCTTTTTTCTATAATTGTTTGGGAGTAGCTTTTCCAGCGTTTCCTCGATGTCTTCTTCGTCTGGTTGGTCGTTCCGTTTTAATATCTTTTTTGTGTTTGATGTTATTTCTTCAATGGTCATTCTTTCTGCTTCTATTACTCTTCAGTACCTCTCGTTTTCCTTCTTTCAGTTCTATCAGCTTCTTGATATCTTCTTCTACCTGCTGTTGAATTCTTTTCATGTCTTGGTGTATTATTTTCATGTCGTTCATGAATTGTTGTTGTTTCGCGCTTTCCCGAGCTATCAGGGATTTCTTTCACTATCTGTGCCGTTGATCGTGGTTCTGTCTTTGTGTGGGTGCCGGTTTTCTCTCTCCTTTCGCAGTTGCTGTTTTCGATCTTTCACCTCATTCGTGAGCTGTCTGTCCTGTTTTCTGTTAGGCTGTCCTTGGCGCCTATTACCTTGAGTACTTGAAATTAGTGTGTTTTTTTGACTCTTGGTACGGTACTCCCTTACCAATGGCAACTGTAGTTATTACCCTTGTTTGTTGGTATTCGGGACACCCTCTGTATCGTGCTCCGTGCTTTCCGAGGCAGTTGGAACATTTTCTATTGTTATTTGGTGCTTTGTAGTCGCGCGGTCTTGTTTTTGCCTTTGGGCAGTTCTTTGTATTCGTGGCTGCCCGCACAGTATCTGCAGACCGTCTCTCTTTTCTGCACACGTGTTTCTTTGTGTGAGAAAATCCCTGGCACTTTGAACACTGCATCACTGGTGGGATGTAGGCATGTGTTCTTCGAGGTCTATTCTGGATAGTGATGTTTTCCGGGACTGTTTTCCCTTGTAGAGTCACTATTATCAGTCTCTGGTGTCTTCTTTGTTCCAGGACTTAAGCCTTTCTGCGTGTGTGAATCTGTACCGAGGGTTTTCGGCCTGGATGTAGCTGAGGGCCTCTGTGTCTGACAAGCTTGTGTCTATCCCTTTGATGACTACTATCTCTTGGTTTCATTGTAGATTTCTGCTTGGATTTTGATCCGGTGTGGTAGTTGATATTCTTTAAGGCCCGGATGTCAGAGCAGTCATCAGCGATTTAGTCTTTTCTGTATCATTCAGGGCAAGTAATCACTCCCTGTTGGTGCCTTCTGATACTTATTATGCCTCTTTTGCCGACTACTTTCTCCAGGATATTGATTACTTTGTCGTCCGGGAGTGCAGAGATGCCTGAGTTGTTGGCTTCTCCTTCGGACAACTGCGTAATTTTTATTTTGCGCTCTTGTTCCGGTTCTTTGTGATTGCCTTTGCGTCGTTCGCCTGGTTGGCATCTCCCTTCTGTTTGCTCATGATTTTGCTTCTCTTGATCTCCGCGGGGGACTTGGCTATTCTGTGTTGAATTCACGGCGTATCTCGATGTCTGACAACTGGAGCCACCTCAAATAGTGCTTCTTTCAATGTTGGAGTGAGACTAAGGAACTCGTCTCTGTCTTCACGCATTCTGTATAGTTCGTCCATAGCGGTCTCTGCGATATCTTCTGGGTCTAATTCGTCTAGTTCAGATGATGCCGTCCCCTCATCAGCAGCTGGCCGCGAGGTGACGTCCCGTTGTTCTGCCCTTTTTGTCCACCTCCTGAGCCGGTCCGAGTTGAAGAGTTGTCTCCTCCACAGTGTTTGCAGGTGACCTCTCGGCATCGTGTGGTGGTGTCATTGGTGTTTGGCGCAGCTTCTCTGTGCCAGACCGGGCCTCTGCAGAAGAGTCGGGTACGTGTGGTGGAGGCAACATTGATCTAAGCTCCTGTTTTCCTTTCTCTTTCCTTTCCAGCGTCTGTTCTATCCCCTGTATCAGTCTCTTCACCCTCTCACGCTCAGGGTCTAGGCCGTGGACGTTTGCAGCTGCCCTTTTCTCTCTTCTTTCCAACCATCCCCTCATCTTCTCCAGGTGGTGTAGCAATCTCATCGTTTCCTCATCCTCTGGATCTACATCTTCTAGGCCAGGGACGCCTGCATCTGCCCTCTCCTCTGTCTCGCAAGGAGTCGGGCCCCTCAGCCTCTCAGTCGGGTCGACACACGTTGCAGCTAACTCCGTGTCTAGAGTTGGAGGAGGACCGGTCTCAGCACGAGTACTTGGGGCAGTCTTGCTCTCTGGCTGTCTGTCTTTGTTTGAAGCTTTGTTATTCACATGGCTCTTCAGCGCTGGCGGGCTGGTGTAGACCTTCCTCCTTTTAGCATGATGTTTATTTCGGGTCATTTTGATGAAAATGTGATCTTGTCTCGAATAGTGGCGTCCTGAGAAGGACGTTGGTCGAACCGGTTGATGAAAATGTTCGGGTTGATGGTAAAGAATGAAGGATACTAGTTCTTAAATAGTAAGAAAAATCTGCAGGTGGCGTAGAGTGGCTTCGCGCACGTGCAAGAGATAAAACAACTCCAGACGTAAGACTTACGCGAGAGTGTCTTCGGCCGCCTCAAGACGGGGGAAAGTGGCGTAACGCTAGCAACTTTTCCTCGTTCTACCAGCGTCCTACGTTCAGGATGAAAAACCCCAGGACGGCATGACATAAAAGACAGAGAAGTTCCCCTGTGTAGACGAGGACTGTGACTCAAAGAAACATAATTTTTACCGCTTCCCCAAGAATCGCTAGATAAAAGACTTAGTAAAAATTTGCCACTAGTTGCACGTGGAAGGGATGGCGTTAGCCGGGCTCTCTCAAGATTGACACGGCTAACGACAGAATTAGAGCGGATATATAAAAAATGACAGAAGCGAGGGCGTGGACAAGGAATAGAAAGAAACTGCACAGACCACTCAGATTAAAGGGGCAGACATTTCCAATCAAAGTACGACACTTATTATCTGCCCGACAACTTTTGTGAAGAGATAAATTGTATGATTTAGCTCGTTCAAGACCCCAACTGAATTAATTCAGCGAAATCTTAATTTAGTAGCTCTGTTTTAAGTGTATTTATGGTGACTGAGACATATGAGTGATGGGAAACTACAACAGAGAAAATCAATCTGCTGTTGCCCTTAAGACGCCACAAGGCGTGATGGCCTCTGACTGCTTGGTCGGTCTTTGGCTAAGGACGGAAGAAGAAGAAGAAGAAGAAGACATACGAGTGCAGTACTCAAAAGGATTAAATCAACTACAAATTTGTTTATATACAAATAACAAATTTAAAAATAAATTACATTTAACAGTGTAAAATGAATAATTCTTTTTTAAAAAAGGTAATCATCACAGGGTGATGTTATGGATATTGAGGGAATTGTCTGAAAGTTCACTTGGCAGCTTTTAAGTTTGTACTTATGTGTCAATAATTTCGAGGAGAGTGACAGATTTGATGAAAGAATAAAAGATACTATCTAGATGATAGCATTTCAGTCTACAAGTTGAATGGAACTGTCTCTCCTCGGGATTTAGTCCACTAGAAACCTTAATTCAAAAATAATTCTGGTGAAGCTAAACAGGATATTATCTGGGCGATAAATTATTTCTCAGGAATCCTACCAAGGACTATGTAAAATACATAAAGTTGAGAAAGAGATTTGGTGCCCAGACCACATTAAAAATGTCCCGACCCAGTAGTGTTTAGTTACGGCTCAGCCCCCAGGTAAAAGACTTTATCTTGTTAGACTTATTGCCACCAAAGTTTACATTCAACATAAATGAGACACAAAGAAAATAAAACAGACTCGATGTTTTGATTTCTACAAATAAGATATCGAACTTCCAAAAGATATATAGTATAAAAGAAAACCCTATCTATAGTTTTATTTTTACAACTTCTATACAAGTGTTACTGTGACCATATTATTGTTGTTTTATAAAAAGGTTTTCTTCATATGGACATATGTATTAAAGCTTCACAATGCTGGTATATAGGATACTCAGCGTTATAATGTGTATGTGTTTCTGTCTGATTCTAAGGTTAGCCAAGATTTAGTGGCCCTCTTGAAGTGTTGGACTACTACTGCGGGCTTCCTGGTGTAATGCTTTTAGGCTCCCATTGCAGTCTCCACGTTTCAGCTCTCAAGAGTGCAGCTGTTATGTACCCCATATTCAGGCCGTCCCATCGTCAACCACCAATCTTTCTCTACATGGCTTGCTCTGGTCTCTCAGCTCTAGTGGTCCCCTATTCTAGGTTTTGCGTATAATGGTTGCAGCCACTAGTCTAATCTGTTTCTTGTGAAAGAAGGCAAAAGCCGCATTCTGTTGTGTTTAGCAAAGCATCTTCACAAAGAGTTTACAGGTTTGATAAAACCTGCCCTTACTTCTACCAGGCTTTCTTGGGGACTGTTCGTACCCACAGTATTAGGATATATATTTTTAACAGGACGTGCCCAAATCGGCCAGCACGCATCACGTGATGTAGCGTGGGTCATCCTGTCAAGTCATGCTAATGGGCTTATAAACTAAATCGCACATCGTGGTCGTTTCAAGCATTCTGGTCTTGCCGTGGCTCTTTCAAAAGGATATAATTTCTCTAGTCGCCCGGGCACACCGGTGCATGAAAAGAAATGCATTCGTTCTCAAGAGACCGGTATGGGAGAGGAATGGAGGGAAAGACGAGGGACTGTGTGAGTCTAAAAAAGCGGTACTGTAGAAGTTTACAGATATCGTTAGAATTGAAGAGAATTCGTCCCACAAAGTAAAGGAATTAAATGGTAGAGCAAATTAGTAGACACAAAATTTAGATAGGCGAATGCATTCTGAGTCACCTTAGCTGCCAGTATATTTGTTGGTTCTGCTCCAACCGATGTTTGGTTCTTTGCAGGTTATGGACTGATTCACTCTCGTCACTGGTAAATTCTGGAGGTTGTGACACGTTCCAAGAAATATCAGGAGTAATCACGAGAAATATTCCTTTGGGGTCATTAATCATAAAGTTATAGCAGAATTACAGGTATGCAATTCATAATTTATCATAAAGACACTAGTTTACGTGGCAATTTCAGAGTGTTTTGCCCGTGTCGCAACAATGAAACACAAGATATTTTCTTTACGTCATTTACAAATTCATCTGCTGTTTTTTCAGGACCATATAAAATTTTAATACTTCCGTGTTATTTATCATGTTATGTTTGCGAGCTCGCAACTTATCATGCGGCAACCTGGTAGCGTGCATCTTCCCAGACAAGAAGTCGGAGTTAACAATAGGAGTGTCGCTCGGTGTAGACTCTTACTCTGTCTGGAGCTAACGAAAAATTAATGTAGAAGTCCACTACTTCGCTACGCGTCGCCGATAATAAAGGAGAAAATAACCAGGAAAGAGGGGTCGGTGAGAGATGTGATAAGAAAACCTTGAACCAGGAAAGCGAAAATAACGAATACTGGAAGAATTAGCATGTACATGGGATGGCAGAGTAATAATGCCGGAGAAAAGGGTAGACCAGAAAAAAAAGACCGTATTTCGAGACAGCGTTAAGGCTGAAAACTGACAGTCGAACATCATTTAAAAAAAAATAGAAATTGGCAGCTTTAGCGGTTGCTCATATCCGTTTTTTGTTATTTGATCAAGTCTGTTTACCAACCTTGACCTAAAACATTCCATCCCACCTTTGCTGAAATGTGGGGCTTACGTGCTTTTACAATAGGCGGTTCGTTGAATGCTGTTTGCTGGAGCATCCTTCACACCAGTGTTGCCCGTAGTCAAAATTCTCCAGCCCAATCACAGCACAAAACCAGCCCAATCACAGCACAAAACCAGCCCAATCACAGCACAAAACCAGCCCAATCACTGCACAAAACCAGCCCAAGCCTGACACACAAAATAACATGTTTGTACTTGGTTTTTTTCTTTTTTTTTAAATAGATTTCTATCATGCAAAAGACAGTCATCAAGTTAAAGCAAAGACAGATATTGCAAGTAGAACTGTGACACTTACCATGCGATAGAACATAATTATTTCTCCACACATGTTCAGGCCCTCTGATAACTCAGGTGAGGCCCGGGCCATTTCACATTGTGAAGCCATCTCATTGTCTGGGAAGAGTTTGTCGCTCCTGAGTTATGAAAAGTGTAGAGATAGGTATGACCTATGGAACAGTTTCAATAGAATCTCACAAAACTAGCTCGTTACGAGAAGAGAGAGAGAGAGAGAGAGAGAGAGAGAGAGAGAGAGAGAGAGAGAGAGAGAGAGAGATTGGAGATATGGAGAAGAGAAGTCGAATGCTCTACATTAGAGGAATCCTATAGAGTTGATTCTGTATCCCTGCAAAAAGAACTCATATCCTTAATATCTGAACATCGAAAAGAGCCCCCAACCTCCCAGTTGTAGGATTTTGCCTTTATGTAAATACTTAACAAAGACATCACGAGTGATATAGTGACTTAAAAGTGACTTAAAGAATAACAAGGCTATGTAAGTTTTATTTGTTAAACATATAGACAAAGAGGGTTAGTAAGAAGTTAAAAAAATGTGATTTTAGAAGAAAATACACACATGAAATGAAAGTATGAATTAAATAAAGAATAAGATTAAAATGTTCTAAGGAATTAAATAATGATGAGATAAATGAAGCATTACCACACTAATGATAATAATAATATACAGACTCCATAGTAGGATGATCTTCCGCCGATGTTTGATCGTACAGTATTATGTACAGTGACTCTTCAATGTAGTCGTCTTTTCCGGTGTGGTTTTTTTTTTCAAAGATGTGCAAGAGCTATTTTCTACAAAAAGGGATTGGGGTGTTCTCTATAAAGTTTAAAGGAGATATCTTTTTCACCAATGAAAATCTAGACTCTAACTGCAGCATTTCTGTAGTAAATCGTTGAACAGTGTAGCATATACAGTCTGTGAAATATTTAATTGTCATAGTAGAAGCAGAATTCAGTTACTCTGCTTTAACAATTCTATAAGATTGGTAGAAAAGCTAGCTATTCTTCTCTGCACTGTCGTGTGTGATAAACTTGTGTTCTCATTTTACATTTTTCTGAACTTAACTGATACATGCTCAACATAATTTTTTTTTGTTTAAATTCACACGTGAAGCATTTCTCAGCCGCAGCAAATAAATTTATAAGCTTACTCTAGTAACCGTGTCATTCTTAGTGTTCACTTTCTTGAAAATCTTCTGTTCACCACTAAGTTTTTTTATGCTAAACTTTTTGATTTAATTTTTTTTTCCCCCACCTGGGTCCAATTCAGGATGATGTGCCGCGGTTAAGGTTGTATTATTTTATAACGGCTAACGTTTTGCGACACACGAGGCAAAGTATTGCGCCACTGGAAAGAATACACATCTACTTATTCGTCCACTGAATCGCTCGTGGTATCTATTTAAAAGTTCAATATTGTACACACAAAAGGGAAATATTCAGTTATACTTTTTTAAATGAACAATCACACAAAGGAAGAAATATCTAGTGGTAAACAGCACACGGGTTCCCTGTGTACAGCACACCAGGAGTGTAGTGGCGACATATTATGTGTGTCAGCGTGGAGAAATAGCGAGGGGGAAGACTTCTGATGATCAGATTGCATCATGTTGTTACTCTGTGTAATAAAGTTTCCTATCATATCTTTGCCAGTTAACGTATTTATGGAATCTCTTGAAAAGAATATTTTTTTTATAACATTAAACTCTGAACTGTCACTTAATTATACTGAAAAAAAAAAATAATTTAGAAATACAATTATATTCAATTTTTTTTTCAAAACTCCGACGTGGGCCGTATATTGTGCACGCCTGGTGTAAATTGTTGGTCTTCCCCCATCATCTATGAACTCAATTGTTGTTTTTGAGCAATCAGTTTAAATATTTTTTGACAGAAGCAGTTTTTCAGATTGCAACACACAATAAAAATAAAATAAAGTAAATAAAAAATTGATACATGGGCATATATTGACATGCATGTCGTATGAGGCGACTAATATGAAACTGAGCATGAGGCTGGCAACCTCATCATGTTAGATAAACTACCACAGAAACCAAAGCTACAACAGCATGAGCATTCTTGGTGCAGTCTTTCTGCCAGGAGACTAACTGCAGTGCTGGCTAAATGATCCGTAAGGAGCTTCAAGGAAATTTAATCATCAATTGGACATATTCGCTTGCCAGGGTTACAAGTTTGCACTGCATTCCATGGCTTCATTGTCAACAACAAGAGAAGCCACTGTCTTCGTCTACTTCTGTTACTGTAACATAATCTGGGTCGATCTCTTGTCCGCTCCGGCAGTATTTAGCTACCTTTATGGGGCGTGCGAATTTTGTGCACTGTTCAATGGTCGGCACATTTTCTTCCTCTACTTTCCGACAGGTGATTGGTATTTTCGAGTCATTGTTTGCACTGCTTCCTGTAATAATTCGTCATGTCTTTTTACCTGTTCATCCCTGCTAAAAGAGTAGACGGATGATACAATCTTGACCGACAGTCATGTTGGTAAAATTCCCATGTACCAGACATTGAGCGCCGGATTCACACGGAAATGGCCAAGCGAGCTTGCTTATCGCTGATATTGCTAGTGTGGCCTTCTAATTACTGTCGTGAAGAGTCACAGCGACTTGGGAACAAGAGAAAGAGGACACCTTGGTGGACAGAGGAAGTCAAAGAGAAAATAAGAGAGAAGAAAATGGCATGGAAACTATACTTTGGAGCTAAAAACACAGCAGGACAAAAAGAGAAATATAGAGAATATGTGATACTCAGAAAAGAAACAAATAACAATGTGCTAGCAGCAAAACAGAAGTCCTGGGAAGAATTTGGAGAAAAGCTAGAAAAAGATGCGCAAGAAAACCAGAAATTGTTCTATACGACCCTAAAGAACACGAGGAAGGAAAAACAATGCCTTCTCAAATTTATAAAGGACAAGCAAGGCAAATTGCTTACTGCCCCGAAGGAAGTAATGGAAAGATGGAAAGAATATTTCTCAGAACTCCTTGATGGTGAGCAAGGTCAAGCATCAAAAGTGATAACCACTAGCACAGAAGAGGAAACCAATGATGGTGAAGATGACATAAAGATGGAAGAACTGAAGGCAGCACTGGAGAAAATCAAGATGGGAAAGCAGCAGGGCATGATGGTATAACACCAGAAATGGTTAGGTACATGGGAGCATCAGGCGACCTATTACTCTTAAGGGTCATACAGGCAGCGTGGTGCAACAGGACCATACCAAAGGATTGGGAGATTGCCATCATAACACCAATTTTCAAAAAGGGTGACAATCGACAATGTGAAAACTACAGAGGCATATCCCTTCTCAGTGTCCCTGGTAAAATCTACTCTAGAATCCTAGAGCAGAGACTCCGACGCCTAGCTGAGCCACAATTGGATTAGGTCCAGTGCGGATTCCGAGCTAACCGAAGTACCCAAGACCTAATCTTCACACTCAGACAGCTGAGTGAAAAGGCCCTTGAGTATAAGAGTGAGATCCATCTTTGTTTCATAGATCTGGAAAAGGCGTTTGACAGGGTCCCCTGGAGCAAACTTTGGGACTGTTTAGCAAGGAAGAACATTCCAGCACCTCTGATTCATACTATGCAGAGCTTCTGCAGGTCTTGCGGAGATTATGTGAGGACAGCAAGCCATAAGTCAGAAGAGTTCAGGACCACCACTGGTGTAGGACACGGTGATATCCTGTCACCTTGACTTTTCATACTCCTCATGGACGATGTTATCAAGGCATGTAAGGAGAGAACAGGAAAGTATTCAGTGGGGTACTGGAAGATGAGACAGGTCTGCATTTTAGAGCTGGCATTTGCTGATGATGTTGCCCTGATTGCTAAATCAGAGGCACATCTCCAGTCCAACCTGCAAGTCTGGACCGGGGGGGGGGGGGGGGCTAGAGAGGAGAGGGATGGTCATAAGCAGCTCTAGAACAAAATCCATGGTGATATCACGAGAAGAAAGAAGACATCGGATTAAGCTGGGAGAACAGGTCCTGGAGCAGGTCGACCACTTTAAATATTTCGGAGCTATTATAGACCAAAAGGGAGGCATCAAAGAAGAGTTGGCCACTCGAAAAGCAGAGGCTGGGAGACTTTTTCAGGCCATAAATGGAGGATTCCTCAGCAAGAGAGAGGTTGGTAAGAAAACGAAGATGGCTGTATACCGCTCCACCTATGTCCCAGTCTTGACATATGAACGCGAGTCATGGGCAATGACTGCGGCCCACTGTCGTAAATTTATTTTGAGAGAAAAGAGTCTTGGAAATAGTGGTCCTATTTAGAGTGTAGACTGGAGGTGAAAAGCTTAGTGATAGAAATGGTTATAGAGTAAATAGTTGCTTCACAGAACGCGGGGGGGGGGGGGGGGGAAAGACAGACTTATTTACGACAATTCGTTCCTCTGAATCTTCTCTTCAACTCTCCTGGTCAAACAATTATTTGCCAGTTTCCAGACACACACCTGCGCTCACACCGATTCGGTGCTTCAAACACACAGACGGACGTGAATACAAACTATATTAAACAGATAGGGGAATTTGGGCCTTGGTCATTCAACACAGTACTAGGTAAGTTTTACGTGTTTATTTAACTATAAAGAATCAGTTACAACATATATCATATGTTTACAAACAAAATATATCATAGGTATAGAAATTACAAATGACAAGGTGGGGAGGGGTTTATGAAGATTGGTATCCCCTACGCCCTTTCCTCCTGAAATAGACAGAGATAAACCCAGTCCCAAAATAGGTAATTTATCAGATAGATAGTTAATTTTATCCCAACGGTAAATTAATGTACTCTGATACAAGAGGTTAACAATAATAGGGGTAGGTGGTGGAATAAGTCCCATTGTTCTCCAAATGTTTTTCCCTTTACTAAGCAAGTAAAAAAAAAGGGGGGGGGGGTGTATAAACAGAGTTCACAAAGGAAATCCCCCTTAAAGGAAACAATACAAGGAATATAGACAAATATGCTAATTATCAAGTAAGGCAATTGATGAATTTAGCAACTATATATTTCTTTCATTCATTCGCGCTAGTAAAGGCCTTCACTCATCTTGCTCACACTTACCGATTGTGAAAAAATCTGGCACTCCATAGAATAACACAACAGCAATTACACCTCAAACTAAATGTATGAGTGTTAGTTCAAGTTCCAGCCCCAGATTAGCGGGTAGGCGGTCAGCACATAAAAAGGATCCCGTAATCGCTGGAAAATGAATCTGTATTTGTGTCTCTTTTCTTAATAACAGTTTCTATGGGAGGGCACGGTCTCTGATACCGGGGTGAGGATGGTGTGGTCTATTTGACTTTGCCGCTGATAATAAAAATTCTTACGCGTGCTGATACACTTTATCCGTGAGGTATGGTTTAAGTCCAGGGAGAAAACTAGTCACGTCACTGTTCAGGTAAATATGTATTCTCTCTCTGTATCAGTAAACTAACAAATGCTCGGGCCAGTGTTCTTCTTCCCGTTACAACTTAATTTGCTTGATGGTGTGTTAAATTTGTCTTTGGGTGTGCTTTCTTTGCCATAAGTTAGATAGCGGAATTCCAAACATAGAATCGCCTCAAAGATTAAAAATTTACACAGTCTCAACAAGTTCTGAGTCAGGGAGACTCTACACACTGTTTATGCTTTGCTTTGCTTAGATTTGATTTGCTGGGATGCAAAAGGGATCACTCTATATGAAAAATAGAAAACATGTAATTCATATCGAAAAATCCAATAACATTCTAAAATGCGATAAATTTAACGTTAAGACTATTATATGCACTCGCGGATTTAATTATGTATTAAAGAAAACACTTCGCGAGTTCTAGTGATAAAACACACACATATATCTAGAACTTAACTCAATTAGGTAGTTAAAAATTCCTTCGCGACTTTAAAAGTTAATTTAATCATTTTAAGCATCTATTATTTTTGGAAATACTATAATAGATATATCATTAATTCTACAACTGGAGACTTTTGAGATAGAATTAATTTAATAGATTTAAATCAACACAAAATCCAGTGAAATAACATGAATGAACTAGACCACTGATCACTTTAGAACAAGTATATTATATCGTTTAGCACAGAATACTACACTCCAGTATAGCCAAGAAATCCAGAGGGAATTTTAGCAGGATTTAAACTACAAGCTAGTGAGTTTTAAAATGTCTGGCAACGAGTGATAACATGGCCTTCTATATATATGAAAATGAAATGAAGATGAGTGGGACATGAGAAATTTTCGCACCTCTCTTCATCTCGAGAAGAAAATGAGATTTCTACACCGCTCGACATGGCCTGTTACTCCATTTCCTGGTCGCTCGGGGTTCTCCCGTTCCTCAGTCTTTCTGGCAAGTTTGCCGATTGACACAGAGGTGCGAAGTCTGCGAGAAGGCTTGCCTCGTCTACTCTGGTTCACATTGCCGTGTCATCTCAGCAGCAGGAGACTTCCAGAAATCCTCAGTGTCTTTGAGATTAGCCGCTAAACTCGTTTGATTTAGGCAACGCCCCCTATTTGGGCAGGCTACTATCCCAGGTAATGAAAAACTGCCTAGAATCGCTCTAGAGACAGGAGTGATCTTCTGGCGACGCCCCGCTAGCTATGGGGGACGAGCGAAGTGAGTAAATAACTTCTTATAATTGTTCCCGGGATAACAGTGGGGGTGGTTTAAACTGCTCCTTAAGTCAATGCGATTCTCTGAACAGGACGTACGATAACAGTCTACATATCTAATTAGCCAACGTGGAAACGTTTCAGGCTGATGACGGTTTCAGCCACTGTTCGGGGGTTCTAATGTTATGCGAGAAAAAATACCCTGTCATCCAACTCTTTCAGGGACGCTACATTGTCCGTCACACCCACAGAGGCCAGATCCAAACCTCAGAAATGAGGTATCTGAGGAAAGTTGTTGAAGTAAAAAGACGAGACATGGTCCGCAACCAGACAATACGTCAAGGCCTAAAATCCCACCCCCTGCAGACCCGGGTGGAACAGTCCCAACTAAGATGGTTTGGCCATGTCTGCAGAATGGGAGAGGATCGGCTACCACGACAAGCATGGGAAACAAAGAGCCAGGGATCCAGACCCCCAGGACGACCCAGAGTCCACTGGGAGGACAACATTAGACAATCTTTGAAGGACCGAGGACTAGAATGGAGCCGGGCCAGGAGGGGAACAGCCGATGAGATGGGATGGCGCTCTTTCTTCCAAACCTCTACACCTCACGGTAGAAGGGGAACGACTAAGTAAGTAAGTAAGAAGAGTCACAGTCCAGATGGTCAAACGAGGGTCGGTGTTTGCACAAGTACGGGGAGATAAATTATCCGTCTGCAGGCATATTACAGAAATGTACATGAAAGACGGAATGCTGTAATAGCTTCCAGACAGAATTGTTACGAAGACATTATTTGTGATAATGTAGGGAGTTGTAGTTGCAATATTACCGCGAATCGACGGATATAACAATTCCATATTTGGAGAGTGACCTTTTAAATAAGACGCAGAATTTTCCTATGATACATTTTTTAAATATACCCCATCATAACACACATGATTGAAACTATTGGCCGGCATTCGAGATGTAAACATAACAACATTTCTGATTGGAGCCTGGTCTAATAAAAAACAACAACGTGCACGGTGGGACGAACGTTGTAATACGAGTATAACCTGACACTTTCGTCGGTTGAAAGCACTGTGGAAATTCAACTCGTCAAGAGACCAGTCAGATAGCCAGAGTAAAGAATAGGCTCAGAATTCCATTTATCGGACTTGACCTTGTTTGAGCATCTTGAGAACTTATATCCCAGGAAAACTCTACCTTCATTAACACGGAAAACCGGAATCTTAGGAATCTGAACAGGAAGTCAGAGTGGTAGCTTATTGTAAAGTAACACCCCAGAACACGTGGAAGAGGCATCTTAAACACGCTGCTTTAACTATTTCTCTGAGCCAGAAGTCTGTGATCCCAAAGACAATTTGGGGTGAGTTGTACATTTATAATTCTATAATTAGCATTATTAACACGTGAAATAATATGTATAGATTGACATGTGATTATTAATATGTGAAAATTGCTAGTGGATGTCCCAGTCATACGAGGCTGGCAACCTCAGCATATAGAATGATAATTTCATGAACCACCACTGCAAGGGTTGGTGACTGCTTTATGCAAGTTTCTTATAGAGAACCAAATGCAGAGGTAGTCCCAAGTTCCAAATGGAGCAGGGAGTGAATGATGAGAGAAATGATGTACATACTTATTATTTTGTTAACCTTTTCAACCAATGTAGATGTAAATATAAACTTATTCAATCTAAATGTAATGAACGTTTCCGCTCACTGAGATTAAGTGTGACGGTATTGCTTCCCCTGCTTTGCAGTAGTGGTCCAACAGTGGCCAAAACTCAAGAGTATCTAATATGGGCTTCAAATGTGTCTACCTTCGCACAAGATTACTCTTGGCAGATATGTAGATAGAAGGGAAAAACCGCTTCTTCTGCAGTGAGTCTTCACAAGATATTCAGATAAGCGAAAACAATGCTGCTTTTGCTGAGCACTTTAATTCTAGAATCTGCCGACAACTTTTGTGAAGAATTAATCACTTATTAATTTCAGCTCGTTCAAACCCCCACCCCTGATTTACTCAGTGGAATTCTTACTATTATGGTATAGCTCTGTTTAGAGTGTGTTTAGTAAATTGACTGAGACAAACATGCAGTACATGTAAAAGGATTAAATCAAAGTTAAATTTGTAACATTACAAATAACAAAATTTAATAATCACTTTAGGTTTTAACAAGTTTAAAGAATTGAATAATATTTTAGGAAAAGGTTTTCATCACTGTTGTGATGGGATTTAACTGAATAAAGGAGGTCACTTTTGTCAGCGGATATTTTACACTTAGCTGCCAAGGGTAGTTTTCTTCTCCCGCTGGGTTGGTTCTTGGTAGACTGTCTCGCTGTTTAAGCTCGTCGCTGGACAATGTCAAAGCTGCCGCACGTTCCCAGAATGTCAAAGAGTAACGGCAAAGTTGGTCCTTCGTCTTAAAGCGCAGGCCACTGTTCCTTTATTGTTCCAGAGATAGTACCCATACCACCACCAATAACTATGGTAAAAGAATAGAAACGAATCGCTCTCCTGAGTATTGCGTTTTCCAACCCAAAGTTATGGGTTCCTTTCTTCCCATACCACTATCCCATTTAACTCAGAATTTACCCTCGATGAGAATTAAATTTAATCCCTCGGGATAAAACTTTCCTTACATTTAAATTGAATAGCTTTCATAGTTACTTTATATTTAAATGAAAAGGTTAATAATACAGATAGAATATGTTTACATTTACATTTCCACTGGTTTGAAAAGTGTTCACAATATAAATTGAATATGTTTTCATTTATGTTTACACTGATTGAAAAGATTGAAACTTCCATTAACTTTAAAGTGAATATTTTCACATAGACATTTACACTGGTTTAAAGCTTGAAAACTTACATTAATTTTAAAATGAATATGTTTATATGGACATTTACACTGCTTTGAAAATGTAAGTATTATGCTTAGAATGTACATCATTTCTTTCATCTTTTCCTCTCTGCTCCATATGGAACCTGGGACTACTTTATGCTTTTAGTTCTCTTTACGAAACTAGCAATAAAGCAATCACAAGCCCTTGGCAATGGTAGTTCATGAAATCATCATTATATACGCTGAGGTTGCCAGGCTCAAATGACTTGGACATCCCCGAGCGATTTTCACACATTAAAATTCACATGGAAATACATATATGTAAGTTCACGTGTTATTAATAACATATATAATGTAAAATGACAACTTACGCCAATCCTGGCTCACAGACGTTTTGCTCAGATGAATAAAAGAGACTTGAATCGGCCTTTTACACGCGTCTGGGGTTCCGTTGTTTTAACAATAGATTCCCTCTCTGATTCCGTGTGTTCAGTTCCCTCAGTCCCGGCTTCCTTGTATAAAATGATAGAGATTTCCTGGGCTGTTTTTTGTAAGTCCTTATAAATACTCCAATAAAAGGTGTCCGGTATGTTAAGAAGGAATTCTGAATTCTAACTCTGGCAAGTCTGGGGTTGTCTTGGCAAACATGTCGTTAACCTCTTATGACAACGTGTGTCGGATGTAACGCTTATTATTTTATCAGAAAATAATCTCTTATATGTGTCTGTAAATTAGTTGTCTCCCCTTTATCAGCGCTTAGGAAATACACTGGCGATTTTTGTAGGGCTAATCCTTCCAAGATGGAGGTGAAATTCGTTTCTCACCTTAGACGCCGAAAGAAAAACATCAGGAATGTGTATATTTCGATGGATATCACCATGTTATGTTAAATTATAGAATAAGAGATACACCAGAGTATCTAGTGGTGTAGATATTTTCCTATAACTGACCTCGAAACCCTTGAATCGGTCGGTTGGATCGGAGGGTTGATCAGTGAGTTAACAATTCACTATCGTAAAACAAGCTATTGTTACCGAAACAGAACCAGGCTCGACAGTAAACATGACTCACTCTAATATCTTGGGGGCTAAGGAGATTTCTAAAATTGGATACTGGAATGTAAGAACTATGTATCAAGACGGAAAATTGGAAGAAGTAATTAAAGAAATGGATAATTATAAGTTGGACTTATTGGGTGTCAGCGAGTGTAGATGGACGGGGAAGGGCATAAAATATATTTCAGAAGAAAAAAAGCAAATTATATACTCTGGTAGTAATGATAATCGTCACACAGAGGGAGTAGCCATCCTAATGACACAGAAAAGCAGCAGCATCGCTTATCAGCTGGGTACCTATCAATGAGAGGCTAATATTAGCTAGATTTCAGACACGATTTTTCAAGCTCTCAATTGTACAATGTTATGCACCAACTAACGACGCTCTTGATACCACAAAAGATGACTTCTATGAAGCACTTCTAAGTACCATCAACACAATACCCAAGCATGACATAATAGCAGTCATGGGTGATTTTAACGCCAAAGTAGGTGACAACAACGATGGAGTACAAAGATATCTCGGTACTCATGGCATAGGCTGTATGAATCAAAATGGCGAAAGACTTCTAGAACTTTGTGAAATATCAAACCTCGTTGTGGCAGACACCATCTTTCCACATAAGAATATCCACAAGATAACATGGAATTCACCTGATGGCAGAACTAAGAACCAGATAGATCACTTCTGCATAAGCGCTAAATTTCGCTCATCAGTTCAAGACGTCAGAGCATACAGAGGTGCAGAGATCGGAAGCGATCATAACCTCTGCATAGCTAAAATGAGAATTAAACTGAAGAAGTTATACCAACCGAATAAAAATAGAAGAATAGATGTACACAGACTGCAATCAAATGATATAAAGAAGGAATATAATGTCAAAATGAACAACTATTTCGATGCTTTAGGCAAAATTGACAACGATATCACCACCAAGACAATCGATACTAAATGGGAACAACTGAGAACAGCAATGACAGAAGCAGCTGTAGCGACCACCGGATACCTAGTACATAAAAAGAAAAAATGGATGAGAGAAGATACTTGGGATAAAATACAAGAAAGGAAAACAGCAAAACTTAAACTACTAGCGGCAAGTACACATAATGCAGTTGAATCTTGCAAACTAACTTATAACTTGTTAAATAAAGAAGTGAAGACAAAAACTCGAAGAGATAAAAGACATTTCATCAATGAACTGGCCGTAGAAGCTGAAAATGCTGCAAGAACTGGTAATAGTAGGTGCCTTTATCAAATTACAAAGAAAGCGCTATATGACAATGCAAGATGTTGTGTTAGAACAAATAAAGGGAATACAGAATGGTTTACAGTAGAAACAGGGGTGAAACAAGGCTGTATTATGTCACCACTACTTTTTGGAATAGCTATTGATTGGGTTATGAGAAACTATACCCACAATGAACAATTGGGTATAAAATGGACAAATGGAAAATTCCTGGGGGGGACCTGGATTTCGCAGATGATGTAGCATTCTTAAGTTCAACACCAAGACAATCCCAAGAAGCAATAAATAATTTGTGTCATCTCTCGGTTAAAATTGGTCTCCAAATAAATGCCTCTAAAACTAAAGCTATGAACTTTTCTAACGAGACCTTTGATATCATCTTGAACGGGGAAAAACTACAGAAAGTTGAAAGTTTCAATTATTTAGGCAGTAAAATGACTCAGGATGGTGACACAACAAGAGAAATCTATACTAGAATTGATTTGGCAGCTAGCGCCTTCAATAGATTATCTAACATTTGGAAATTACGATCATTGAATATACATACCAAGCTTCGTCTGTTTAATTCAAATGTTATCTCAGTGTTAACATACGGCTGGGATAGTTGGAAAATAACAAAATCATTGGAGTACAAGCTGAATACATTCGAGAACAAATGTCTTAGAAAACTCATGAACATCAGTTGGAAAGAATTCAAGACTAATCGACAAATAAGAGAAGACTCTAGGCAGAAATATGTCTCCGACTATATAAGGAAAAGACGATGGTCATATATCGGTCATGTCCTACGAATGCAAAACAACAGAATACCACTACAGGCGCTCACTTGGGTTCCTGAGGGTAAGCGGGAAAAAAGGAAGACCAAAAGAAACACTCAGAAGAACAATAATAAGAAGGAAGAACGTTGGGCCTAAATAATGTGCAAGAGCTAAGAGGAGTGGCGTCACAACGAACAACCTGGAGAGCACTGGTTTCTGCCTTATGCGCCGTGTTTGGCGCTTAAAGAATTTATTATTATTATTATTAATCCTCCGTGGCCAAGATTTGGTACAAAGGAATTTTACCATCCTGCCTGTCGTTAATATTATTTCTACCGCTCCTTGTAAAGCTTAGCGAAGGGACAGGAAACAAACAGACGTAACAACTTATCCCTGAGAGGGGAGTAAGAAGGAAAATACATATTATCTGCTACACATAGCAGAGAAAGAAAGAAAGTGCGACAATTGAAAGCACGCAATAAAAATTAGTACCACAAATTTACCGATACTGCCAGAGTGAAACAGAGATCGAGAGGGGTCGCCCCATTCTGTCACACTAAGATTAATTATCAGGGAGGGTAAAGTTCTGAGGTAGATGGGATGGTGGAAAGAAAAGAGGTGGTCACATGAGTGTGTGTCAGGAAAACTCAATACTCAGGAAGATATTTGTTCTCTTCTTTTGTGACACTAGTCGGTAGTATCAACTGAGGGTACTACCTCTGGAACAAGTGAGAGTATAAGTGGCCTGAAGTCTACGCTAGACACTATCATCAGACGAGTCTTAGAGACGCTGGACCAGCTATGTGATTACTCCCTGATACTTCTTGGAACGTGTTTCAACTTTCAGACTTGACCACTGACGGTGCAACAGATCTCTGCATCTGCGGTACCAGCCCGATGACAGTCGAACACCTGCTGCAGTACTGCCCAACCTACAGAAATGAACGGAGTAGCATATGGCAACAACCCACTTCTGTTAACGAAAAACTGTTTGGAGATGTCGGGAACCTTGAGTTGACTACTGCCTTTATTAGAGTCATAAATGTGGAGGTCTGAAGGCGAACGAGGAAGAAGAAGAAGAAGAACTAGTCATGCATCTGCAAAGAACCAAACATCGGCTGGAGTAGAAACAATCAAACTTATTGGCAGCTAAGTACAAACATAATAGCTGCCAAGTGAACTGTCAGACCATTTCCTCCAAATTCATAACATCACCCTGTGATAATTTGATGTAATCATTTTGAATGTAAGCACCTGTATGTCTCAGTCATCTTAAATACACTTAAAACAGAGCAACTAAATTAAGATTTCACTGAATTAAATCAGTTGGAGGCTTGTACGAGCTAAATTAAATAATAAAACTCATCTTCACAAAGGGCGGCGGGTCAGATACAAAGTTAACGTGCTCAGATTCATTCAGCATTGTTCTTGACTTCTGAATTACCTTGTGAACACTGCCTTGAGGTAGAAGCATCATTATCCTTCTATCTACATTCTGCCAAGAGTAATCTTGTGCGAAGGTAGACACCTTTGAAGACCCACATTAGATACTTTAGGTTGTGGCCACTGTTGGACCACTACTGCAGAGCAAAGGGGAGGCAACCCATAACAGTTACATATCTCTACTTTTCACTTTTTTGGTGTCTACCCTGACTAACTTCTCAAATTACAGTTGGAGAAGGGCTATTTCAGAATAGAAGAATCTTACTGTGCTCCATCTTTTGTTAAAATATACGAGGTCTGAACAACAGAGAATCCCAATATTAGATTATTTGCAGGCTTCAAATTCATCCACAACTACAGAACACGTGTTAAGAATAGACAGACCTAGGGAACTACAGTACATAATATAGTCAAAGAGTATTTAATAAGAACAAAAATTAATCTATAGTGATTGGTGGGGATATGGCAAGAGAAACTTAATGTCTGGTGGTGTTCTTATAAATCATATTACTTATGACTAATGAAGGTCACACTAAACACCTCGGGCTTTTATAACCCCCCCCCCCCCCCCCCCTCCCGTTTTTTTCTTGTGTTATTTTTGTGTGTATGGTCGGTTTATGTTATTTATTGTTGTTGTGTCACACCTTAACAAGTATTATGAATATACTATTTTAGAATAATAACAAGACACACACACACACACATTTTAGTAGTTTTGATGTGCCCTATTTACAGTAATTGGACAGGAGATTTGATGCCACTTTCACATATCGGCAATTGAACATCTTATTTGGACTTGAGAACACTATATATCCTAATTATAATTCTTCAGCGATTGAAGGGAATATTTTTCATCATGAATCAATTTTTTTTTTTTTTTAGCTCTGCGAAACACCCGTGACATTATCCGCGTGCAAAAAAAAAAAAAAAAGATTTCGGAATTTCATTTTTCATAGCCCATCCATCTCTTGCATCCTAAATATCCATGTCCACGAAAACACAACTTCAATCACATAAATGGCACAAATTTTTCAAGAAAACATAACTACACATTATTGAAAAGTGGCTGTCAGTATAAACACGTATTTCTTGCTGCTGTGATACTGTTCGAAGCAGTACTTTGCGCACAGTGGAGGATTGGCAGTACATCCTTTACACACAAAAGAACTCCTGGATGCTTTACAATGAATGCACTTTCTCTGGTTGCCAGACCACATAATAAGATGCTGAGATCCTTGAAGTCTCTCAACAGCATTTGACATTCTGGGTCTACCAAGTAATAGCAGAGAAGATCCTTGTTGTACATCCTCAGGCATCAAAGTGGCTGCTGCCTCGGTCAGTTCTTTGATGAGTTGTAACTTGAAATCTAAAATATTATGTTTCCTTTTCTCATTTCTTGTCAGAGTATAAGGAATAAAAGCATTACTCTGGCATATTTCTAAAAGCCAATGGAACAGTTTTTTTTCCACCATTTATAAGTTTTCCTGTTGAAGTTATTATATTAAGACAAAATTTGATCGACGAGGTCACATCCGTTCATAGAAAAGTTATATTCATGTATAACTTGTGGTTTTGTTTTCAAATTCTTTCTCCTATCTGATTTACTAATATTTTCTACTGAAGCCTCAGAGGACAAAATAATCACAGGTTTTTTTGCCTTTTTATCTTTCCACGCAGTCACAAGAATTGACGAAGCTTCGGTGTCTTGATTTCAGCAGGAAAATTTTTCCTATTTAAATTTTGAAAGCCTGTAAAATATGTTTTCTGGCTAATCAAGTAAGTTACCAGCTGATGTGTAGTATAGTATCGATCAGCAAATACATGATGGCCTTTTTCAAATGGTGCCAGCAGTGTTTGAAAAACCTTGACTGCCATGCCTCCGTCAAGATCTGCCTCTGGATTATAAGAGGTTTTATTGCCAAAATATGGAAGCAAATTTAAAACATACCCAGTAGTTGAGTCACACAGTCCAAATACTTTGATGTGATACTTCTTTGGCTTACTGCAATTATACTGTTTATACTGCCAACGGCCTGTAAAACCAACCACCATTTCATCCAACGATAAATTTTCAAATGGGTAAAATGCATCGTTGAATTTTGCTAACAGCAAATTCATGAAGGATTCTATTTTGGCTGCACTTTCAGAAACAGGCTGTAAACAGTGTAGCATTGTATGAAAAATACTTTCAAAGCGTTCACGTTTGAACATAGTGTGATAAAATGCAGTATAACAAATTTCCTTTCTCGACCAGTAGTGCTTGATGCTTGTTCGAACATCAATCCCCATTGCTATAAGTATGGCCAAAAATTTTATCAGCTCATATATAGTAAGAGGTGTCCAGCTTGAATAAATAGACCTCCCTTTCTGTGGATTGTTCATCATACATTTATATGATGCATATGCATTTATTGAATCACAAAAGAGCTGAAGAACATCATCTGTCAACAGAGCCTTGAGACAGTCCAGTGGTATAGAGCTGTCATTTAAATTCGCATTAACACCTGGTGTTTTATATGGCATAAATCTTAATGAATTAAACGTGGCACCTTCGCTTACTTCTCTCCAAACATATTTTACAGGTTCAGACTCAACTTTCCTACGTTTTGTTTTACTGGGACCTGCCTGCGGCGACGCCCCCTTCTTAGCTGCTTCAGAAACACTTATTATAGACTCGTCAGAATCGCTATAAATTTCAAATTCTTGATCAGAATCTGATGAAGATTCGCTCATGTCACTTTCACTACTGTCTAATACAGTTTCCAGCCAATCTCGGGCCTGAAAAGCTGTTAAACGAGCAGGACGTTTGGATTGTAAACCGCTTCTCATACTGTTTATTTTCAGCCATTGTTTATCACTACGAAACGCGAATAAAAATTAACCTAACACACCGAAATTCCCACCAAAACTTGAACAAAGACTGTTCCGAAATGCTTAAAAATGTGTTTACTTCCGTTCTGGATAAAATTACGGTCAATTTAAAAAACTGGATCGGAAAAATAATAAAAATTAGTTGCAGTCTTTAAATAGACTTTACGGCCAGACGAACGTAACTGCGCATCATTAAATAGACTCTACGTACGGAATCAGTTATTAGACCGAGTAGCCAAGACTTGTCCACTAACAGTTGGTGTGACCAGTTTGTTGGTTTTGGGATTTTGGGCTGGATTTATTCGGCGAAAACCCTTTCAAATCAGTTGAAATTGAGAATGTCACAACTGGCATTTTTCCAACGATGGGAAACTTCGTTTCATATCAGTATTATTCAGTCCCGAAACAGCATTTCAGAATTTTCCAAATGAATCTTGTCCTCAGGACACGAGGAGGAAAGAGAACACCACAGTGACGGGGTGGCTCTAATGCTGTCCAAGGAAGCACAGAAGGCACTTATAGAATGGGAAGCAATGGGACCCCGAATTATAACAGCAAGGTTTAAATCAGCCAAAAAGAAAGTAAATATAAACATCATTCAGTGTTATGCACCAACAAACGATAAAGAAGAATCTGTGAAAGAAGACTTTTACACCAGACTACAAAGTGTCTTGGACAATAAGAAAAGAAAGGACATCACAATTTTGATGGGGGACCTAAATGCGAAAATAGGAACAGACAACACTGGCTTTGAAGAAATCATGGTAAAGCATGGATTAGGTATGATGAACGAGAATGAGGAACTATTAGCAAACTTCTGTGCTTCAAATCAACTAGCTATAGGAGGAAGCATATTTCCACATAAAAGAATACATAAAGCAACATGGATATCATCAGACCACAGAACTGAGAATCAGATTGATCACATATGCATAAGCAAGAAGTTTAGGTCATCATTGCATGATGTTAAAGTATGTAGAGGAGCAGATGTTGTATCAGACCACCATCTTCTGTTGGCTAAAACAAAATTATAACTCAAGAAATTTACAACAGCATATAGCTATAGACAACAGTATAATGTAGGATATCTAAGAAATCAGGAAATAAGAGAAAAATTTTCAATCACAGTATCCAACAAATACCAAGTACTCCAACAGCTGGAAGATAAAAAACCGATACGGAAGACCACTGGCAACAAGTAAAAAATATATGGAACGAGACATGTGAAGAAGTACTGAGAAAAAGAGAACATCAGCACAAAGCATGGATAACAACAGAAACCATTACCAAGATAGAAGACAGGAAAAACAAGAAAGCAGATTTAAACAGAAGCAAAACCAGAAGCTCCAAAGCCAAGGCTCATGAAGTGTACATAGAAGCAAACAAAGAAGTAAGAAGAAACATCAAAAGAGACAAGATGAAATATATTGATGATTTGGCAAGGAAAGCAGAGGAAGCTGCAGCCAAAGGAAATATGAGGGACCTGTACAACAACACAAAGAAGCTAACAGGGAAATATAAGCAAGCAAATGGCCTCATAAAAGATAAGAATGGAAAATTGCTTAGTAATATACAAGAACAAATGAAGAGATGGACAGAACATTTTGAGGAACTTCTCAATAGACCAGCTCCAACTAATCCCCCAGACATCCAGCCAGCAGAAGAGGATCTACAAATCAGCTGTTGTCACGTAGACATTTATGATCTATAAATTGCCTATATCCTCTTCTTCTTCTTTCACCCGTATCCTCTATTTTATTATCATTTCTATCCTTTTTCCTGTGTTTTTCGCATTCGTACGTTTGCGACTATATACATTACTATTTTCCCATTCTAACTTTCGCCGGGTTTAGTTTCTCATTTAGAAACGCACTAGTGAGGTTATTACGTAGATGCCAGGCTCGGGAGGTTATTGCGTTGTGGACGTAAACTGTGAATATTCGCTTTCGCCAGACATATAGGCGACAAATTTGTCTGCATTTTCACCTGCCACAACGAGTGGTGTCGGCTGAACGCTCAGAAAGGCGCGATAACTGACATCTCCTCGACGCAGTTTGAGATATTTGTCTGGAAATCCCAGCTGACAAGGCACTCACGGTTGGCCTGGTCCGCGCGAGGTGTGAAAACGCACGAGTGTCAGTTCATGGTATGCGTCTAAGTTACGTAGTGTTAGGAAAGACGAGAGATTGCGTTGGTTTTGGAAATAGTGGGATCCTTTCTCTGTTTCATAGATATAACCAGAATGTTAAACTTTATTTTCATTCAGTCCTCTAAATTCGCTGAAGAGAGGACGTTTCGTGCTAAGAGAATAAGCTGTATAGCGAAGTCTTAGTTTGTTCTTGGCAACAATTTTGCCGAACTTCTAGACTACCAATAAATATAATTCAAGCTATACGCTTGCAGTTTAAAAATGTAAGTTATATTGAGTACATAATATGTAAAATATTTCATATGTGTTTTTCTTTATTCAGTGAATACTGTGGTACCCAAACTTTGCCAGCGTTCTAGTACGTGAACATTATCTGTGAAGAACTTAAGCACTTTCATTACATGAACTGTAACAGTTAAATGAAGTAAAAGGCCTATCGCGCCAGAATTAATTCTTCCAGAATAACACTTAAGTACAGATCAGCCCGCTGTGGCAAGCAAAATATCAGTAACATTCCGACAGAGTTTTGACTAGTAGTGTGGTGACCAAATATAGTCATATACTGAGATACGGCACCCGACCTGACATTCCTCATTTTTTTTTAAACCTACGCTAGTGACACTGCGCTCCGCTAACTTTCGTGCCTGGACAAATTTTATGTGACTTAAACAGACATCCGAAAAATAAGAACACCCAAGGAATCGTTCCCTGAGACAGAGAATTCAGTACGTCTTTTTGGAACTGGGGATTTTTGGGTCAAGGCTGCATTTACGGGTCTGTGTGAAGGTCCTAGAAAAAATTATGTTCCCAGAGGCAGCGATCAAAGCTGTAAGTATAAATGTGCGCACGTGGCCACGGCTGAATGAATAGAGTGAACGCAGGTCTGAGTGTTATTTTTTACCGTTGTATTTTGGCACCTATTTGCTGTCATAACTTTCTTCATGCAAGTTTGTTTTGCTAACAATATTTACCCTTAAACTAGATTATAGTATCAGGTCTGTTCATACCTTAAACGGGGAAAACTCTTAGACTCAATCATATGTATCTGGGACTCTTTGTGTATCATCTTTCTCCTAACGGGACTGTGGGCTATCCATCGAGGGAAGATCATAACTGTGGGTCTACCAGTTCTTGTAGCATTCCTTGATTTGTTTATGACTTTGTCTATATTTTTTTGGATGTAATTTTACATGTTGTGACGTAAGTTTACCATGATAAATAAACTTAACAATGTTGTTGTTGTTGTTGTTGTTGTCGATATCCCATGCTGCTGAGCATATCTACTCTTGGCAGCCCAATGCCATTCTTAAAAAAGTGCAGGTTTTCTGCAGTTGTTTTAACGTTCCGTATAGTGAGTTGGTGACTGTCAGAGGTGTCTGTAAAAGTTTTTTCCTGGCGTTTGTGAGTGATGGACACTCCATGAGGAGGTGTCTGATTGGTTCATAGGGATGAGAGCAGTGTCTACACATGGGTAGGTGCTGAGGGTTGATACAGTTTAGATGGCTATTGACTCTGGTGTGTCCTGTTCGGAACTGAAAGATAAGACTTTGATTTCTCCTGCTGAGTCTGTTTATGTTGTCGTTGTCTTTTGGGCAGGTCATTTCATTAAAGACATTTCGGCTAGTCGGCCCGTTCGTCCATCTGTTCAGCCAGATTTCTCTTGTGTTGTTTCTGAGAATCTGTTTGACTGTTCTCATGCTGCCGGGTCTGTCCTTTTGTTGTTTAGAGGCTCCTGTTTTAGCAAGTCTATCAGCTGTCTCATTTCCAGTTAAATCACTGTGTCCAGGGATCCACTGTAGAGTTACACTGATGGAGTAGGCTGTGATCAAGTTATGAACCGCTTTTCCTATAAGAAAAATGTCTTTGTTTTCATATGGAGTCTGTTTAAGTGCTTCCAGAACAGACATGGAGTCACTGAAAATCACTATATCTGATGGCTGTCGTTCCATAAGGTCAAACTGTTGGTGTAGTAATTCAATGGCTGTCTTGATGGCCTCAGCCTCCGCTTCATAATTTGAACAATTCTCACCACTGGAGTCACAGAACTCATAACAGGATCCATCCAGGTACCATATGCAGACGCCATATCCTGCAAAAGAGGTGGTCTTGAAAGCAGAACCATCTGTGTAGGCCTGGATTGCTGACGTTGGGTAGCTGTTTATGGTCTCCAAGGCACACGTCTTCAAGACTGTGGGTAGTGTTTCCTTGTTGGCCGTTTTATCTATCAGTTGTGTTTTGACAATTGGTTGATGGAAGTTTTCCCAAGGGGGTGGTCCAAAGTATTTGTTTTCCAATTCTCTCTCTTGCGGGAGATGGTGTTTATCATTTTCCTCTTTGGCTATGTCCAGGAGAGATAGTTGTTTCAGTCTTCGTGTGTGTTTCCAAGTGTCAATAAGTACTTTGTTTGGGTGGTCTTTCTCTTGTCTCCTGTATCTCTCTACAGCTTCAGTCAGTGCTCTTTTACGCCTAATATCCAGTGGCTCTATATTGCCATCTATCTCGCATACGGCTGTGGGTGTTGATCTCATCCCTCCACAAATTAACCTGAGAGCTTGGTTCTGCACACGGTCCAGAGATGAGATGGTATTAGTACTCACAATGGTCTGGAGGGGGAGGTTATAGTCTATCACTGATCTCACATAGCCGAGATATAGTTGACGAAGTGTTAGTTTATCCGCTCCCCAATTTGTACTAGCTAGCCGTTTGATGAGGTTTAGACGCTTACATGCTTTTTCCCTGAGGTTGTAGATGTGTCCATCTAGTTTCAATTGTCTGTCCAGTTTTACTCCTAGATAGACTTGGTGCTCCTCTTTTGTTAGCGTTTCCCCACTCAGTTTAATGTTGATAGGTCTTTTTGCTATTTTGTGGCTGCGCGAGAAAGTGGTGTATACAGTTTTCTGCGTATTGATTTTTAGTTTCCACAGTTCACGATATACTGACATTGTAAGGAGAGCTCTGTTGATCTTGGCTTTTGCCAGAATGGGATATTTATCAGTAGTCCAGATGGCAAGGTCATCGGCAAACAGCGCCTTCGACACATTCAGATGTTTGGCAAGGTCATTAATAAAGACGAGGAAAAGGGTGCAACTTAAAGGAGAGCCTTGAGGCAGTCCTTCTTCCAGCGTTCTTTTCCGTGAAATTGCACCAACATAGTTGGTGGCTATGGTTCTATTTGTTAGGAAGGCCTGTATCCATCTAATCATTTTCCCTCCTATTCCCATTCTTCTCATCTTTAGCAAAAGTCCCTTTCTCCAAACTCTGTCGTAGGCTTGCTCAAGGTCGATGAACACAGCTATTGTGCTTTTTCCCTCTTGAAAACCATCCATCACATTCTGTGTGAACCTGAAGAGGGGGTCATCTGTGCGGCACCCACGTCTGAAGCCTGCCTGGCCGTTGTCCAGAAGGCTCCAGCTTTCCAACCACCAATATAGTCTGTTGTTTACCATTCTCTCGACCAGCTTGCCTAAGCATGAAGTGAGGGATATGGGCCTATAGCTTCTTGGTGTTCCCGGTGGTTTCCCTTTCTTCAATATAGGCAAGATGGTTGCTGTCAGCCATGCTGATGGTAGCTGTCCCTCGTTCCACGTTCTATTGATGAACCACAGAAGTGTCTCTTTTGCCTTTGGCCCTAGCTGACAAATCATCTCATTTTTTAATTTTATCTGGTCCTGGAGCTTTATTTTTGGCCAGTTTCCGTAGTGCCATTCTCAGTTCTTGTGGGCGGAACGGATCATCGAACGCAGCCATATTGGCCTGATCTATGTTACGCGTGGATGTGTTCTTTAGGAGCACTTTGTCTAGTTTCTTTCTCTGTTGTGTTTTATTTACCCTGGCGTAAAAATTGTTGAAGACATCGGCTTTCTTGCTGCTTGATGTTACTTCATCACCACTTCCATCCACCATAGGTGTTGGGTTTGTCTTTTTCTTGCTTCCCTCGAGATTACTAAGGAGTCTCCAAACTTTGTTCCCTTCTCTTTTTAAATCTAGTTTATTGCAATTTTCTTTCCAAGTCTCCCGTTTATTCTTCTTGGTGACATACCTTACTTTTGCTGTCCACCTGTTGTACTCTGTTTTATTTAGGGTGGTAGGGTATTTTTCAGCCTTCTTTCTAGCCTCTCTCCTCTCTTTGACTGCTTCAGCTAATTCAGATGTCCAGTAAGGTTTATACTTCTTATGCTTCCCCCTTGGGATGCACTTTTTTGGCAGCTGCTAGGATTGTGGTACATATGTTGTTGTATGTAGTATTAATGTTATCAGTTCTAATGATTTGACTGAATCCAGCATCAGTTTCTCGGCCGTAGCGGTCCCAGTCTGCTTTCCTGAAGTTCCAGGATGGTTTACCAAGGGACTTCTGTGTCATCTGTGGTGTTAAAATAGTTGTTAAAACAGGGCGGTGGTCACTTCCCACATCTTCTAAGACTTTGATGATACTATTTTCTGCTATATCAGCTGAAACAAATGTCAGATCTGGCCGGCTGGTCGAGCCGTGTGCCCTGTGAAGGAGTGTTGGTGGAGTTTCCAAGTTGTGCAGTAGCATTAAGTTGGTACTGCTGCACAACTCCTCAACCTCTAGGCCCCTACTGTTAAACCGCCTGTATCCTAGAGCAGGAATGTGAGCATTAAAATCACCAGCTACGACATTTTTCTTTAGTATGGGCTCAAACTCAGGCAGACCTTTTGATGAGGTTGGGGGACAGTAAATGTTGTGTAGTGTGTACTTTGTGTTATCTTTGCCCCATAGCTTTATTATTTGGTGGTCGATATCCGCTGTAGGGTTGTTGATTACTGTGGCTTGAGTATCATTTCTGATTAAGGTCATGATGCCTTGGCACTTCAGGCATTCACATTTGTACTGTGTATAACCCATGATGTTAATTTGTCTCCGTGGGAGTATTGTTTCCCGGAGAAGGGCTACTTGTACTTGATGTTCGTGTAGTATTTTTGTAAGCTCAATTGTCTTGTTCTGTAGTCCAGCTATATTTAGCTGTAAACTGTTAAGGTTCCCCTTCGCTGACTTTTCACAAGGAGCAGGGGATTTATCTCTCTTGCGCGGGCCTTGGTAACCGAGGCGACGCCCGAGCTCGTAAGGAATATGTTGTTTGACTGGCATTGGAGGTATTGGGTGTTTGCTGCAGACATCTCCCTCCCAAAGAATGCAATGTGTGTGTCTTCCTCCATGAGTATTGGGTTGATTTGCTTGGCCACTCACCTTTTTGGCTCTAAAGATCACTTTGCTTTGGGGGTTCAGGTGGGGTTCACATAGATGCATTCCCCGCTAGTCACAAGCGCTCACGATGCAGGCCTCATTTCTTCATTCTGTGGCTGAGCTTTTGCTGTGGCTGCATCCTATGCCTTCACGATTTTCCCCAGCACAGTGGTTCTAAATTTCCATTGAGTTTTAGTGGCTTTGCTTCCCATGTCTCAGGAGTTGGACAAAATCTGACGATGGGTGCAATGTCAGGTCGCACGGCACTCTTGCTGCAGCTGGGACGTTGGGCAGGGCCCGGATCCCTTCTAAGTAAAGACCTATATTTTACCATCACCACTTCAACTGGACAAGAACTGGACAAGTCCCAGTGGAACAAGAGATGAGAAGAAGACGATGGCGATGGATAGGACACACACTGAGGAAACCTGTTGATAGCATTACAAGGCAGTCCTTGTTCTGGAACCCCAGGGCAAGAGAGGCAGAGGAAGACCAAGAAGTACACGGAGAAGCGAGTTGGAAACAGAGGTGAAAATGATGAGGAGAACATGGAAAGAACTTGAGATGATGGCATGTGACAGGAGGACTTGGCATGTGTTTGTTGACGGCCTATGCTCCTTTGGGAGTGGAGGGTTATGAATGAATGAATAAACTTCAAGATCCTTGGTGAGGTTATCGAGGATTGGACAGAGAAAGCTTGGTAGGCAAGTAGAGAAGAGAGAAAATAGCATTTAACCCATGAGTGGGGTTTGGGTTGGTGTTGGCCAGAGCATGGTCCACTCGCTGGTGGGTATTGCGCCTGCACCTTAAGAGGGGTCCCAAACAACTCCCGACCCAGTTATACCGCCAGGCACTCGGTCGCCCCCATAGCAAACTCTGTGAGAACGGGGTCACCTCGTGAAGGTGCTGCTATGGACACGTTTGTGCAGGAGAGGCCATATGCCAGAAGCTTACTACAAGACAGTAGCTTCCGCGGCGATCACTGCACCTGGATATGAGAGGCTATGTGTTCGCTTCAACATCCATTGATGTAGGTGGGACGTCGTGGCCCGAACCCTACATAGACCCCAAACTTAACAATAAATTAATCAGCATGTTGGTCAGCTCGTTCTAAATATCTATATACTCATTTGTTATAGTTTCCCACGTCTGTGTGTCTACCTGTCGTCACTTGAATGTGCGTGCACGTGAGTGGATATATATATATATTTAATGTATACGTGTTAGACTGTCTGACTACTCTAGATCTGTCGTAGAAGATAGGTGAGAGAGAGAGAGAAGATTCCTCGCTCTCAGAGACAGCCTCTATCACAATTCTACCACCTCACTCGTGGAAATCTATTTTGTATTTCTATCTCACACTGTGACTATCACTCATTCCAACCTATTCAGAAGGGACCAACCCAAGTCTTAATTCTCCTATCAAAAATCTACGACAGCTGTGAACGACCAAGTAGAGAAGAAATAAAGAAAGCCATAAAGCTTCTGAAAGATGGAAAAGCAGCTGGTCTAGATTGCATTCCAGCAGAGGCCATCAAAACAGATATTGATACCTCTACAGAGATATTATACAAACTACTTGGCAAAGTCTGGGAGAGAGAGGGAATACCAGCAGAATGGAAGGAAGGTTATCTGGTCAAGTTGCATAAGAAGGGAAATTTACAAGAGTGCACAAATTATAGAGGAATAATGTTACTATCAGTGCCAAGAAAAGTATTAAACAGAATCATCCTGGAGAGATTAAAAGAGTCCACAGACAAGCAACTGAGAGATGAACAAGCAGGTTTTCGACAAAATAGATCCTGTACAGACCAGATAGCCACATTGAGAATAATAGTTGAACAAAGTCTGGAATTGAATTCACCGCTATACATCGGATTCGTGGACTATGAAAAGGCATTTGATAGTGTAGACAGAGAATTGCTTTGGAAATTGATGAGGCATTATGGAGTTCCCATGAAGATCATTAACTTAATAAAGAAGACCTATGAAGACATGACATGCAGAGTTCTTCATGAAGGACAACTTACAGAACCGTTTAGGATTAGAATAGGGATGCCTATTGTCTCCATTTCTTTTCTTACTAGCAATAGATTGGGTTATGAAAACATCGGTATCACACAACAGAAATGGAATCCAGTGGAATCTGACTAAACAGCTTGATGATCTGGATTTTGCAGATGACTTGGCTCTTCTGTCCCATAACCATAATCAGATGCAAGAGAAAATGAAAATTCTCGATGAGAGGTCACAACAAGTGGGCCTGAAAATACACAGGGAAAAGACAAAGATTATGAGAATAAATGCAAGAAATGATAACAAGGTTGAACTTGAAGAAACACCACTAAAAGATGTAGAATCTTGGAAGTAATATAGACAAAGTTGGAGGGACAGACAGTGATATCAAAATAATAATACAAAAAGCAAGAGGAGCGTTCATTGCATTGGGAAACATATGGAGAACAAGAGAAATCAAGTCCAACACAAAAATAAGAATCTTCAACTCAAATGTGAAGTCAGTCCTATTGTATGGCTCTGAGACATGGAGAACAACAAAAACAACAACCAAAAAGCTACAAACTTTTATAAACGGGTGCTTGCGTAGAATAGAAGGACTGAAATGGTATGACAAAGTCACAAATGTGGAATTGATGACAAGAACCAGACAAGTGCCAGTGGAACAAGAGTTGAGAAGAAGACGCTGGCGATGGATAGGACACACATTGAGGAACCTGTTGATAGCATTACAAGGCAGTCCTTGTTCTGGAATCCACAGGGACAGATAGGCAGACGTAGACCAAAAAAACACAAGGAGAAGAGAACTGGAAACAGGGGTGAAAATGATGAGGAAAACATGGAAAGAACTTGAGCGGATGGCACAGGACAGGAAGACTTGACATGTGTTTGTTGAAGGCCTATGCTCCTTGGGGAGCTAAAGGGTATTGATTGACATGGTTGCTATCGTCGGGTCTCGCCAGAAAGTCTAGGGTTCTGAATTTTCATTGAAACTCTCACTGGTATCCAAAGTTTCTTCGAAAGGCAGACAAAGTAAGAGCTTTGCCCGTCGGCTCTAACCGGGATATCAAGCAAACGGGGAATCACTCACAGGCCAACGATAAATCACATCATTGGCGAGATCATGGCCTAGTTCGTCGCGGGCTACTCGTAAGAGTGCTGTCCCATTTGTTTCGTAACGGTGTGACACAACAAACAGCCTTGCTGTGACCTACTTCATTGTGAAGATGTGCACCGGTACAGAAACTTCCAAATAAAATATGAGCATTCGTGACACGTGGACGTACCGATTTGGAACACGTATAATTGACTAATGGCGTCTGAATTCTATGGCCTCTGTCTCAAAACAGTTATGACGTGTACACAATCGAGGAGTTCGCTACATCTATGGGAGGACAGAAAGCAATAATGAAATAATAAATAAATAAATGATAATCGAATCAAGAAATAAACTCGAAACTATTTCTTAGATCTATTACTGGCTACGCACAGTACCACACGAGTGCAACATACTGATGGGTATAAACAGCGAAATGGGACGCAAACACAGTAACGCTAAAATATGTCATACATGTGAGCCACGACCTATAGTTTCAAATCAGAAAAGTAGACCTGTAAAACCTCATCATAATTATCTAGATTGGAGCAGGAATGTATAAAACGAACATGAAACTGGCACGCACCCTCAGTTATGAAAGGCAGTATTCTAATACTGGTACCATTTTTGAAAGAGTAGGCAATAAACACAGTAGTCCACTGTAGCCGTCAGGTTGGTTAAGAGGGAAACACCACCAACAAACAGAACCCACAGAGTATTAAAAAATGAAATAATAAATAATACTTTTAAAAAGTATTACTGCATTATTTAGAACCCATACACACAGGAGTCCCCTGGATGTGTGTGTGTGTGTGTGTGTGGGGGGGGGGGGGAAGGGGGCTGTATTTTGTAAATGTAAATGTTCGTAACATTTTAAAAGAACTTTACACTAAATTGTTACAGAGTTTATTTTTTTTTTTTTTTCGTACGCCCATTACTCGAGGCGAAATCTCAGGTTAGTATGTCTAACCAGAGACTGATTTTACGTGAGTATCCCTTTTTTCTTGCACAGAAACAGGTATCCCTCGCCATTCAGGCAGACACTCGCCGATTTCGGAGGTACCCATTAGAGCTGGGTCGGCTCAGGAGCCGCCAGAACCTGGTCGACGACACTCCTTCAAATGTGCTCGCCAGGCCTCGAGTTAATCCGGTCGACGAAAAATCTTCATATGTCCTCGCCCGGGTTTGATCCTGGTTCACCCGGTCGCCAGCGCAGTGTGGTAACCACTACGCTAGCGCGGCTCCCTGTTACAGAGTTTAAAATATGAACTATGTTTATGTTTACATTTTTTTCATTTCTTAATTTTTTTTTTCTTCAATTATTCCATATCAGTATTATAATTATTTTTTTTCGAAAACAGTGCACAGGGCGACCATAATAATTTACAATACAATTATTGTCTAACTTTCAACCACAGTTGCACCCCTTAGCTGTGGTTGAAAGTTAATGTACTCTCTCGAAAATAGAAAAGTGCACAAATGACGGTGTGCATGAACAGTTTGATTATGGAAAGTCAAGATTTTAAAAAAGTGCACGAACAATTACGAGACATGTTGTCATAAAAGAAATGTTAGTTATTTAGTCAATTTACGGTCCATTAGATCATATTGAATGGTTGTTGCGGTTGAATGCCACTATCATTGTGACAAGCGAGTGTTTCACGGTCATGTGTTATTTCTAAAGTAATATACTTGTAGTGTTGTTCATGGGTGTCATACGTTGGTGCGATTCACGTGAGCTGGTGGAGAGCATGTTGGATAGTGAACTGTCTGTATGATCAAGGGGAGTTTGTAATGTTAGAGGTAGTGGTGTGACTGACCGTTGAAGAAGACGAGTCGGATGTGATATTATCTGAAGTGATTATTGTTAGACTGTAGAGTCTGGAAGTGATATGGCCGTTATGGAACACAGGTCAGATGTGATATATTATTGTTGCGTGCATATTTTGTCGCACATATTACAAAAATCGATATGGCTATTTAATATGGGAAAAATATAGACATTCATTCATTTGTGTATGAAAATGCTGTCTATGGGGAAAGCGAGATAATCCATGTTTGATTCACACTTTTGATTATAGGAGTAATCGTTCTGGATATTGATCCGGCGCAAGGATATTGCTCTTATATTTGTACTTATTTTTAGGGCCAGAAAATAGATTAATTTGCTTATTATGTTTATGGCCTGAATTCATATGTATTACATATTATTAGTACAAGTAGAATCAGTCCTATATTGTATATTTTGGATGGGTAGGCGGGACTAGATTCTTGTTATTCCGGTCTAGCGGAAGTATGAGTTGTCTTGACAAGTCGTGATGAGTTCCGATGTACCGTGATAATGGCGGGTACGCACTTTTCAAAGGGCTGGTAGATTCTTAAGGAAATATGATTCATGAAGTGGTTTTCTTCTAAAGGAGATGGTATCTCTACTATAGTTTATGTTAGAGACTCTCCTAAGATACGGTACAATGTATAATTCGGACTCCATGTATTGCCAGACCCTATTTTGATGATCTCATGTCGATTCGACCTAGATGGAACATTGTGCTTCGTATCGCTAGGGTCGTGTTTTGTATCGACAAAGATGACAGACTTTCCTACAGCGGTTATGGCTACGTGAATTAACCTGATCACCGTAGAGCTGTATGGGAACATTTATGAAATCATTTATATACCCATTATAAATTAACTCTGGCTTATATTCTCCTTCCTATGAATGAGTGAACGACAACTCAGGGAGGCGGCCATGTTAGATTTCGGTCATCATATGTTTTGATCACTGCCAAGAGAACAGATTATTTATCCTATTATCGGACAGTGACAGGGAGATCTCATCTTGCTAGAAACCCCCTCTTTCGTGGTTTCATAATATATGCTACAAACTATGGACGTCAAGTAACTTTAGTTATTTACCGATCTGCCTTCACTGACACGTTTAGTCAGATAGGGGGATGCGGCCATAATGTATCATGACAATTGAACTTTTGATGTACTGCCCATTATTTCTGAATGTGTCATGACTTCAGATCTGCTATGTATACCTACAAATTGATATGTCAACATACCATGATGTACTCGTATGTCCCAGTGTGTACGTCTGAATAAATTGAGTAAACAAAGATTCCAGCAGTCTGCATTGGTGCCTTGTAGACACAAGTGTATGAGTGGTTATATTGGTCAGCACACGAACAGTACACCATTCGCGGTAATCACACTCTACACTTCTACTTCATACATACACCGTCCTGCGTCGGTTGGAGTGACCAAGTTTAGGGCCTGCTTCCCCTGGAGCCTTTGCCTTCCCTAACTCAGGACTAGGGTGAGTTACCCATTTACAGCTGGGTAGACTGGGGGCATGTCTGATCTCAACAACACACCACTCTTCCTTACAGAGCATACAGACTGACACTTTACAGAGTGGAAAGAAGAAAAGAAACTTTACAATTATATGTAGTGATTATTGTTGGATGTTGAGTCTAGAAGTGATGTTATAGGGCCTAGATGTGAATTGTATACGTGAGGAGTGTATGCCGCGTTTGTGTTGACTTTAGGAGTCATTAAGGCCTAGATGTGAATTGTATACATGAGGAAAGGATGCCACGCCTGTGTTGGCTTTAGGAGTCATATGTAGTCAGAGGTTATTAGTGGTTGATCTGACTAGGAGATTCCTGGTGCGAGGTGCATGCCGCACTAGAGGAGGCCAAGATAGTAGAAGTAAGGCGACTGTGTTTGTAAGAATGCCAGCAGTCATGTTACTTCTTCTTCTTCTTCTTCTTGCGATCGCATCTTTGATGTTTACACCGTCAGACGAGTTCTCATGGTGAATTCGACTGTTGTTTGAAGTTCCTCTTTAGCTCCATATAGCTTTGAGTTTAGTGTTGAGTCATTGGGCCAGTATATCTTTCTTAACTGGTCATACAGAGGACAATCCTGTAGAACATGCTCAGCAGATTGTTCGTTTAATCCACATGTGCACAGTGGTGAAGCAGACAATCGTAGCTTGTGCATGTGTTTATTCAGTTTGTTATGCCCTGTCCTGAGGCGAAAAATAGTTATCTGTCCCTGCCGGTCGAGAGTGTGATAGTCGTCTTTGGGTTGGTTCTGTTCTCTTCTGATAGTCTGGATAGCTCTCTTTTTCTCAAAGTATGTGACTTCATTATCTTCTTGTTCACATTCTCCTCCCTTTTTTGCAAGTTTATCTGCCTTTTCATTTCCGTGTACACCACAATGAGATGGTACCCACTGAAGTATGGTTCTCTTTTTGGCAGCTACCTTGTTTAGTTCATTTCTCAGATGCATGAGTTTACCACCCTTGAGAGCTTGCGGGACGGACAGTGCATCTGTGAGGATGACTACCTGGTGGCAGTCAGAGTTGGTGTTATAAATCATATTTGCAGCTTGCTCTAGAGCTTGAACCTCAGCTGTATAGTTGGAACAGAATTTACCAGTGGGAATGGGCCTAGTCTCATAGTGGTTGTCAGGATATGAGATAAAGATACCGGCACCTCCATTCCTAACAGCATTAGTTGCTGATCCATCTGTATAGGCATGTATCCATGATTGATCGGGATAGCTTTCTTAGATCATACTCAATGTAGCAGTTCGTTTTTGCAGATCATTATACTCACATCCACTTGTGAGACCACTGACTGATGTATTAATTTGGAGGGCATTGCTGGCCTGCTCCCATGGTACAGGGTATAGGGTGGGCTTCAGTGGTGTTGTCTTCATGGATAGGTCTTCTTGATGCTGTCTTTTAAGTCTTTTCCCCGATGCACAAAGCTGCTACGCTTTAGACGTCCCAATGCCAGATCATCTAGTCTTGCCTTCATTGGGTACGTTGGCATACTGTTGTACTTTTCCATCTGGATCATGGTTTTTGTGTCTCTTCTATGGGACAATGTCTGTAATCCAGCAACATTCTGCATCTCTGATATTGGTGTAGTTTTCATGGCTCCTGTAATGAGCCTGAGAGCTTGATTTTGCACCTTGTCCAAAGACTGCAGATGTGAGTTAGCAGCTGATGACCATGCTGCTGAGCTAAACTCTAAGTGTGGTCTTATTACTCCATTATAAATCTTCTTTAGAGTTCGTTCATTTGCTCCCCAGTTGGTGCCTGCTAATTTTCTGAGTATGCCTAGTCGTCTTCGGGCCTTTCCTTCTGCATTTTCAATATGCTTATTCCATGTAAGCCTTTGGTCAAATGTCACCCCAAGATAGGTGGGGTAGCTTTCTTCCTTGATCACGGTTGTCCCTAGGTGTTTGTTAGCTGCTTTGTCCTTGGGGGCGAGGGAGAACAGTGTTGTGGAGGTTTTGTCTGTGTTTATTGTGATATGCCATTTCTCTGCCCATGACACTAGCATGTCTGCTGCCCGCTGCATTCTATAATTTGCTGTGGTGACGTTTTCATCAGTGCACCAGAGTATTAGGTCATCTGCATATAAGGCAGCTTTCACTCCTGCAGGGTGGGAGCCGCGCTAGCGTAGTGGTTACAACACCGCTCTGGCGACCGGGTGATACAGGATCAAACCCGGGCGACGGCATTTTGAGGATTTTTCGTCGACCGGGATTTGGACTGGATTAACTCGAGACCTGGCGAGGACATTTGAAGGAGTGTCGTCGACCAGGGACTGGCGGCTCCTGAGCCGACCCAGCTGCAATGGGTACCTCCGAAATCGGCGAGTATTTGCCTGAATGGCGAGGGACACCTGTCTCTGTACAAGAAATAAAGGGATACTCACGTAAAATCAATCTCAGGTTAAGACATAAAATAATAACCTGAGATTTCGCCTCGAGTATTAGCGGGCGAACGCAAAAAAAAAAAAAAAAAAAAAAAAAAAAAAAAAACTCCTGCAGGGAGATCTTTCACCAGGTCATTGATGTAAACAAGGAAGAGTGTTGGGGAAATTACTCCTCCTTGAGGTACCCCCTGATAGAGCAACACTTTTCTGCTCTGCAGACCGTCAAGAGTGACTCTAGTTCTCCTGTTATGCAAGTATGACTGGATCCATTTCATCATGTTGCCTTGGATTCCACTTCTCCTAAGTTTTGCAATAAGGCCATCTTTCCGCACCTTGTCAAAAGCCTGCTTGAAGTCGAAGTCATGTTACGATGAGCAGTGTAATATGAGATGTGTCTGAAGCTATTGTTAGGTGCCACCGGCTTGTTATTCATATGTTAGCCATACATGATGTTACCGATGTCCAGGATTCTGCATTGGTGAAATACTCGTATATATGTACATAGGACTGTACAACAGACTTCTGTTGGGTTTATGAACGAGTGTCGGTAGTGAGGCTGTGTTGGTAGTGATCACTCAAGAATTATCATACCCCAATATAAAGTCAACAAGACACGTTTAAATAACCTGGGGCATATGTTACATTTTGGTTTGTGACACCAATATTCATACGAAGTTAATGTCCAGGGTTCTTTCTTTACGTGCCTGGCAAACAAGTATTAGTTTACTTTTGTGCACACATCTCTTTATCCAAAGAAAGTAATAACTGCCGAGTGACGGTTTATAACTTGAATAAACATGACGAACTTCACAATAGACCCATTGATGTGGTCAAGCAATCAAGATTAATAATAATAATAGTCACTCATATGTATGAAGTAACCCTTTCAATAGTGAAATGTGAAATACAGTTGTATACATGCAATCTACTGAATATTGTACACATGAATATATCTTATGGGCCATACACACACCCAGATATACATCTCAACAGCCAAAACGGCTGGTCACTGAATGCCCCCTTTGTCTCCACCCTCTTCGCTGCTAAACTCTCTCTTCTTACACACGCCTCACCAGCAATCCCTTCTCCGCCAGTCTCATCACGTGACATAGAGTGTCTAGAGGACCGGGGTAGCGAAGCGGCGTTCTGTGCATTCAAACTACTGCATTTTCTAACTCCCAACACGCCTAATACTAAAATATTAAATTTTTTTTTTTTTTCATACGCCCGCTAATACTCGAGGCGAAATCTCAGGTTATTTTTAATGTCTAACCTGACATTGATTTTTACGTGAGTATCCTATTTTCTTGTACAGAGACAAGTGTCCCTCGCCATATATAATAACACAGTCCTTCTGGGTGACGATGAAAGTGCGGCGATTGATATATATGTTGGCGTGGGTGGTTAACTGTAGAGTCGTTCCATTACCTCTAGTGATTTCTGATCTCAATATATTGCGTCGGCGGTTAACTGTAGAGTCGTTCCATTACTTCTTGTAATTTCTTATCTCAATATGTTGCGTGGGCGGCTATGGGGTCTGCAGTGGTGAGATACGTGTCGTAGTAGTATATCTAATTGGCCCTATTCCTTAGCTCGTTCCAAAACGCCAGCCTTGGTAATAAGACGAATGACAGGCGAAGTTATCCTAAGCTTCCCGATCTTGTCTTTACCACTGGGATGAATAAAATAATAACGGCCTCATAAGTACCCCGACAGTTTATATAAGCATGTGCTGTCTGTGTGTTTTCTTGTCTGTTGTAGCCTGTTTGTGCAATCTTATAAATATGCTCAGTCTCTTCACCGTGTTTATTGCAACGTTTATATGGTAGTGTAAGAAATAATATTGTGGGGAAAAGTGACTGGTATTTACAGTGTTATACGAGTATTTATGGAAAATATATATGTGGCGGGGCGCTGACTGCACATTTATCGTTCGTTTTATTATTATTTCAGGCAAACAACTCCCCAGTCCACACTCGAAAACCTATACTCATTATGTTAATTTATACTTGATTGCTCTTTCTGTTGTTGTATATTACTGCTCGCTGCTCTATTATGTCTAGGGTGAAATCTCCGAACGATTATGTGCGTTCTTCCTAAATCCACTAACATAAATACGGGTTCTGTCACTGACCCAATCAAACGACAAGGAAATAAGACAGTTTTCCTTCATAAACGAACTCAGTTTTCTTTAATAAACTTAGATCCATTGTAGCATACATATCCGTTCGTAAAGATTGATCCATATTCACAGAAAATCATCATGACAGAATTTACAATGTTCCAAGAGCATTCCTTCTATTGTATAAACCACATCCCATAAGAAAAGAGAACACTTCGTAATGGGTTCCCAATGAAACGCAAATGAAAACACAGCCAAAACACAGCTGCCACACTGCTCAAGGGTTTTCGTCAACTCCTAGTACTACACATAACAATCATACAATCATCTCTGGTGAATCTCACTTTCAATATTGCAAATAGTGCCGCATTTATCAGCACTGACTCAAACTCAATAAATGTAATATTCCGAACAAAATTGAAATTTAAAAAAAAATAAAATAAAATACGACGAATCACGGCACAGCTAACACGCATGAAAGCCTTAATTTCAAACAGAGCGGTAATCACGACAGCACTAAATGCTGAATCCCTGAAAGAAATTAATGCAATCATCCTGTAGATCAACAACACTGAAACAGAAAATGTCTCCGTATCGCCCCCTTTCCAACCGCCCGCAAGAAAAAAAAAAAGAAAAGAAATATATAACATAAAAGAAGCGAGATCTGCCCAACAATTATAGGACCAACAACCATGACGTTACATAACATTCATGCACTTATCTGAATCGACCATGAGCATCCACTCCTCGCTGTAACTCCAACGCATCGTTCCACGCAATAATAGTTTGACATACAGCATGGATAATTTAGTCATCACCAAACATGTTGACGTAATCTGAAAACGTTCTTCTAAATCATCCACTGAGATTTCAATTTTTATAAATAGGAACCTTGGAAATGAATTCAACGTCGAAAAATGTGTGACCTTCACTAGTGTAAGACACGTTGCAGAGACGGTGTCAATTTATAATGTTCGAAATGAAATGTTTTTTTGTGTGGAAAAACGAGGGACCGAGTGGACTGATGAGGTGACCTTGTCAACGTCCTAACGGTTAGCACGGCTGTTTGCGAGCGATCTTTTAGTTATTTCCCCTTTTTCCCCCGACCGCGCTATTTATGGCCCACTTTACAGAGGTCACGTGGTCAGCTTCCTAATGGGAAAAACATGTGGCGATGTTTACTTTTGATAGGGCTTAATTAATGCTTTTAGGCTACTTTTTTTATTATAAATACCGGCTTTAATTTTGCGTAAAGCTAGACTAGAAATGTTAGAGTAAATTTTAGAACAAGAACAAACATTTTATCACAATTAGAACAGAAGATATAATAGTCTGAAATAGTGTAAAATTTACGTTTTTTTTATATTTTGTTATGGTTTGTTTATGATGCAATTTTCACTAAATCGGTCACAATCAACATGCATAACAAATTACAGAAATCAAAAGTAGAAAACCTGCAGAAAATGGATATCAAAGATTTGTTTTGGTTTCATGCGTCAAACATTAATTATTGAAAGTTTAAATTGCAAGTCCACATTTATTACCTTAAAATAACACACCCAATTGTCCCCAAAACATGTTTGAATTGCTTTTATGTTACTTTATTATTATAAATACCGGCTTTAATTTTGTGTAAAGCTAGACTAGAAATGTTAGAGTAAATTTTAGAACAAGAACAAACATTTTATCACAATTAGAACAGAAGATATAATAGTCTGAAATAGTGTAAAATTTACGTTTTTTTTTACATTTTGTTATGGTTTGTTTCTAATTCAATTTACACTAAAACGGTCACAATCAACATGCATAACAAATTACAGAAATAAAAAGTAGAAAACCTGCAGAAAATGGATATCAAAGTTTTGTTTTGGTTTCATGCGTCAAACATTAATTATTGAAAGTTTAAATTGCAAGTCCACATTTATTACCTTAAAATAACACACCCAATTGTCCCCAAAATATGTTTGAATTGCTTTTATGCTACTTTATTATTATAAATACCGGCTTTAATTTTGCGTAAAGCTAGACTAAAAATGTTAGAGTAAATTTTAGAACAAGAACAAACATTTTATCACAATTAGAACAGAAGATATAATAGTCTGAAATAGTGTAAAATTTACGGGTTTTTTTTACATTTTGTTATGGTTTGTTTCTAATTCAATTTACACTAAAACGGTCACAATCAACATGCATAACAAATTACAGAAATCAAAAGTAGAAAACCTGCAGAAAATGGATATCAAAGTTTTGTTTTGGTTTCATGCGTCAAACATTAATTATTGAAAGTTTAAATTGCATGTCCACATTTATAACCTTAAAATAACACACCCAATTGTCCCCAGAACATGAGAGCTAACAATTATCTCAATCATACATCATGAGTTCTGATCCAGTCTGCGCAATGTTTTTCTAATATGTGCTGTTTATGAATTGTCTTACTAGGGAATAGCTTTCTGAACAAAGACATATAAGTCTCTATCGATGCTGTTATTGATTCTTTACTAATTGGTTTACTGTGTGATATTTTGTTGTGTACTTTCTCAAATGCTTCTTTCAGTGAGTTGAATTGTTCTTGCGCAATAAAAGCTATGTTAGTTATATCTTGTTTGTCTGTAATTTTCAGTGTTTGTGTAATGATTGCTCTTGTAAGATCTTTATAAACTTTTTGTGTGAGATATCTGTGGCAGTGATTCCCTATAAATGCTCTGCTATTATAAGCCTGTTGTATGATTTTGTGTTTGGCTAGTACCTTGTCCATGTGTGAGCAAACTGGACCAGACCTAGTACACAGATCTTGAAACTGAAGTTTAGCCAGCGCATCTTGTGCATTTTCAAGTCTAACTTTAAAATTATCTGTCTCCTCCTTATCCTCACAAAGTTCAATACCTACCTGAAAAATTCAATTTTAGCTCCTAATTCTTCTGCCTATTTCCAGTTCCTACTAAATCTCTTCAAGTTCTTAAAAGTACTAATGTTTGCATGTATCTCTTGCGAATTCTCAAATATCTTTGCGTCTATTGTATCAGCTACCTGTTCTAGACGTCTGTGGTGTTTCAAAACAATGCCTAATAAAATATGAAGGTAAGGAGGAGCTACATTTTCAATTTCAATCTCTAACATTGGTTTGTGTAAACAATTATGGTAATGTGCCACTTGCCTTTTATTCCCTTTCCCATATTTCATATATCTATTGTAATCTCTTATCAACATGGCCAAACTTCTTGGTTTGCAAGTTGTATGCTCTCTGGATGTCTTTGATGAAAATGTTTGGTTTGTCTGGAGCTCAAGGAATATACCCATGTCTGTGGTGTCTCCAGCAAAACAAGGAAATAATCCCCGAATAAGAAAACAACAACTTGTTTACCATCCCACTCTAAATATTTTAGTGACTCTATCTGAGCTTTCATGCCATTCATAAATATTTCTAAATTATCATATGTATCTCTGACTCTAGCCATTGATAAAAGGATGGTATTAGATTAAGAATTTCGTTTCTCTAAATTTACTACCTGCATTGTAACTTTGAATGAAAGAAGATATACAAACAGTTACTTAGAATTCGCTGGCAGCCGTCGTGTGCACAGGATTGTCTACCAAAGAACACCAATGGAACAGTCCTTATCTCACACACAATTTAAAAAAAAAAATTCATATTATAAATAGAAGATTAACAAGACTTGAAAGATAGATCAAATTATGTGGAAGTAATCTATCTATAGCTTTACATGTTTTCTGACGCTTATATACGTAGCTAAATATCATTATAAATGAATGAAAATGCAAAAACAGATGGTGCTTTACAAAAAGTTATTTTTTTACTACCTTATTTAAGATTTGTGGGTATCAGGAATGCGTTTAAAGGGATTTAAATGCTATAAAATCTGGTGACAATATGCTTGTTCTTGTAATGCCACACTCACAAAACTGACTACCACACATTCTCAAGATATGAAACCAAAAAAAAAAGTATGTGGAAATAATCTTTAGCTTCCCTTCGAGAAGTCTTTATAATTATAAACTCAAACGAATGGGCCGATTTTTAGATATTAAATTAATAAAAAGATTACTTATTTTATGAATTTCCTTAAATGATGAAGCTGTTTTCAAAAGTCTGTAACTCCGTCAAAACTAATTTCAAACAAATAAAAATGCAATCAAAAATAGAACACAGAACAAAGTTATAGTACACACAAAAATTTTAGCGCTGTGTTTATCCAGAACGAGTGTGTAATGATTTATATTTTACTGATTTTACTCACACATCAGCTGATTTTCCCCGCCAAAAACTTAAATAGTCTTTTACGGTGCACACAAAATTTTATACCCGGTATCAGAATTCCGGTCACCGAAACTAAAAGAGCGCTCTGGTATAGGGCACAAACAGCCGTGTTAGATGTAGCACTTCAGAGTCTACTTGTCCAGCGAAACGACCGACTGGTACAATCCAAGATTCGTATTTCTCACGTGAAGATATTCGTCAGATTGGTATAGCATCTTTTTCATGGTAAATAAGCATGCCCGATCTCGTCATGGATATAATGTTTTTTTTCTGATCCTCAAGTACGGTCCCAGGTCTGGGCATGACCTAGTATAACGAATACTGCAAATTCCAAATCTGCACGAAATTGCATTACAACAGCTGCCTCTGCATAAAAAGTTACCTTGCTTATTTAAATAATGTGGCAGCGACAGTTTGATACATAATTCCCGATATTGTCCCAACATAGGTGTGATGAAGTACATTGATACAGCGATAAAATCATTAATTATATGTAATAAAGTAATAATAATATGTATAGAATTAGTAAAGTTGTACCGCCTCTTCTTCCCTGCGCCAGAAAACGCCTCGATTTAGGTAGGATAGAACGTAGTCAAAAACCTTATTGCAGCGCTAGTAGTATTGGACTTTATAACGCGCCCGTCAAGGGTTAACGATAAAAATTTGAAAAAAAGACAAGCTTAGTTATTCCAGGAAAGATAGAAAGAATAAAACACACGAACGCATAAGATTGAGAGAGCGGACACATGCTGCCGGCTTGTCAAGTGTTAGAAGTTTGAATTAGCTACTCGGGCCGACAGTGCGAGACGATGCCGTTAGCTTGTGTCGAAAACGATGTCGCGAACTTTAAAATTTAAAAATAAACCGCCAAGTCCAATACATTTTCTAACAAAAGGCACACTGTAGAATCATATATACACACACACGCATAATTACTTCCTGCCGGGAAAAAGGAAGATCTGCGATGATTTTTATAACATTCAAGTAGTTGATACTTAGAAAACAACGAACACCAAAATGGAAAATATATTGAATTCTTTATTAATAGGTTTAAGATCATAAAAGTTAGCTAGTCTTAGAGCTGGTCTTGTCCTGATGGGTAATATGCTTTCGAATAAAAAATCCGACAGATAGAAATAAAGTTATGGACAAAAGACTGTATTTGTTCGTACAGACAGACCAACACATGCTCATTTGGACTTGCACTAACGGTAACATTTTTTGACGCGTCCTTGAAAAAGGCAAGAAAGGGTACATGTAGAAAGGGGTAGACAAGGGGAGAAAAAAATTATGGGATGGCTCAAACTGAATGTGTTTTTTGGTAGTGTTAGGCCAAAACCAAGTTTATTTTTGGTGAATGCCAAGTTCGGACGGACAGACCGACAGAAGTACACTAACATTGGACCGAAATTGGACCTTAGATTTAAAAATTTGAATGGAAAATCTTAGTAGTAGATCCCATTGGTCAAAACATTTCATATTATTGAGTACATTCATAGGCTTGACGCCATTTGTAGAAGATAGTCCCTAGAGCAGAACGTTGTGTATTTCTGTGAAAAAGTGATTAGCCTTATTAAAGCAAATATATATTAAAGTAATAGGCATCACAGTTCAGCCAGCATTACATCTGGAGTCTGCTATTCAACGTACCTGTGTTTTTTGCATTGAATTTCTGGTAAGACCGATATTATTCATATATATTTTGTTTAAAAAAGTGAGTGAGAGATGCTGACATCACGACTGTAAGTAATCAGGTCCCAAGCTGATTTAGGCAGGGCCTGAAGGAGAATTAGGCTATAACACATTGCCAGTTTTGTAAATGCACGTTTTGTGACATAAAAAGGTTTTCTTAGGTGACCAGAGGGACACAGCTCACCTATCCCATTGTATGGAAGAAAAGACAGATTAATAATATTATTGCAGATGCAGTACCGCCTTTGTAGGAGAGACATGTGAACAACACTGGTACACTGTGGAATGGATGTGCTGGATTGGTCCATTAGATATAACCCAGCTTTTTATTTCTTATGTATTCTCTTTTGTATATATATATAAAACACAGTTGAAGTAAGATATCAACAAGGAGACATTATTTCATTGTTACAGGGTTTTTATCTGGCACTAGTTCGGTGCCAGATGTCTATGAGAAGCAGTGAGAAGTCGTTTCATGCACAGTAGTGACAGGGACCTGCAGAGTCTACCCTGTTACTTTTGGCCATTATCAGAGCGAAATAGTGTGACACCAAGTTTACAGACTGTTCAAGTGTGCCCAGATAAGTAAAATATCTGGCACCCTAACTCTACATCAGCTTTAAGACCAGCACACCCCTGTATAACAAGAATAAACTATTTCCCCCAGAGAACTTAACAGTGACATTGTATATTAAAGAGACTGGGAATGATTATAGAATCCCAAACCGCCATCCAGTGTTAGAAACCAGTAATAGACAAATTTTAGTAACACTATTAGTATAGTTAAACAGTATTTGTTTGGACAATTGTCCCTTTGGGTCTAAAATTTACATTTTTTGTATATATCTTGAATTCTTTTCATTTTAAAGTCCTGACCAGAAGAATAGTAGGTTCAGGACCAAATAAATCATACAGAAAATTATTAATTGTACAAATTTATCCCAGGTGTTATTTCCTTTAATCATAGACCTTAATACTTGTTTGTATAGATGTGTATTATTGTTAAAGTACCATCACACCACACTTGCATATCCCTAGACATTAGACGTAGCTATCATTCATACTAGTCAAGAATAAGTCTGCTTGAGGCCATAAGGTGGTAGCAGCAAGGTACCCTGATAACTCAACCATAATTTTGTTAGAATCAGGGACCTTCACAGCTGGTCTCATTCAGTACAATAAGGAAACATTTCAACAACATTTCATAACATCAAAATCCACCACAATAGGCATGCAAATGGCATGAGCAACCTTTATCTGTCCGTCACATCCCGGACGAGCCCCATATCTGTGGTGGTGCGCTGTCTGAATATTTGTTCGTTTTATTATTATTTCAGGTAAACAGCTCCCCCGTCCACACTCGAAAACCTATACTCATTATGTTAATTTATACTTGATTGCTCCTTCTGTTGTTGTATATTACTGCTCGTTGTTCTATTATGTCTAGAGTGAAATCTCCTAACGATTATGTGCGTTCTTCCAAAATCTACTAACATAAATACGGGTTCTGTAACTGACCCAATCAAACGACAAGGAAAAAAGACAGTTTTCCTTCATAAACGAACTCAGTTTTTTTTTAATAAACTTATATCCATTGTAGCATACATATCCGTTCGTAAAGACTGATCCATATTCATAGAAAATCATCATGACAGGATTAACCCTGTTCCAAGAGCATCCCTTCTATTGTATAATCCACATCCCTTAAGAAAAGAGAACACTTCGTAATGGGTTCCCAATGGAACGCAAATGAAAATACAGCCAAAACACAGCTGCCACACTGCTCAAGGGTTTTCGTCAACACCACGGTCCTACACATAACAATCATACGTCATATCTCTGGTGCATCTCACTTTCAATATTGCAAATAGTTCCGCATTTATCAGCACTGACTCAAACTCAATAAATCTAACATGTGGTGTGCATGGGCAGACACCACAAAATATATATTTAACTGAAATAAGAATGGGTGTATGTTTGTAATTTACAACTATAGTACACTAACCATGGCTCCGTATACAGAATCACTGAACACTCGATGCCCCTGAATCTTTCTTCTTAAGGGTAGAATACCGTGTCGAACCAAGTTGGCTTGTGGATTACTTCTCCAGTAATGTCAAAGGACGGTTTTTCCTGGCTTATATGATGAGAACATTGCCTTTAGTCATTTCGACGTTTTCTCTTCTCTGTACTTCTGATGTATATGAAGTTTCTCTAATGTTTTGCTATGTTCACTTGCATATTTATCTTAGACGAACTGTCTCCACTCGTCTTTCATTAACCAAATGTTTCCTTCTCTGTCCCGTGGGAAATGACCAGTAACATTTTCACTCCCATTTCTTCTCGCCGATCCGTCTCCGTTCTTCCTTTATGCTCTATTACTAAGCCAAATAATACGTTTGTGTGTGTTAACGTAATGGCGACTCTTTTAAATGTTCCTGGTTGGTCTTTTGTACTAATGTCTCCCTGTTATGTACACAATCTATTGCAAAATTGAGTGCTTTTCCATGGGCTTAAGTACAGCGTTGCCGGTCGTGGACAATAGGTGTTCACAAGCGAAATGTCGCCTTACTCGCGTCTCACGGCAGTATCCACTTAAAGCTGCCAAGTGAACTCTGTTGTTATTTATAGCCGAAAGAGAAAACGCCTTATCCAGATCATTCCCAGTGATGAAATTTTAAAGACTATCTAAATTCACCTCTCCCTTAGTTATTTTACAATTGTTAACGATAACTGACTATTAAATTTTATATCTGTAAATATCCAAATTTATAGCTGATTTAGTCAATTTGAGTGAACTGCACCCGCATGTGTTAGTCCATGTCGTAATTTTTACAAGATAGATCTGACATATTTATGGTCCTGCCCGAGCAGAGGTGATAGTGGTAACTATGTGAGAGTAAAGTGTAAGAAATAGTTTTTCTCCCGTGGGTAATAATGTAAGAGGAAGACCAGTCTCTGGAGTAATTTCTCTAATCCAGCCTATCTTTACGACTATATTTTAATCAGATGCACTTTCTCTCCTTATACAAAATACAAGTTACACTGTACCCACATACACACAATTCTGTGACAAGTACGCACAAACGTGAAAACAAACTATGGATAACAGATATGGGTAGGGGTTGACCAACACGATAACTTAAGGTTTATTAAGTTTATTGTCACTAGAAATTCGCAATGTCAAGCATTTACATTAATAAAGCATGGATTACAGACAAAAGAAATCAACCCAATAGGTCCTCCCCTCTTGTAAAGGAAAAGAAAAAGAAGATCCCAACAGAGGTTAATTAACCCAGAAAATCAAAAGTTAACTATAAGGGTATGGAATAGTCAGTAAGGGAAAAGAACAAGTTCCTAATTAAGCTATCTCGTAAATACTCAGGTTAGTGAGGAAATAATAAAAGATTAATATACTGATGGTAACAATGGAAAATATGTTTCTCTCTTTATCCCTTTTTGGAGAACAAAGAAACCACTAACAATAATATGACATTACAGTGTCAGGTTGTTGCCAACTCCGGCCCCAGACTAGCCTTGGTGCTTACAGCGAATGTCAAAGTAGTCGCCAAAGTTGGTGCGTTAAATGTTTTTCCTGGATAGTTCATGTATCACTGCATTCAGTTGGTTGGACTAAGACGTATATGTGATGGTCACCGTTATAGAGAGAAAATATATTGTTCCTGGGCGGTCTAGCCTTTGGTTGTTAAGACACTCTGTTACGTTATGACAATGTTAATGATAATAATTATCGGCTGTTCTCTGAGTTGATGGCCGAGTCTGAACAGTGAGTTCTCTTGAGTGTAATCCCCGTGGAAAAACTACTGTCATATAGATAGATAAATATATATGTTGCCACAGCGGGCTGCTGATATAAAAAATCTGGTAATGTTCAGGTCCAGTTAATATTATTTTTATTGTTTCTAGTTTGGCCTCTCTCATGAGTGAAGAAAGTGGACCGCACAGGTCACGACACGAAAAATCAACAATACACTAATATCTCTGGATGCTTATAAGATTATAAGACCGCTAGTTCGCTGGGTTTTTGATCAGCCTAGATTTAGGAAGAAATACAAACATATAACCATAATATAAATATCCTATCCTAACACGCGTTAAGGTAAGACCTCTTAACCACTCCGTTATTAAATATGATTGGAAACCACAAGTGTCTAGCTTATCTTATCGCTGTTAACACGTGATATAAACACTAGTCATTTATAAAATTATACATAATGGATAGAAGTAAATTGTATTCCGTCAATTATCAATCGCCTAGCGTCTTATTAGTTAATTAAACCATCTGGAATAAAATAGCTGTTGATATTTACCGTCGTGTGTAGTAAATATTGTTAATTATAATGAGACGTTGCTGGCTGTCATACATACTCACGTTACGAAGCATAATCACGAAGCTTGAACACAAGATACAAGGACCGACATGTTAAATTCGCCATCTTAGAAAAACAGGAAGTAGGAAGAAGAGAAAAGTAGAGCTAGCCTAAGGGCAAGTAACTCTAGTAGGAAACAAGATAAACATCAAGACATCAACATCACCCCTTCTTTATGAGTGAACAAAGTCATTCATCCAAGAGGGTTTCTTGCGATCTCTTTGAGGTCTCTTAGGGCACGATGGTAGGAGAGAATGTTCTTTGCCAGCTTTCCCAGGACTAGAAGTAGCTGGAGTTGAGGGATCAACTTCTGGAGGATTGGAAATGTTCACTTCACTAGTGTTTTCCATGTCTGGCAAAACAACCTGTTGCTCGGGTAGAGCTGGAGAGGAATCAATTTCCAGGTCTTCGGGATCAGGTGTGAAAGGTGTTGTTTTAGGTCTTAGATGAATTCTGTTTCTGACATACTGACCTCCATTCTCCCCTTCAACGAGATAAGATCTTTCAGAGAGCCTCTTATCAATCCTTCCAGGTTGCCAGTTTGGTTGTTCAGGGTCTTGATAGTAGACTGGCTGGTGAGACAACTTGGGCAGATCATGAGCAGTTTTATCATAATACTTCTTCACTGATCTGTCTCTCTTGCCTCTACTTTCAATAACTCTACTGTGAGATGCAACGGGTTTCACTGCAGAAGGTATCAGTGTACGCAGTTTCCTGTTGAACAGTATTTCTGCTGGACTTAGATCAAACCCTTGTCTCGGCGTATTACAAAGTTCAAGTAGTGCCTCATATGCATCTGTATTATTTTGAACAGTTTTTCTCATCATACCCTTGATGAGTTTCACAGCAGATTCAGCTAATCCATTGGCTTTATGATGACCGGTGCTGATTTAACATGAAGTATTCCCCATCTAGCAGTAAATGATCTGAACTGTGCAGACGTAAACTGAGTACCTTGGTCAGATACAATAACTTTAGAGACATCATAACGAGCAAAATGAGACTTCAATTTCCTGATAACTAACTGTGCTGTCATTGTAGGTAGAAAGTCTACTTCAATGAAGTTGGAGAAGTAGTCAATCAGGACTAAATAATTTCGGCCTTCTATAATAAAGATGTCAGTGCCAACTTTCTCCCAGGGTGATAAACCTCTTGAGTGTTGGTTTAAAGGTTCTTTAGTATTCCTTGCCTTCGTTTCTTGACATTCTGGACAACTGTCAGCTATCTGTCCAATCTCAGCCGTCATGCCGATCCAAAACAGACAACTTCTGGCCCGGCGCATCATGCTGTCAAATGCAAGATGAGCAGCGTGTAGCTTCTGCTTGATTTCAGGCCTCAGTGCTTTTGGGATAAGAATACGCTCTCCTTTAAGTATTATGCCGTGTTCTGTTGTCAGAGTATCACGAATGTCAAAATAAGGCATAAGCTCAGCTGGTACATCAGACTTTCTTTTAGGCCACCCATCCAAAATGGTCGACTTCAACCTCTGGAGCACGCTGTCTTTGAGAGTTTCAGCTTTAATCTTTTCCATCATCACATCTGGTATTTCAGGTAATCTTACAGGTGCATCAGCTCCTGCATTGCTCTCTCTATCAGCTAAGGAATCCAATGTGACATTATGAATACAAGCTCTGGACAGTGTGTCGGCTATAAGAAGATCGGAACCTTGTACCCACTGGAATTCAAAGTCATATCGATGGCTGCGCATCAATAAATTCTGCAGTCTTCGAGGAATTTGACTCAGAGGTTTCTTCACGATGGCTGCCAAAGGTTTATGGTCGTTGATGACTGTAACTTTCCTTCCATAAGTGTACTGGTCAAAGCGTTCCAAACCATATACAACAGCTAAGAGCTCCTTCTCAATTTGAGCCCAGCGTTGTTCTGTTTCAGTTAGAGCTCTAGAAGCAAACTCTATTGGCTGACCATTTTGTAGGAGGACAGCCCCAAGTCCATAGCTGCTACTATCAACTTGAATACACAAAGATTCATCAGGATCATAGTATGCGAGTACTGGAGTAGAAGTAATCAGTTCCTTGACTCTCTTGAAAGCTTGATCACATTCAGTAGACCAGATAAAGGGAGTATCCTTACGTGAAAGATCTCTAATTGGATGAAGAACTTCTGAAAGATTGTTGAGAAACTTTGCTAGATACTGTATCATGCCGCAAAATCTGCGAACCTCATGACAGTCCTTAGGAACGGGCATGTTTAGTATTGTCTCAACCTTTTTCTTGTCTGGTTCAACACCTCGAGCAGTAATAAGGTGACCCATGAAGGTAATTTCTTCTTTCTTCTCTTGAGCTTTAGTTTCATTCAGTTTAATGCCTTTCTCTTTACACCTATGTTTCAGTGCTTTAAGCTTCAGATCATGGTCCTTAATTGCTTGCTGTCTGTTTGATCCACAACCTGCAATAACTATGTCGTCAGCAACATTGATGCAACCATGAAGACCTTCAAGAGCTTGTGCTAGATGCCTCTGAAAAATTTCACTGCTTACATTCAAGCCAAATGGTAATCTAGACCATCTGAACCTACCATAAGGTGTAATCATTGTTGTAAGTTTGCTGGACTTCTCATCAAGTTTGATACGCCAGAATGCTTCCTTGATATCCAGCTTTGTGAAAATCTTGGCATTATTGAGTTCAGGCAATACATCATCCAAAGTTGGTAATATGTAATGCTCTCTCTGCAAAGCCTCATTCAGGGGTCTAGGATCAATGCATATTCTTAAAGAACCATCAGACTTTTCAACAACAGCCATTTGGTTAACCCATTCAGTCGGTTCCTCTACTGGTATTAATATACCTCTGTTCATTAGATTTTGAAGCTCTGATTTTACCTTGCTCTTAAGTGAAAATGGTATTTTTCTGCACGGCAGTGCCTTTGGACGAATATTAGGATCAATATGCAACACAGCCTCACCCAGGACACCTAGATGGTTATCAGAGTTATGATCATTATCTGAACTGTCAGTAGCCACCTTAGCAATAAATTTGTTTGTTTTGACTGTCACAAACTGTAGATCCTGCAGTGTGTTGTTGCCCAGCAAACATGTGAATCTATTTTTCACAACAGTAAACCTTATATTGTGTTTTGTCCCAGTCTTAGGATTCTCAGCAGTTAATATAACTTCTCCCAGTGGAGTCATCTTAGTACCATTCCACATAACAACCCTCTGTTTAGTGGGTAGCATTTGTTCTTGCATCACAAAGCGTTGACAGATTGTATTCACATCAGCTGCTGTGTTTAGTTGAAATTTTACCATTTTTCCATTGACAATGAGTTGTGCAGATGTACAAGCTTTACTAGACTTCACACAGTTAAGAAAAACTTCAGAATCTTCCACTGACTCTGTGTGAACAGTGTGAACTTTCTTGCATTTCACTTTGAAATGGTTTCTTCCCCCACAGTTTGAACAAAACTTCCCCCATGCAGGACACTTTTTCTTAATAGATGTTTCTGTCCGCAGTAATGACACTCCTTTCTAGGTTCAAAGTACCCACTGTCAGTGTTACTTTGACAGGCTTTACCAGCAGCATGCCCAGTGTCTCTCTTGGGAGGTTTCTGGTTGAGTGATTTTTTCTGTACCTTTTCAACCCTTGCTTCAGAAGGTTGTGCTGTATTATTCATCTCACTTTTATGTCTTTTCCAGTTTGCTCGAAGACTCTGCATATGTGAATGGCTTTCTTTAGATCGAGGTCAGCTTCTCTCAAGAGCTTCTCCTGTAACATTTTGTTAACAGTAAAGACAATTTTGTCTCTTATCATACGATCCTTGTCGTTAAAGTTGCACAAATCTGCCTTAGTTCTCAGTGTAAAGTTTCTTTTCTTCTTTCCACTCTGTAAAGTGTCAGTCTGTATGCTCTGTAAGGAAGAGTGGTGTGTTGTTGAGATCAGGCATGCTCCAGTCTACCCAGCTGTAAATGGGTAACTCACCCTAGTCCTGAGTTAGGGAAGGCAAAGGCTCCAGGGGAAGCAGGCCCTAAACTTGGTCACTCCAACCGACGCAGGATGATGTATGTATGAAGTAGAAGTGTAGAGTGTGATTACCGCGAATGGTGTACTGTTCGTGTGCTGACCAATATAACCACTCATACACTTGTGTCTACAAGGCACCAATGCAGACTGCTGGAATCTTTGTTTACTCAATTTATTCAGACGTACACACTGGGACATACGAGTACATCATGGTATGTTGACATATCAATTTGTAGGTATACATAGCAGATCTGAAGTCATGACACATTCAGAAATAATGGGCAGTACATCAAAAGTTCAATGTCATGATATATTAAGGCCGCATCCCCCTATCTGACTAAACGCGTCAGTGAAGGCAGATCGATAAATAACTAAAGTTACTTGACGTCCATAGTTTGTAGTATATATTATGAAACCACGAAAGGGGGGTTTCTAGCAAGATTGAGATCTCCCTGTCACTGTCCGATAATAGGATAAATAATCTGTTCTCTTGGCAGTGATCAAAACATATGATGACCGAAATCTAACATGGCTACCTCCCTGAGTTGTCGTTCACTCATTCATAGGAAGGAGAATATAAGCCAGAGTTAATTTATAATGGGTATATAAATGATTTCATAAATGTTTCCATACAGCTCTACGGTGATCAGGTTAATTCACGTAGCCATAACCGCTGCAGGAAAGTCTGTCATCTTCGTCGATACAAAACACGACCCTAGCGATACGAAGCACAATGTTCCATCTAGGTCGAATCGACATGAAATCATCAATATAGGGTCTGGCAATACATGGAGTCCGAATTATACATTGCACCGTACCTTAGGAGAGTCTCTAACATAAACTATAGTAGAGATACCATCTCCTTTAGAAGAAAACCACTTCATGAATCATATTTCCTTAAGAATCTACCAGCCCTTTGAAAAGTGCGTACCCGCCATTATCACGGTACATCGGAACTCATCACGACTTGTCAAGACAACTCATACTTCCGCTAGACCGGAATAACAAGAATCTAGTCCCTCCTACCCATCCAAAATATACAATATAGGACTGATTCTACTTGTACTAATAATATGTAATACATATGAATTCAGGCCATAAACACAATAAGCAAATTAATATATTTTCTGGCCCTAAAAAATAAGTACAAACGTAAGCGCAATATCCTTGCGCCGGATCAATATCCAGAACGATTACTCCTATAATCAAAAGTGTGAATCAAACATGGATTCTCTCGCTTTTACCATAGACAGCATTTTCATACACAAATGAATGAATGTCTATATTTTTCCCATATTAAATAGCCATATCGATTTTTGTAATATGTGCGTCAAAATATGCACGCAACAGATTACCACACCCCTCGGGGAAAAAAATGGTACATTTTTTTTTTTTGAAATACATCTAGGAGCAACATACAATAGGCTCACAACGCACCAATACAATGCGCAGATGATAAGCATAAGTTTTATGACCTTAGAGAAAGTACTTCTCTAAGTATAAATATTTCCAGAGAGGTGTCACCAACGCATACTACAATATTAGCAATGACACAATTTCCACATTAGTTTATACATAAATTTCATCTAAGATATCTTAACATCATGATCATCAAAGACGAAAAAACATTGAAAGATCAGCGGTGAATAAATATCAATGAACCGCTAAGTAGTGTTACAATCAATATATGATATATTACATATGTGTACACATTTCAACATAGAAACAACTGTATCAAAGTTGTATAACAGTTATGAATCATGTGGGCATCTAGACAAAATATCTGCCATCACATTTTCTGACCCACGGATAGCTCGCACCGAAAAATGAAATGGCTGTAGAGCAATCGCGTATCACGTTGATCTCGCGCTCTTCAGATTTTTACTCTGAATAGCCGTAAGAGCTTTCTGGTCAGTTTCCACAATGAAATGCGCGCCCAGAAGAAATCTTTGCAGTTTAAGGATTGACCAAATAATAGCCAATAATTCACGGTCTAGGACCGAGTAATTCTTCTCTGCGGCATTTAATTTCCGAGAAATATCACAGGATGCAGAGTTCCAGAGTACTCTTGCATTAGTGCAGCTCCAATCCCGGTGGATGAAGCGTCACTACGAAGAATAAATGTCTTATCCTTAGAAGGCAATACTAGGATAGGTGAAGTAGAAAACATAGTTTTAACCTTATCCAAAGAGGATTGACATTCTTGAGTCCAATGGACTACATTAGGAGACCCTTTCTTTAGCAAGGAAGAAAGAGGTGACATAATGGAGGACAGATTCGGGATGAATCGTCCATAAAATTGTATTAGACCTAAGAGACTTCGTACTTGCTTTTTAGTCTTAGGAATAGAAATGTTAAGTATCTTACTTGTATTATGGTCTTCTGTTTTTAGGAACCCATGACCAACACGGTGTCCTAAGAAAGATATTTCGCTAAAACCAATACATGCTTTCGATGGTTTCGCTGTCAGGTTATGCTCGCGTAAGATAGACAATAGTTCATTTATACCATTATAGTGATCGTTCCAAGTATCACTGAAAAGACAGATGTCATCAAGATACGCAATGACATCTGCGCGATGAGATAGGATTCGACGCATCATGCGTACAAATGTTGCAGGGGCGTTCATAAGACCGAAAGGCATGAAATTCCATTGGAATAGACCCCTAGGCGTCGAAAAAGCAGTAAACGGTTTGGCGTGTTCGGATAGTGGAACTTGCCAATATCCCTTAGACAAATCGAGTTTAGTAAAGAAGTGAGAATTCGATAGTCTCGTAAGTAGCTCTTCTAGTAAAGGCATAGGTTCAGCATCGAATTTAGTCACTTGATTCAATTTGCGATAATCCACGCAAAGACGTATGTTATTGTCTTTTTTCCGTACTATAACCATCGGCGAAGAATATGCTGATGTGGATGGTTCAATAATTTTTAACTCTATCATCTCATCTAACTCTTTCTCTACCTGTGCTTGAAAATGTATCGGGATAGGATACGGTCTGACTCTTATAGGACTATGGTCAGTAAGAATAATGTCATGTTGAATGACATCCGTTTGACCAGGAATGTCAGTAAGGACATCCTGAAATTGTTCTAACAAAGTAGAAACTTGTTTCTGCTCTCCTGGAGATAATTCTGGAGAAATTGCAACATCTTTCCATGATTCATTAGAGTGAAGAGGAATCATTGGAAAAGGTAAATTTACATCCGAGAAACTCGTTTCCTCATCCTGTATTACTGACAGAGATGAGTACTGTCCATGTTGGACTGGAAAATCGTCCGTTGCCTGGAAAACAGGTTGTAAATAATCAGGACGTTCATGGAATTCCGTGAGCATGTTGATGTGGAAGGTTTTACGCTTCCCGTCAATATCGACGATATAGTCAACATCGGAAACTTTTGATATTATATCGTACGGACCTTTCCAAGAAATGAGAAGTCTATTTTCCCTACAAGGTAGCAAGACAAATGCTTTGTCACCTGGACAAAGTTGACGCAAACATCTCTTTTTATTGGCAAATTCCCTTGCCTTCTGTTTCGCAAATTCAGAAGAAGCAGTTGCCAATTTGCATGCTTCAATAATCTTGTGTCTAAGTGCGATGACATATTCATAAGAGGATTTTGTGTCATCGACAATATTATCAGCAGTTATAAGATCATGAAGTAAGGACATAGGACCTCGCGGTTTCGCGCCAAAGACAAGTTCAAAGGGAGAAAATCCTGTATGTTCGTTGGCGACCTCTCTATATGCAAAGAGAGCCGCGGGTAAAACCCTATCCCAATCCTGAGGATGATCTTCCGTTATCTTACCTAGTAGGTTTTTCAGAGTTCTATTCAAACGTTCCACCATCCCATTGGACATAGGATGATAAATACTACTCAGCGATCTCTCTATCTTCAGAGTCGACATTACTTGAGACATGGTATCCGATATGAGTTGGGTACCATGGTCGGATAATATTTCTGCTGGAAACCCCAGACGAGAAAATATTAACCAAAGAGCATCTGCGACATCAGCAGTAGTTATGCTCTTTAGAGGAACAGCCTCCGGCCAACGTGTGCACATATCAACACACGTCAAAATAAATTGGTGTCCTCTAGCAGACTTTATCTTAAATGGACCAATGATGTCTATCGCCATTTTTTGAAATGGCCGAATGGGAATGTCTGCAGCCTGAATAGGTGCATCATGGCGTGGACCTCTGGATTTAATCTCTTGACATACTTTACAAGATCGACAATAGATTCGTATGTCCTTATTCACAGCAGGCCAAAAGAAAGATTGAAGAACTCTAGCTTTAGTACGGGAAAAACCCATATGTCCAGCACACTGCGAATCATGAGCGTGCTGTAAGATTTTAACTCTCATATTTTTAGGCACAAGGATTTGAGAATGAATGGACTTAGCGGAGTCTTGTACCATACGTACAAGTACGCCATTCTTCATCGTAATCCAAGATTTACGATTAGTATCCTTATTCGGATCACCTTTTGTTGCCAGAGTAAAGAATTTCTTTAGAGTAGGATCATCTTCCTGCTGTTTGATAAAGGAATCGTGGGAAATCTCCAAGGGATCATCTTGGATCTGCGCATCATTATCTTCAGAATGTGAAGATTGTGGCATATTAAGAGCTTGAGCCCTAGTGATTACTGCATTAGCAGATTGCATATTAACATTTTCCCAATTAGAAATTTGCTGTGGAGTGCATTCTTTCACTCCATGAATGCGACCGATGATAAGATCAGCGATCGGATTCGGCAAGAGACATGCTTGCACCTCTCCTGTAAAGAAAGGCGTAGCAATATTGATAATGGCAGTGGAGTACTTCTCCAATGTGCCACCAAATGTTACACATTTGACTATATTGCCTGTAGCTCGAGAAGGATTTACGAGTGATTGCCTCACTCCAATGGTAGTGCACCCCGAATCGAAAAGAATTGATACCGGAGTACCATCTATTAGGCCCCTATTAAAGACAAGAGCACCCCTTCCATTATGCGCAATTGACGCATGGAGAGCGGGAAGCGGGTGACCGCAGCTTAAAGTAGAAACTGTGGTTGGATCGAATAATGTTTTGCATTGCGAACACTCAGATGCTCTAGCAAAATCGAAAGCGGAATTTGCTACACTGTTGGAGTCTTTTTTATCATTATTCTGATTATCGGTGTCGTGGAACTCCTGTTGTGCAGAGTTAGCCTGGTAATACGATTTACCATGTCTTTTGTGTTGTGATATACCTCGGTTATAATTATCTCTATAATTATCATTTCCCTTGTTATAGCCCCTATTTGGGTTTGAATCATAACATTCATTATCATAATCATCATGCTCATTATATTGAGTATCCCTGTAATATTGTTTCTTTTGTCTCCATGAAGCACTTGGGTAGTTCCTATAGCTACTCCCTTTCCGAGAATTTCTAACATTATGGGTACCCCTCGCGTGTCGAGGACTATCAGCCCGATTCCAGTTCTTCAAAGAAGAACTCTGATTTGAGCGGTTATCTTGGTTTTGATACTTATTCCAATTAACCTTTTTATCAAATTTATTTTTAGCTCCTTGGAATTTGTGTGAGTAATTCTGATTATATTCTGTTGCCGAAGCAACTGGCATACTCTCTTTAATGTTAGAGTTACTAAGAATCATGTCAGGGTGTGCCGTGGCATACTGGTCACAATATTCTTCCATTTGCTTTATTGTACCAGGTTTACGCTCATGTAAGAACTCTAGGAATGATTTATTTACAGAAGACATGACCTTGTCTCTTAGCAATAAATCCGTAAGACCATCAAATGTTTTCTCTGTTTTGGATAATTCAATCCATCGTGAAAGTGTAATTCGTGCTTTTGAGATGAAATCTGAGAATTCTACACCTACCTCAGGTCTCATTGTTTTAAACAAAAGACGATAACCTTCTTCAGACAGCTGATATCTCTTTATCAAAGCTGCCCTAACAGCATCATAATTATCTTTGTCGGCCTCTTCAACAAAATATAACTTACTCAGAGACTCCCCTTTTAGATTTTCAGACAACTGATTCACATACTGTGATTTGTCAACATTATGAGATCGACAAGCCCGTTCAAATCTAGAAAGCCAAAATGTTATGTCATCACTGGTAGGGTTAAACGCTGGTACCTTGACCTTGTACACAAAGGGTTTACCATTACCACCAGATGCCTGATTAACATTACTCATACATGTCAATTTTAATTTCTCTAATTCAAACTCATGTTCTCTTATTGCTTTTCTCTCTTCAGCTTCTCTATCTAATCTTCTCTGTTCTGCAGCAGCTTCTAATTTCTTCTGTTCTGCAGCAGCTTCTAATTTCTTCTGTTCTGCAGCAACTTCTAATTTTTTCTGTTCTGCAGCAACTTCTAATTTTTTCTGTTCTGCAGCAACTTCTAATTTTTTCTGTTCTGCAGCAACTTCTAATTTTTTCTGCTCTGCATCAGCTTCTAATTTCTTCTGTTCTGCCTCAAATCTCCTTTCCTCCACTTGCATCTGCAATTTCTTAAGTTCAGCAGCAGTATCAGCTTCTTTTTCTAATCTTTTTTCTTCAGCTAGAGCTTTCCTTTCTTCTGCAGCAGCTTTTTTTTCTTCTATTTGAAGTTTTCTCTCCTCAGCCGCAGCTTTTTTTTTCCTCAGCAGCAGCTTTTCTCTCTTCAGCAGCAGCAGCAATTTTTTTTCTCTTCTGCAGCTAATGCTTTGTCATATTGAGCAACAGCCCATTGTTCTAAGTCTTTTCCAGTCTTATCAAGAGATTTTCCTTGTGCAATAAAATAATCTAATGTAGACATATTGTCTTCTTAAATCAGAAACCTGAAAAAGTAAATAAATTACCCTATTTCACTTTAATGGGAGACAAGTCTATACCATAGACTTAGTCTTAGTCCAAACTTGTATGGTTTATAATAACCAATGATAACTTGAGTACCTGTGGACAACAATAACTGTATCTCAAATACTGTGGGGACAAGCCTTACAAAGGTCTTGTATACCTCAATGTAATCAAAGATCACTTGAGTACCTGTGGAAAAAATATTTCCCTTTACCAATCACTTTGGGAGACAAGCCTTACAAAGGTCTTGTACATTTTGTTTTATAACAATAACAATCATAAAGTACTGATCTGTACTATACTATTAGTGTATACCACTATACGTCATATGTCAACTAAAGACATTACAAAGGACAAACAAGAAAAGACAATATGAACACATTTGCAGAGATCAAATTAAATTAAATAGGAGAAATGAAAAAAATGATCACAGAAACCGTGATGATAACTGCAATAAGATAACAAGACAAATAACGCCACAGTGTATAAACATAAGGGTGTAAAAAACTGAAATGAAAGGAAAGATGAGACCTACAATTATACAAACAAATCAAACAAAACTAAGGAACACAAAATTATTAACAAAAACAACGAAGAAAAGAACACCTCATCACAACTACAGAAATAGCAGCAAATTGTTGCTAACAAATTTCCAATTAAGAAAATGTGTACCTATAGAATACTAGTACCAGACCAATGTCACTCGGCATACCTTGTACTAGTCACACAGAACATAAACTAATTTAATACATAACAAATAACATGTAAGCATAAATAGCATATAGCATACAATATAATTTATGTCATGAATGGAATGTGTTGCAGGTATAGTGTTGTAGAGCAGGCACAGTTTATTTTAATACTAATAACTTGCCACTTTATTCAGTAATAGATTTAATTTTAAACTATTACACTGTCAATTTTTCTCTGTTGAGCATATGAAGATCCAACGATGAACTATGCACTTTATGTTCAACAACACTGTGATTCTTCTGTACGTTGAGAAATGTCAACAATACTGCTCCAGATATTTTCTACACTTGATACCACTGTCCTGTGTAATACTGTCTGTACAGCGAAAAACTGTCAACAAGCGCTGACCTAGATACAGCATCCTATCGGTAATACAGGTCAAGCTGACATCGACTGTATAGCTGTCCTACTGGTGTTGATGTGTTCAAACAAATGTTCTTTCAGCTGTAAACTGTGATTCTCAACACAAAACTGCGTAAGCTGGACCCAGGAATCTGGCTCGCCACTGTAAAGTATATATTATGAAACCACGAAAGGGGGGTTTCTAGCAAGATTGAGATCTCCCTGTCACTGTCCGATAATAGGATAAATAATCTGTTCTCTTGGCAGTGATCAAAACATATGATGACCGAAATCTAACATGGCTACCTCCCTGAGTTGTCGTTCACTCATTCATAGGAAGGAGAATATAAGCCAGAGTTAATTTATAATGGGTATATAAATGATTTCATAAATGTTTCCATACAGCTCTACGGTGATCAGGTTAATTCACGTAGCCATAACCGCTGTAGGAAAGTCTGTCATCTTTGTCGATACAAAACACGACCCTAGCGATACGAAGCACAATGTTCCATCTAGGTCGAATCGACGTGAGATCATCAATATAGGGTCTGGCAATACATGGAGTCCGCATTATACATTGTACCGTACCTTAGGAGAGTCTCTAACATAAACTATAGTAGAGATACCATCTCCTTTAGAAGAAAACCACTTCATGAATCATATTTCCTTAAGAATCTACCAGCCCTTTGAAAAGTGCGTACCCGCCATTATCACGGTACATCGGAACTCATCACGACTTGTCAAGACAACTCATACTTCCGCTAGACCGGAATAACAAGAATCTAGTCCCTCCTACCCATCCAAAATATACAATATAGGACTGATTCTACTTGTACTAATAATATGTAATACATATGAATTCAGGCCATAAACACAATAAGCAAATTAATATATTTTCTGGCCCTAAAAAATAAGTACAAACGTAAGCGCAATATCCTTGCGCCGGATCAATATCCAGAACGATTACTCCTATAATCAAAAGTGTGAATCAAACATGGATTCTCTCGCTTTTACCATAGACAGCATTTTCATACACAAATGAATGAATGTCTATATTTTTCCCATATTAAATAGCCATATCGATTTTTGTAATATGTGCGTCAAAATATGCACGCAACACTCAGCTCAGTCAAAAAGAATTAAAAGGCTCTTGAAGAGGTGTGTTCCAGAATCTGAACGTATGTAATACTTCATTGCTTCGTGAGCTACAGTGGTTCTGGAGCAAATCGAGAATTTTAGTAGGATTAGAGTGGTCTCCTTCCTCTGCGAGTTGATCAAAAACTTCAACAGCTTGAGGTCCAGCACAGTGTAGAATAATGGCCGCCCGAACAGAATCAGGTTTCGAAGCCACCTCTACTGCATGCATGTATAGTTCTAACTGTCGTCTCCATTTACGAAATGTGTCTGGTTCGACGTTATTTATGTCTAGGCAGGGTGGTAACCGAAATAAGGGCCGTTCTGCCATGACGAAATGTCTAATAATGGTATGCAAGCAATAATCAGTAATCTCACCTCAAGTCTAATGACATTCAGCACACGTGTTACAAGATATTCAGCAGAATAGTCCGAATTCTGTAGAAATAAACACCGCTGCCACCATGTTGATATTTACCGTCATGTGTAGTAAATATTGTTAATTATAATGAGACGTTGCTGGCTGTCATACATACTCACGTTACGAAGCATAATCACGAAGCTTGAACACAAGATACAAGGACCGACATGTTTAATTCGCCATCTTAGAAAAACAGGAAGTAGGAAGAAGAGAAAAGTAGAGCTAGCCTAAGGGCAAGTAACTCTAGTAGGAAACAAGATAAACATCAAGACATCAACAATAGTTATGTGTTATTTAGTACACTGGTTTTAGCGCCTAGAAATCTCAGTGAATTATACTGATAAACTTAACACAAGAAATCACGCAAAATTCTAATACATTACCTCAAAAACAGAAAAATTAAACTATCTCCACGAAATCTAAGTAATCCACTTTGTACTATGGCTCTATGATATCGAGCTAGATATTTCAAGATTTCCTGAAGCGACTGATAACTGACTTTGAGGAGAAGGAATATATATACAGAAATAGTGTAATCTCGCTAGAGGATGACGAATTTCGCGCCTCGTGCAAATCAGCGAAAATCAGCGGGGTTTTCTTCCCAGATAAAGGATTTCTCCGTTCGCTCTGTTAACCGGTGTTAATCAACAACAATGGTTTCTGATCTCGCCGATCGTCGAGCTCTGTAGGGAACTTCAAAACAGTTTTACCTTCCACGTGTTTTGTCGTAACACTGACAGCTCGGGAGCTTCAGGCAAGAGCACTAGGTTCGTCCCTCTTGAAAGGAATAACAGTTACTGATCTCTGTAGCCGCTCGTCAGCGCGTGAGACAAGAAAAGTAGGCGTGGTTAAAATATGAGTTAGACAGATAGCGAAAAGGCATGGATTTTGCGTAACAAACGTGCATACTAATGAGGGAAGCAAGGTGGAACGCAAGGTTGAACGGAATGAGGGGCGACGGTGGGAAGCAAGCTGACGGATCTCTGTAGTCTATATACATAACCTGTCACAGTCATTTTAAATACTTATAACAGAGCTATTTAAGTAATATTTTACTGAGTTAAATCAGTTGGGGGCTCATCAGAACGAACGAAATCCTATCTCATAGAAGGTCAGGAAATAGAAAACGTTTAAGCGGCCTGGATTCTATCAGCCGGAGTACTTAATTTCGTTAAAATCCTGTGAGACTGCCTAGAATTAAAGCACCATTCATATCTCTGCCAAGAGTAATCTTGAGCAAAAGGTAGACCCTCAGTAGATACTCTGAATTTTGGCCACTGTTAGACCATCACTGCAGAGCAAGGGGAGTAAATCCCGTGACAATATTGTCAATTTATGAGGAGGGTTGTTAGACAAGATTTCTAGAGCTTTCAGAATTGCAACCATCTCTGCTGTGAAAATAGATGTTTGATCTATTATACTATATCCTTTCACCATTTGCCACACCGGAACATAAATTCATATCCCTAATTTGTTATCCTCTCCTTTACATTCATCTTTGTACACTGTAATACTTTTCTTTGATATTTGTTTAAAATATTTCCTGGCTTTGTTTTTGTTAGTTTCGATATCAGTTGCTTTATAAGCTTTGCCTTCCCAGTGGTAGTCTGTATCTTGTTTCTTGAGCTCCCTTGGTGGTACCACCGGCTTGTATATACTACTGTTATTAATTGATGCATTTAGGACATCCAAGTGTACTAGTTCTTCCATGCATTTCCAACCTGTCGGGTATCTACTGGTATTCATGAACCTATTCTGAGTTGTTGTTAATTGATACCTATCAAATGCTGGAAAAGCTGGATGAGTCTTGTCCAACATCATTTTGGTCATGTAATTTAGCCTTGATCTAATTGCACTAGGAATGTACATTCTGCTTGGTACTGAATTATGTTTCATTTAATTTTGTGACTATGTGCTGCAGAGTCATTTATTATGCTTCCATAATCAATTTTGCCCCTAATGAAAGATTTATAAAACATGATCATTGTCTTAGTGCTTGCACTCCATCCATGACCTGTCAAATGTCATAGCATGTCAATTAATCCTCTGCAAGACTCTACCAGTTGGATTCTATTATCTATGTGTTTGTTCCAGTTCAGTTGTTGGTCTGCTGTCATTCCTAGGTATTGTGTGGTTTGGACTGTACTAATTTGTTGCCCCTGTAAGTTTATGTCAATTATCTTATTCTTAACAATCCTCTTTTTACCGAAGATCATTCCTACTGTCTTACTCACATTTAAGTGAAATTCCCATTTATTCATCCATTTATGTACTTTATTTATTTTTTTGAAGATTATTATATAATTTTTTTACATTTTTCCCCAGATCTCCATATAGCAACATCATCTGCAAACTGTGTCAAATTATTTTTTATATCTTTAAATTCTTCATTCAAATCATTTACCATTATTGTAGAAATTGAAGGGCACAAAATTGATCCTTGTGGAATGCCATTCTGTTGTTCATACAGTTCTGACCTGTCATTGTTAATTTGAGCTGTGAAATATCTATCTTGAAGGAAGTTCTCTAAGTATCTATAAACACTGCTCTATTTGCTGTCTTGTAGACATTCTTGCACAGTAAGGTTTTTCTTATTAAAACAGACATAGACATGAGCATAGGATAATAAAAAAATCTAAACAGAAGACATGAATATAAGCTATTGAAAGCTCCAACATGAGCTTGTCAAGTATATAGGCAAATTGGGGATATCAATATAAATTCCAATAAGGAAAATGGCTAAAGAGTATAGTATCACGGAAAATCCATCCATTTTCACTGCAGAGATGGTGGGAATACTCAAAGCACTAGAAATATTCTCTGATAACTCTCCCAAGAAACTAACAATTTTAACTGATTTTCTTTCAACAATTCAAACACTTAGAAACTTATGAGAATGTAGTAGGCCTGATATAGCAGAGGAGATATTTCTGGCTACTACATACTTATATTCCAGAGGATGTTCAGTCTTAATCGCTTAAAGAAGCCAAGAAAGGTAAATCAGATAAAAATCTAATAAACGTAGGGATGAGTAAAGCAGAGATTAAGAGCTTTATTAAAGATTTAATAACAGATGAATGGAAAGCAGAGTGGGATAAAAATCTGAAAGGAAGACATGCATATAAGATGTTCAAGGCTCCAACAAAAAAATGTCAGATATCTAGGGAATTGAAAATTCCCAGTAATAAGAAACTTCTCAGACTACAGCTGGGAAAAGGCTATTTCAGAATAGAAGAACCTTACTGTGCAGGATGTCTTCAAGACTATAATATAGAACATTTCTTGTTAAAATGTAAGAGGTATCAACAAATGAGAATACCAATTTAAAATATTTGCAGGCATCAAATTTACCTATAAATATAGAAAAAGTGTTAAGAATAGACAGACCTAAGGAACTGCATAATATAGTCAAACAATATTTAACACAAACAAAGGTTAATATATAGTAATTGGGAATGTGAAGGTCTCATCCTGTTCTTACAATGCATATGACTTTTAACAGGTGAAAGTCAATTAAATATCTGTTAAAAGTCAGTTATATAACTGGAACCACCAGGCCTTTACACCCCTCCCCTTTAATATAATTCTTGTTCAGAGTTTCTGCTTGATTTTGTTCGGTTTTATCTGGTTTTTGTTTGTTGGGGGGGGGGGGGGGCGGGGGGTGCGGGGGTTTAACATGTAAGCATGCTTGGTAATTGTTATTTGCCCTATTATTGAAAACAATATATATCCTAATTACAAGGGGATCGACATAAAGTCTTGGGCCTGACCATGAAGGACATGTCACAGAGAGCTGAAATTTTGTATAGTGTTTATTCCTTTTCAATATAGCCACCGTCTGAATTGACACACTTCTGCCATCTCTGCTTGACCTTGAAAAGACCTTGGGAGTAGAACACCCTAATTTTCAAACTAAACCAGTCATCACATGCCAGTATAACTGTTGCGTGATAAATTCTCGCAACATCGTTTTATTTCAATATCTGTTTTATAACGCAAGGGCAACAACTGCTTGGAATTTATAGTCACTTTTCTCGGTAAGCATTTGTCTTCTCGCGTTGGTATCGAATGCAGTTAAGTTTGAGCTGTGGTCGTTTTGCGCTGGACTGCGCATGACTTGTCTTGCTTCTTTGTCGATCGGTTTCCGCCCACCACTAGTGGGAGTGAGCGATTTGGAATGGCGAAAGAGATGCCTCGTTGAAGAGGGGATCCCGCTATTTTTGTTCTGTCAGGGATGTGTAGTCCTCTTAATGGATATTTCGTTTATTCGAGATAATACCTCTAGTGTTTCCCACATGTCGGGAGGCGTGATATTTCTGTGTATTTCATGAAAGCAAGGTAAATTGACTCTTTCATTAACTCTATTGATTTTGGGTCGTGAGCGATTTCGATTCATAGCCTGTCTGCGAAAGTCGTCGTCACGAGATGTTTTCCTAGCTCACATGTCGCTGCATTGTACTGCATCGGTTGATGCAGGTACCAAGGACCATTACTTGCTACTTTGTTAAATGAACTAGGTTTGGAAAACCTTTATTATCTAGAGGATATTTTTGAGGACATTATTTATACTTCGGCAGAGTGTCTGTCTTGCTGAAGTCAAACTAAGGAGAGTGAACTGATCTCATACATCTGGTTATCTCCTGGCTGTTATAGAAAAGGATGGAGTTTTCCACCTGACTACATTTACAGCACTATGAAATATAACATGCATCTGACTCATCATTGTAATGCTGTCTACCGTTTATTGCTGTATTGAATGTTGCTGTGATAATGACTGTTTGATGTGCCTACACATTTGCGTAACCATTTTGTCACTGTGGCGTCCACAATAAATAATGAAGAAAAACGTCAACGGCTGTTTCAAGACTCATTGACTTTATACGTCGTGAGTTTACTGACGTCCTATGTGGATTGCCCTGTTATTGTTGCATGAACATTGTTTTGACTGAACACATCTACACACTACACAAAACCAGACATGCGGATGCCATCCATCATCATATGGCATCACGCATCAATAACCTCTTCATCGCTGTCAAAATGATTTCCTTTTCGCTGTTTTTTAAGATTTGGGAATAGAAAAAATCTGATGGAGCCAAATCTGGAGCATATGGTGGGTGTGGAAGAATTTCAATATTCAAATCGTTGGCTGCTAGCTGCACAAGCCGTGCTTTGTGAGAGGGCGCGTTGTCTTGAAGCAAAGGAAGATTTTGAGTGCGCGTTATCCCTCGTTTCCTGGTCACAACCTTTCTTAGTTTTGTGAGAAGATCTGCATAGTACTGTCCATTAACTGTGTTGCCGCGAGGCAGATAATCTTTCAAAAGGACACCTTTGCCATCCCAAAAAACAGTCAGCATCACTTTTCCTGCAGATTTCTGCGCCCTCGGCTTGACAGGTGTTGGGGAGCCCGGGGTTTTCCATTGCATGCTGGCAATTTTGGATTCGGGGTAATAATGGTGTACCCAAGTCTCATCTACTGTCACCATGGTCTCCAAAAACTTTTTTGACTGACACTTTTTGAGCAACTGTTGACAGCAATTTACCCTCGTTTGCTTCTGTTCACGTGTCATCAGTCGCGGAACCCAGCGTGCACACACTTTTCTCATGTTCAGTCTGTTGTGTAAAATTCTATAAACTGTTCTTTCATTTAGTTTTACTTTACTAGCTATCTCCACAATTGTCATTTTTCGATCCTGGTCAATGATTTTCTTCACTCTTGTTGCATTTTCATCGTTGCACTCTGAGGCTGGTCTACCAGATCTTGGCAGATCAGCAACATTTGAGCGGCCTCACTTAAACTGTTGACGCCAGTTTTTTTTTATCGAAGTACAAGTATATGAAGGACAAGAATCACGAAACACTGGTTCCATCTACCTGTGTATTTCTGTAGGTGTTTTTCCCTGAAACATCAGAAATTTTATCACAGCTCTGGCCTCCTTCTTTTCCATTGTTTTGTCAAATCTTTGGAGCAGCAGATCCGGTCAATAGGGTACATTGCGCCGTGCACCGTAGCGGGAAAACCCATTGAAGAAACAAACGAGTACTTTACACATTCAGTGCAAATATGATGAACTTTAAATGTGCCAAGTTTCATCTTCCTCCTGTAACTCGTTCATGGTCAGGCCCAAGACTTATGTCAATCCCCTTGTATAACCCATCAGAGGTTGAACGCGGTATTTTTCATCATTAATATAAATATCTAGATTATTAAAGAGTCCCAACCACCCGTGTGTTACCGGGGCCCGAAAGGGGAGCAAAGAATAGTAACACTGTCCGCTGCCAAGCATGTCGTAGAAAGCGACTAAGGAGGGTTGGGCATGGGGCCAGTTACCCCATCCTGTAAAAAATTTTAACCACAAAAACTTCAACAAATATGGACAAGTCAAATAAAGAAAATAAAACACAGCCATCCAAGACATGGGAAGGTCCTCTCGTGGGGAGGCGTATGATGCAACACAGAGAAAGCCGAAAGGAGTCTGTGTTGCTGACTAACCTTCTTTCTTCTAGGAGAACTTCCAGATTTGGCACCTGGGCTGTTCGGACATTAAACGAACAAGGGAAAGTGGCGCAAGTAGCAGCAGAAATTAGGGAATACAAAATCGAGGTTCTGGGAATGTGTGAAACAAAGTGGAAGGGGGTAGACAGGAAGACAAGGCAGTCCTTGTTCTGGAACCCCCAGGGCAAGAGAGGCAGAGGTAGACCAAGAAGCACATGGAGAAGAGCTGGAAACAGAGGTGAAAATGATGAAGAGAACGTGGAAAGAACTTGAGATGATGGCACGTGACAGGAGGACTTGGCATGTGATTGTTGAAGACCTATGCTCCTTTGGGAGTGGAGGGTTATGAATGAATGAATGAAGAGTCCCAAGAATAAGAAACATTTTATACAGCTGGGAAATAGCTATTTTATAACAGATGTGAGATTTCATAATCATACAGTTGACTTCAACTCCATGTAAGGAAAGTTTCTATCCTGTGGGTGACTCATTACTTGTTTCATTGGGCTTTCCCAAGTCGAACCGCTTAACCGGTGTAAAGTTCATTCATCTGATAGCAACAGAGCACGCTGTTTACAACCAACACATTCTTCTCTTTAAAACATGGTGACGTCTGCGAAAAACAAGTTGTTGACGTCTGCTGACCTTCAGCAGGGAAATGATGTCACATTCTATTTTTAAACAATGGAAACCTCTAGTTCAGCGGTTCTTAACTTTTTCTTTACTATGGACCCCCTTTAAATACTTTTGTTGCCGCGGACCACCAAGACTTAACTTAAGATTTAAAACCCTTAAGTGCATCAAATATTTATTTAAAATTGCTCATCAACATCAAGGGTCTTCAAATTTGGAGAGAAAGAGAAATAAGTAAATGCACACACTCCTATTATAATATTTTTTATTGGAATGGTTCATACAAGAGAGTGTGCGATACTCGAAACGGAGGCGGGGGGGGGGGGGGGGGGGGGTGTGGGGGGGGGCCTGGGCCAAGGTGCTGGCGGCGGGACGGAGGTCCTGGGGGGAGTTTGGAGAAGGGCTGGAGAGGGATGCGCGGGAAGACCAGAGGTTGTTCTATGGGACCCTGGGGAACGTGAGGGGGGAAAGGCAGTGCCCTCTCAGGTTTATAAAGGACAGGCGGGGCAGGTTGCTTGCTGCCCCGAGGGGGGTGATGGAGAGATGGAGAGAGTGTTTCTCGGGGCTCCTTGGTGGTGGGCGAGGTCGGGCGTCGGAGGTGGTGGCCACTGGCACAGAGGGGGAGGCAGATGGTGATGGGGATGACATGGGGATGGAGGGACTGCGGGCAGCGCTGGAGAGGGTTGGGATGGGCGGAGCATGATGGTGTGGCACCAGAGGTGGTTGGGTGCGTGGGAGCATCGGGCGACCTGTTGCTCTTAAGGGTCCTACGGGCAGCGTGGTGCAACGGGACCATGCCGGAGGACTGAGAGATTGCCATCATAACACCAATTTTCAAAGAGGGTGACAGTCGACGGTGTGGAGACCGTGGAGGCGTGTCCCTTCTCGGTGTCCCTGGTGGAATCTACTCTGGAGTCCTGGGGCGGAGACTCCGACGCCTGGCTGAGCCACAGTTGGATGAGGTCCAGTGCGGATTCCGAGCAGGCCGGGGTGCTCGGGACCTAATCTTCACACACAGACAGCTGAGTGAAAAGGCACTTGAGTATAAGAGTAAGATCGATCTTTGTTTCATGGGTCTGGAAAAGGCATTTGACAGGGTCCCCTGGAGCAAACTTTGGGACTGTTTGGCAAGGAAGAACATTCCAGCACCTCTGGTTCATGCTATGCGGAGCTTCTGCGGGTCTTGCGGAGATTATGTGAGGACAGCGGACCATGGGTCAGGGGAGTTGGGGACCGCCGCTGGTGTGGGACGGGGTGATGTCCCATCACCTTGTCTTTTCATGTTCCTCATGGGAGGTGTTGTCGGGTCATGTGGGGAGAGAGCGGGAGAGTGTTCGGTGGGGTGCTGGGGGATGGGACAGGTATGTATTTCAGAGATGGCGTTTGCTAATGATGTTGCCCTGGTTGCTGGGTCAGAGGCGCGACTCCGGTCCAGCCTGCGGGTCTGGAAAGGGGGGGGGGGGGGCTGGAGAGGAAAGGGATGGTCATAGGTAGCTCTGAAGCAAGGTCCATGGTGGTATCGCGAGAGGAGGGAAGACATCAGATTAAGCTGGGAGAGCAGGTCCTGGAGCAGGTCGACCACTTTAAATATCTCGGAGCTGTTGTAGACCAAAGGGGAGGCATCGGGGAAGAGTTGGCCACTCGGGAGGCAGCGGCTGGGAGACTTTTTCAGGCCATGGGTCGAGGATTCCTCGGCGGGGTAGGGGTTGGTGGGAGAACGGGGGTGGCTGTGTGCTGCTCCGCCTGTGTCCCGGTCTTGACGTGTGGATGCGAGTCATGAGCGGTGACTGCAGCCCATGAGGGCCAGGTCAAGACCTCGGGGATGAGGTATCTGAGGAAGGTGGTTGAAGTAACAAGAAGAGACATGGTCCGCAACCAGACGATACGTCAAGGCCTAAAATCCCACCCCCTGCAGACTCAAGTAGAACAGTCCCAACTAAGATGGTTTGGCCATGTCTGCAGAATGGGAGAAGATCGGCTCCCACGACAAGCATGAGAAACAAAGAGCCAGGGATCCAGACCCTCAGGACGACCCAGAGTCCGCTGGGAGGACAACATTAGACAATCTTTGAAGGACCGAGGACTAGAATGGAACCAGGCCAGGCGGAAGACAGCCGATAGGATAGTCTGGCGCTCTCTCTTCCAAACCTCTACACCTCACGGTAGAAGGGGAACGACTAAGTAAGTATGATTCATACAAATTAAGAATAATAATAATAATAATACCGGAACACCGAACCATGGCCTAATATTACTTGTTAATTGTAATTAATCAATTAATGAGAAGGCTGGTGCTTCATTTCACTTACAAGCCTTGTTATATCGGGCTTAATAGCTGAAACTTGTATTCTGAGTTCTGACTACGTTTTTCAAATGGTTTCTATACTTATTTTTAAGATAAACGAGAGCTGAGAATGATTTTTCACACAAGTATGTCGTTATTAAAGGCATCAATACTTTTATGGCCTTCTTAGATAGTTCTGGAAAATCTGTTTGTAAGTGAGCCCAGAAATTGGGAAGGGAGTTGTTCATATTATTTGGAATTGAAAACAATATATATCCTAATTATAATACCAGATATCAGGGGCTTATTGCTACAGCAGTGAGCAACACAGAAGAACGACCTGATGACTTGGAAACCCTCTGGAATAAATTCAAGGATATCATAAAGACAGCTGCTGCAGAAGCATGCGGTGAAGTCCGACTTGGGAACCAGAGAAAGAGGACACCTTGGTGGACAGAGGAAGTCAAAGAGAAAATAAGGGAGAAGAAAATGGCATGGAAACAATACTTAGGAGCTAAAAACACAACAGGACAAATGGAAAAATATAGAGAATATGTGACACTCAGAACAGAAGCAAAGAACAAAGTGCTAGCAGCAAAACAGAAGTCCTGGGAAGAATTTGGAGAAAAGCTAGAAAAAGATGCACAAGAAAACCAGAAATTGTTCTATAAGACCCTAAAGAACATGAGGAGAGAAAAACAATGCCCTCTCAAATTTATAAAGGACAAGCAAGGCAAATTGCTTACTGCCCCGAAGGAAGTAATGGAAAGATGGAAAGAATATTTCTCAGAACTCCTGGATGGTGAGCATGATGAAGCATCAGAAATGATAACCACTAGCACAGAAGAGAAAACTAATGATGGTGAAGATGACATAAAGATGGAAGAACTGAGGGCAGCACTAGAGAAAATCAAGATGGGCAAAGCAGCAGGGCATGATGGTATAACACCAGAAATGGTTAAGTACATGGGAGCATCAGGCGACCTATTACTCTTAAAGGTCCTATAGGCAGCATGGTGCAACAAGACCATACCAAAGGATTGGGAGATTGCCATCATAACACCAATTTTCAGAAAGGGTGACGGTCGACAGTGTGGGGACCATAGAGGCGTGTCCCTTCTCAGTGTCCCTGGTGAGATCTACTCTAGAATCCTAGAGCAGAGACTCCGACGCCTAGCTGGGCCACAGTTGGATGAGGTCCAGTGCGGATTCCGAGCAAACCGAGGTGCTCGGGACCTGGTCTTCACACTCAGACGGCTGAGTGAGGGGGCCCTTGAGTGTAGGAGTGAGATCCATCTTTGTTTCATAGATCTGGGGAAGGCGTTTGACAGGGTCCCCTGGGGCAAACTTTGGGACTGTTTGGCAGGGGGGAATATTCCGGCACCTCTGATTCATGCTATACAGAGCTTCTGCAGGTTTTGCGGAGATTGTGTGAGGACAGCAGGCCATAAGTCAGAGGAGTTCAGAACCGCCACTGGTGTGGGACAGGGTGATGTCCTGTCACCTTACCTCTTCATGCTCCTTATGGGCGATGTCGTCAAGGCATGTAGGGAGAGAACGGGAGGGTGTTCGGTGGGGTGCTGGAAGATGAGACGGGTCTATATTTCGGAGCTGGCATTTGCTGATGATGTTGCCCTGGTTGCTGGATCGGAGGCACATCTCCAGTCCAGCCTGCGGGTCTGGAGGGAAGAGCTGGGGAGGAGAGGGATGGTCGTAGGCAGCTCTGAGGCAGGGTCCATGGTGGTATCACGAGAGGAAAGAAGACGTCGGATTAGGTTGGGAGAACGGGTCCTGGAGCGGGTCGACCACTTTAGATGTCTCGGAGCTGTTATAGACCGAGGGGGAGGCATCAAAGAAGAGTTGGCCACTCGAAAAGCAGCGGCTGGGAGACTTTTTCAGGCCATAAATCGTGGATTCCTCAGCAGGAAAGAGGTTGGTAGGAAAGCGGGGATGGCTGTATACCGCTCCACCTGTGTCCCAGTGGCCATGTCTGCAGAATGGGAGAAGATCGGCTACCACGACAAGAATGGGAAACAAAGAGCCAGGGATCCAGACCTCCAGGACGACCCAGAGTCCGCTGGGAGGACAACATTAGACAATCTTTGAAGGACCGAGGACTAGAATGGAACCAGGCCAAGAAGAAGACAGCTGATAGAATGGTCTGGCGCTCTCTCTTCCAAACCTCTACACCTCACGGTAGAAGGGGAACGACTAAGTAAGTAAGTAAGTAATATATCCTAATTATAACCCACCAGAGGTTGAATGAGATATTTTTCTTCATTTAAAAAAAAATAATTAAGATTTCGTTCTTCGTTTTCTTTTCTTTCTATCTTCCTTTCTTTCATTCCTTAATTATTTCTTTCTATATTAACTGTAAAAGCTCATAACATTTCTTCAAGCCTTCGCGGAAATCCTGTGAGGTCTATTGGCCACAGGTTAAGAACCGCTGCACTAGTAGATTTCTTCACCAAGATGAAACTCTAGGCCAGTATATTTAAACTACTTAATTTAGTAAATAATGTTTTCTAATACTGTGTTATCCAGCATGTAATTTATGGTTTTTGAGAGAAAACGCTGTATTTAAAAACAAAAAATAATAATGTTTGCATCAAATGGAGATTAACCTTGACCGAATCACGACACGTCTATTTTTAGATGCACTCTTCCAATTGGTTCTGTTGGTAGTGAATATAATAACCTGAATTTGCCAGTCACGAGTTAGATGACAACAAACTGTCGACGCGTTAAAGACGAGAGCGATTTTAAGATACTGTTGTAATTTTATCGAGTGATTCAGTGTTTGTGAATAATTTCTGCTGTTTAACATATCTGGTAAGTTGAATTTGACAAGATTTTATTATCTGTTACTGATGAATAGGCCCTAGTTGTTTATCTCTAGCTTCTTGTCGACATCCTGCGAGAGGAATCTCGAATATTCGACCATAGTTACATAACAATACTAAAAAGAATATTCGCTTTTAACCCCACGTTTTAAATTCACTTCTGAACATTGATGTATAAGGAGTAGCTAACATTATTTTAACACACTGGCATTCAGACAGGACTCAGAAAAACCTAACTCTTATCATGTAGTAAGTGTATAAAGCATTGTTTACGTCTCAGATTGTGTGACCTTGGTAACCTCCTAAGAGGGAAGTTCCGTAAAATGGCGTGAAGCATGAAAACTTCTGTTGTTTTTCTGTTGTCTAGTTCTTTATTTCTCACGAGTGCCTCCACTTTAATATTATTCTTGTTCAGAGTTTATTCTTGATTTTTTTTTCTATTTATTTAACGTATAAGCACAATTGTGATCGTCCCTATTTATATTGGTTTGACAAATGTGATGCCACTTTCTCATATCGGCGGTTGTTCATATTATTTGGAATTGAAAACAATATATATCCTAATTATAACCCATCAGAGGTTGAACGGGATATCTTTTTTTTCATTAATATAAAAAAAAGTGCCTGAAACAGCTTTCCCTTTATGTATGTAATATTGATTTATTTATTGTTTACAGGCCTCGGGTTTCCCCTTTTTATTTGTTTAAATGAAATGTGAATCATCTGTTCCTTGGCCATCGACTTTCTTGATCACTTAACGGATTTCCTCATACCGGGTTTTGTGATTTATTTGGCAGATATAGTAGTCATATGTCGTTTTTCAGATAGAACATATTTCTGTGTGAAAGTGATGTTCGGCAAGTAGCAAGAACTAAATGTAAGCTTATTACTGACAAACAGTAACACTGTTGCGCTTGCTGTATAATGACAATGCACAATTTGAACATGTTTACATGATATACTTGATCATAATGTAGCCTTCCATGCACATCTCTGTGTAGTCTACTCATTAGTATAGTTCTTTATATGCTTATTAAGAGAGTACTGTCACCGGTTATTATTTATGACACAAATATACAGATAAATAAAACTAGAAATTTGTAAGAACATAAAAAGGAAACAGCCGTAGAAGTGAAAACATCTATACGCCCTACTTGTATGCCTGCTTTAATACCATGCTCAGGAAGTTGTAAAAAAATCGGCCTGGTAGAAAGTGTAATCATTGATTGGTAAAAACCTAATAATAATTAAGACCATTCACAGGAAGCAAACAGCAGCTATAAGTATTAGCAGCCAAATATTATTGTTTCAGGAGGTAAAATAGGGTGTTCAGGAGGTAAAATAGGGTGTTAAGCAGGGATTTTTTTTTTTAACCAGCAGCACTTGGGCTTTCAGCCCAATGACATGTCATTGTGAGGCTGGGGAGTCTGTGGACTTTCTTTGCTGTCACCTGACTGTACAATCTGAATCAGTGCAGTGAAAATAAAAGTGGACCCATAGAGGATCTAACAGGAATATCAGATGGTGGACATAGACAGCAGGAAATGATTGGTTCAGTGACAAAGTAAAAATGAAAGTCTTAGCCTTAATAGCAAAAATACGGAAGTAATCGTTATCTTGAAGAAAATGGCTCTTTGAGAATTCACCATCTGAAGTACATGGGGCAGATTTGAATCAAGTCAATAGATTCAATAACATAAGATAGAAGATTGATAAGTGAGTTGTCACTAATTCTCTAGATGTAAAATGAAAATATCCCCTGATGTTAATAGAATAATTCATATGTCACATTTGCCTGTTTCAGCTCTTGCAGATTATCCAAGATTTATTGCAACCAAATCCAGCAACAACCAGCTACCTCATCTAATTCCAGGTGTGACAACGCACCAGCAGGGGGTAGCACAGTACCGACAAACTTTTCATCATCTACACCAATGACTGTTGATTCCTTTAAGGTAAGCATTTCTGGTTACCGTTTCCACTATTTTCTCTCTGTATATGTTGGGGAGGTTTTGTTATGATTTGTGATTAAAGTAATATCTGAATGTTTGTCTTCTTCACTTGCTAAATGCATGATAGGTTCTTTTGCACAGTTTCTCGATGTATTTCCTAATGTCTGCATCTTCTTCTTATGGCTTATTGCATTGGTATCTGTCTTGTTCTTTATATCAGTTCCGATGATTTTGTCAAAACCTTTAAATCCTTCTAGTGTGCAAGCACCCATTAATAGAAATCTCTATCTTTTGGGTTATCATTTGTAGTCTTATCCATATTGTAGTGCCAAGTGCCTTGTCATATGGTTTAAAGATTATTTTATTATTGTTAGACTTTATTTTATTTCTATTCACATTTTTTTCTGTGTAGCCTACACGTCTCATGTACTCTGTTGATCATGTATCTGGTATCTTCATTTTGTTTCATGCTTTGTATTTTAATTTCCATTCATTCAGTGTACACCCTGCCATCACAACTCACTTCATTATAGCAAACAGATTATAGATTAAATTCTTTTTTCATCTGAATCTTTTCTCATTACCATACAGTTTCTCCTTCAGATAGATTGGTAAAGAACTTACTGATTTTCTAATCTTTCCTGTAACGTAATATATATTTGTTTTCTGTACATATCTTTATCGCTATTGCTTAATACTACGTGCATTATAATTTAAAATCTCGGAAAACATATTGAGCATAATTTTTTCATATTTGGGGTGGTGGAACACATTCCCTTATTTTATTTGAATATGGGAAAAGACTATGTATTTTCTGTTTGTTTGAAAGTCTTAGGAAGATATATGTTGTGTAAACAGGAAACTTACTGTATTATTTATTATCTTTTATTCCTTCACAGAAACCAATATCCTCTACAAAAATGGATGTGTTTGTTCCAAGTCCAGATTTCAGTACTCACTTTTCTACAAGTCCTTCCTCATCAATTTATGAACCTGATAGATCACAGCATACATTTTGTGGGAGCTCCATGTTTTCAAACACAAGCATAGACTCTGCTATCTCTGATGACATTTATGGTCTGGATGACAATTTGGAAGATGGATCTCTGGAGAATTTCCTTACACCTGATGTTATGAACAGTTTTAATCAAGCTGCAACTTTGAATTCATCACCAATGTTCTCCTGGGCTGGAAAACTGGAACATGATGTTTCAATGCCAGCAGTCAGTGATAGTCCAAACCCAACTTTGGCCCAGTTAGACATGGAACCAGATATTTCTTTTGTCAATGACATAATAAATGTGGACCAAGATGACAGTAAGCTCAACTTTGCTACTTTGGACTTACTTTGCAGTGACATGAATGACTTCATAACCCAGCCAGGCTTTAATTGTGTCTCAAACAGCTCTCCAGGATCAGCTATTGCTTTTGTTCCATCCTCTGTGGATTCCAAGAGATGCTTGGAGGCAGCCATCTCGACAAATGATGGGAATTTTGATGTGAAAAGCTCTGGTGATATCAGCAGTAATTTTCTGTTCCCTCAGAGATTATCCCAACCACCGTTAATTGGTGTTGCAGCTGTGATAAAACCTGAATTAAAAGAACCTTTTACTGCTGCAGAAGAAGCAGATGATGACCTCATGAAATTGAAAGCACAGTCGCCAAATCTTCACAAACTTTTAAGCACCAAACATCCTCTGTCAGAGATCAAATCTGAAGTCTCTAGTCCTACAAAAGATTTTCATGGGAAAGAGTCTGCAATCATGGGGCATACTGACTCTTCTGCTCAAATTGTGCCCACATCAGGTGCAACCAAAAGGACTCATGCTAGCATTATTAAGGCAGAGCCGTTGTCACCCAGGGCTGTGATCAAGGAGGAGACTACAGAGGAGAAATGGAAGGACATTGAACACTTCATCCACAGCCCAGATGAAGAATTGCGGAGGAAGAGGAGAAGATTTGGTAAGTAGAATATTTTTACCAATGAATGTATGTTACTGTCCACTTGATCGTTTTCACATTGTTAATGTCTTCTTGGATCCTTCCTTAGCTGCAGACAGACAGTGATCACCACACCTACTGGCAGCTTGTAAGGCAGCAACAAACTGTCTCCACTTTGCAGTCTTGGCTGTTCTTTGTGTTTCTTACTTTGCATCTCGGCCTGCACAGTTCTTTGCCAAGTTGTTCTTGGCCGGTTTCTCTTCTGAGATTGATAGCATGGCATTTCTTGTGATGAATTCTTAAAAATAATCCACCTTTTGGGCCTTTTTCTAAAAAGTTTTCTTCTTCTTGCACCTTCAGATGTCTACTTGAATATTTTTATAGAGGTTGTTTTTATCTTCACAGAGTTTGCCTAGGAATGGTACTTTATGTGCTTCCTTGTTTCTCACGTGTTGGGCATCTTTGTAGTAGACGTTCAGCAGCCATTTTATCAATGCCACAGTTACACTCATCGGTAGTCAAAATGGTTGTGACAACTTTAAATTCAAACTACTGTTAAAGCAAAACAAATTTTTTTCAAAGTTTAGTAGAAAAATGACAAAGTGTACATCTAGAGGCAGATTAATAAAAGCATGGGCTTCTAACCTAAAAGAGGCTAGGTAATAATTTTTTGTCACCATTGATTGAAATACCTGTTCAACAAAATAATAGTGTGCCTGTGAGAACATAAGCTACCAGTAGGTATCTTCCAGGAATGTTAGCTCGCCAAGTCAGGCAGACTGACATTGACCAAACCCCGTTTCTTTGAGAGATATAATGTATGGGGTGACCAAAGCCTGTTATATAATGAGAAGAGAGAATAAGGGTGAAGAAGAAGGTGCTATTGTATCTTGCTTAAATTTAGATATATGTATTGCACAGATACAACTGCATATGTACTGAGTCATTACTCATATTAGTGTTGATGAACTGGAAGAGTGAATTTTTTTCTTTTACAAGATTCAAATGGTTTTAGATAAATAGAAAAAAGTACCATTTTGCCATTGCTGATCAAATATCTTGGTTCTGCGATGAAGGCTTTAGTTTAGTACTCTAAACTGACTGGACAGTGAATGATTTTTCTTTATGTGTAAGGGTACTTGTTTTAGGAGTTTCACTCTGCTATTTAAAATTTTCCTGCTGAAGTAAAGTGATAGATATTTAAGAAACTGCATGTCATTTGGCAATTCAATTATTGTAGTCGTAACTGATATAATTTTTAGAAGCAGATATCAGCCTTCAGGTTAGTTGTAGAGGCTAGGAATGTTTTAAATTCAAAGACTTATCTCTAGCTTTCTTTTCTCCCCGTTGAACATTTAGCACAAATGTAGGATAGGTGCATTGTCTTTTAAACAGTTTTAAAGATATCTTTCTTCTTCATCCATCACATTGTGAACAGACTCAGTTCAGAGAATTATTGTCAGAAATAAAATCTGACACTAAAAGTAGGCTCATAAAATTGAAAGATGCACCCTTCCCCCGCCCCATCTTATGATATTTCTGTCATAAAGTTTGCAGATAAAATGTACTTATTTTTGTGTGTATGTGTGGACACTTCTAGACGTGTCTGAAGGTACGTAAGGTTCGCAAATATCTTTAGATAAACATTATGTCAATGGCCAAAGAAAATCGTAAACGTCAAAGTCTGTTTAAGGTGGTTTAAATCATTAGATGGTTTAAATTTTATTTCCCATTATTAGTTTAACATTCTGAAAACAGAAACATTGCCATAAGCACAAAAATTTGCTTACTAAGGGGCTACGTGTGGTCCGTTCTTTTATATGGATGCGAATGTTGGACAATGAGTAACCAAATTGTGAAAAAACTGGAGGCAGTGGAAATGTGGCTTTTGAGAAGGATACTGAGAATATCGTGGACAGAGAAGAAAACAAATGCCGAAGTATTGACAGCTGCGGGTTGATAAGGGTGGTTTTAGGCTGACTACTGACCACTAAAGATGATAAGCCACAATCTGGCCACTATGAACATTTACAGGTATAAGTCCAAGTCGTTGTTAATTTGTAACCAAGTAAGGACCACCCCTATAGACACCAGAAATATATATATAGGCTGTGGTGATGGTGTCTTGTCTGGTTTGAAGTAGGTTGCCGTGTGTGTAGGTGTGACGTAGATTCACAGTTCCACAATACAGGAGTTATGACATGTATAAGTCATAGAAATGTTATAACTGCTGGTGACGTTTCCATCATTTATTTCGGTCGCCACAATGACAGATAATGATACATCCATTTCACAAAAATCATGGACATGACAGTTCATAGTATTCAGCATTAATAAAGTTTCTTCATGGATCTGCATACATTCTCTAAGTTGATATAGGTAATCCTAGCTGACGATAGCCTCAGCTTCATATCATAAATATTCATAAATATCAGTACTCCTCTCTGATGCTGGCAGATCAGATGTACAAAAATAAGTCTATTACTGTCCGCACGAGAATGGCATTTCAGGAGTACAGGTCAAGCTGACCTTTATAGCATCCCTAAGTCTAACCCTCGACATAGGTGCAATCACTGGCATAGCGAAGATCCTAGAACATAGAAATTGTTCTCTGGGCCTAGAGCGACCCGTATATATATATAGATCTCAGGTATGAAGATACCTGGGGTGTAATTCCTAGTAGAAGAACCTCTCCTTTCTGTAACACATAAGCGAGCAGAGAACGACAAAATGTCAAACATCTAGGTAGATCACAGAGTTCAATAAAGGAGGGTATTACCTTGCTTCAGAATCAACACCACAAAACATATGCCTCCAGGCGTTTTCGAATCATATATGGAAAGCCTCGTAAGTTAACTAACTCACAGGAGGACTACAGAATTCCCTATCAAAAATCACAGACGCAGCATGGCGTCCTCTCTGCTCAGTACATCTCCTCGACTCCCTGGGCGGAAGACTATTCTAACTCTCTTAAAGTTCCGACATGCGCAGAACGCATACGCCTGAGTAACACTCAAAACGAGACGATGAAGGAAACATTCCAACAAAGCTATGTTCAGAAATCACGCCTTATATGGGCAGGGAATAAACCTCAACCCTGGTTTCAATCATTCCAAGAAACAGTTGACCGATACTACCGTATAAGGAGACATCGTTCGAAAAAATGGATTGACGAGTCAAGACACAAGAGAAGGTAACCCCCATAGTAAAATGTAACCACAGTTAAACAAGGATTATCTACCTTTGATCAAAAAAATTTAAAGTGTACAATTCATACAGATTAATTACACACGGTCTTAGAAAAATTATGTGCGTAACACGGGTGTTAATAGATCGCTCTCAAAACCATCAGGAAAAGACAAATGAAATTTATGGGACATATTAACAGAAGAGGAGGAGTGGAGGAATTAGTCATGGGGGAAAATACCAGGTAGGATAGGATGAGGAAGGCAGAGAAAGATGTTTGTGGAAAGCTTAAACAACTGGGCAACAAACAACAGCATGGGCAACAACAACCTCATTAGACTATCAAAAGACAGAGAAGATTGGTGGGTCATGATCGCCAGTGTCTGTTCCAGACCAGGCACCTGAAGAAGAAGTTTAACATTTGTGTTAATTGTTTTTAAAAAAAAGCTTTGAGTATTTTTAACAGTCATTAGTAATTGTAAGTCATTGCTCAAGCACAAGCCATTTCAGATAGGCTATTTGACTTTTTTAAATTAAAATTTGATGATGAGAAATATTCCCTCTGATGGGTTATAATTAGGATATATATTGTTTTCAATTCCAAATAATATGAATAACTGCCGACACGTGAAAGTGACATCACATCTGTCAAATCATTGTAAATAGGGCCAATCAGAATTGACATTTCAAAGTGAGCATAAGAAAGTAATTATGACCGCAATACGACACAGTCAGTGATTCGTTGTATTCGCGTTTATCTTACGCGCTGACAGCTGAAATCAGTTACAACTAAAAGTATTCAGATGCAATTTCATGATTACTGTGGGTTTTGCTTTCATGTTGATAATGGATAGATGTCAAACTAGATGTGTCCCATGCATTGTTCCGTTACCTTTGGCCGCTTATAGTCTACTAGGAATTTTCAGTCGATTGTTCCCAATCCCATATCCTTGCACCACCAGATCGTAACACCTACCACATCCATCCGGTACTGTTGCTTGGTGCCAAACATCTTTCGTTCATGTTATTTTGTTCGTTCTTCTTTTGTTTGTTTTATTGTTCGGCATTGTACCATCAAGTCATCGCCTTCTTAGTACAGTATCATTATTATTGTCCACACACTGAATGCTTATTTTATGTGTAACGGTAAAGGTAGTCCCATAGCAGATACTGCCGTGTTAAAGACTACTAAGTCCAGCATCGAGAGCAGATACCAATTTACAGCCGGGTAGACTGGCGCGTAACAATACCTTGAATTGAATCCGGCACGTTAGCCGCAAGACACCACCGATTTACCCACTCGGACGATCATTTTATGTCTGCTTTATTTTTTCTGATTTTTTTAGTGTCGAAACTTTGTTGTGTGGGTGTTCGTAAAAATAACTGAACACGCAGACAGCTCCGGCTTATTTTTAGGGTTTAGATGAATTATTCCAAAAATAATTTGTACGCCTGCTGTTGTTACATTTTGTGGAAGCATGATCAAATGTATTGCGTCACTCGTTTTTTGTCGTTACAGTAAAACTGATATTTTTGTAATTAAGTAAAGTAGGAAACCCGAGACACGTGAGTCGTAAACAAGTAATGAAAATAGGTAAATTAAATAAAAAAAGAGGACATTGCACAAAAGAAAAGAAAGAAGTTATGGACACTCAGCGGAGGTTTGAACCATGTTTTTACAGGTGACGCTAGACACCCGAATTCACTTCTCGAAGAGAGATATCGCATCACTTGGGTGGTGGACTCGATATCTCCGAAGTGCCCTGTTGCTTCATATTTCGTTTTCGTGTGTAATGTCTTCATTTCGTCTCGTTTTTTACCTGTGCCTACATGATATCTGTTTGTGTTATTTGTTTATCTATTTTGAACCAAACAAATTTCGACCAAAACATAGGTTCCATGTCTGAATGTGGTAGGTGTTAATGATTTGGTGGTGCTAAACCAATTTTTTTTCCCCTGTATTAGGCCTAATGAAGAAAATATTCCGTTCAACCTCTGATGGGTTATAATTAGGATATATATTGTTTTCAATTCCAAATAATATGAACAACTGCCGATATGAGAAAGAAACTCATCAAGAATAATATTAAAGGGGAGGGGTGTAAAAGGCCTGGTGGTTCCAGTTATATAACTGACTTTAACAGATATTTAATTGACCTTAACCTGTTAAAAGCCATGTGAATTGTAAGAACAGCATCATATCTTCACATTCCCAGTTACTATATATTAATTTTTGTTCTTGTCAAATACTGTTTGATTATATTAAGCATTTCTCTAGATTTAATCATCATTTAAGAAAGCAAAACTAACAGTAAGATAAATGAGTGGTCAAAATGAATGAGGCAGTTTTTAAACAACTCAGTGATTCAAATAACTGGGAGGAAAAGAAAATTGAAACAAAACAGTGACACGTGTAGGATTGTTTTGGCAGGAGTGGCGCTAAGTAGGTGCGCGCAAGAGGTGGGAACAGAAAAATGTTGTTGACAATACAATAGTAGTTATTTATAATTTAAAGATGTTTCAGACTAAGACTGAAAAAAAAGTAATTTTATTTAACCTCTACATTCAGAATGATTCTAATGTCAGATGATGATAGTTGGAAGAGTTATAAAATACTGTGCAATTAAATTTGAAAAATATGCACAAATCCTTTGATTTCAGAATAAGATTAATCTTTGTGGTTTTTTTTTTCTTTTAAATGAAGAAATAAAAATATGCCATTCAGCCTCTGATAGGTTATAATTAGGAAATGTGGTGTCACAGATACAAGATACTAATTTTGATTTCTGTGGCATTATGTCATCCCTCCGATCAGATGAAAATGTTCAGTGTTGTGTATCAAATGATAACAAAGACAAATCTGTGAAAGAAGGAATTTACACCTGGCATGAAAGTATCATTGATAAAAGAAAAGTATTTTCAATTAGACAACACACAAACATGGTATTTACAGTTACGAGAATGTAGGCACTATATATAAAGTTATCAAGCATTTCAATGGGGATTTATTTTTATCTGCAGATTCTGGGAGCTCAAGCCATATCTCTGACGACGAAGATGATGATGATTCATTATATGGGGGCAAAAGTGCATACGTAGACAGTGATGACGACTACTCTGACCTTGGTAAGCAGTCTGGTTATTGTTTTAAATTGTTTATTTAATTTCAGGAAAGAGTTTTATTCTAAAATGTAATGGTGTTTTCTGTGCACACTTCTGCATTCTGGGTGTGTAAAAAAAACTAGATCTAATTTTAGTGTTAAAAATAATTGGGATGATCTGAACTTTATTTATTTGGTAATGATAATACAGGGTCATGATGTAGATGCCAATTTTTTTTTTCAGATGTTTAAATTTTATGATACATTTCACCAACACTGATAAACTTGGAGTAATAGTCTTGAAAAATTGGGCCTTTATTCACAAATATGTGTGACACAACATTCTATAATTACATTTTTAAATATATTACAAAATATAAATATCTGTCCTTATTTTGTAATGACCTTGTGTGTTGATGTTTTTGCTTAATGGCTCAGATTAATTCATCTAGATGTAGTTATTTCTTTGCTTAATATTCATAAGTTGGATTTGTATCCACAGATGCTGATTTAGCCCATATTTCACCAAGCGAGTGTGAATCTCTTGTGGCATTGGGGAAAAAGCAAAAACAGTTCTTCTGGCAGTACAATGTTCAGTCAAAGGGTCCCAAAGGAACAAGACTGAAACTTTCAGTAGAATCTCCATCTGACCCCCATGTGCTGAATGACTTTGAAGATCCTGTGTTTGATGAATGTAACACGGCCATAGCTGGCATCAGGCATGGCGGCAAGGCTCGCAAAGGTGATGGCAACGAGATTACTCCAAACCCAAGAAAACTTTTCCTGATTGGTCATCAGTTGTTGCGGCTTAGTCGGCAGATCAATGCCTGTCAGCTGGGCAGTGATGTGCCAGCAGCCAAGAGGAATGAATCTCGTAAGGAGAAAAATAAACTGGCATCTAGGGCTTGCAGATTGAAGAAGAAAGCACAGCATGAAGCCAACAAAATTAAACTTTATGGTCTGGAGCAAGAACACAGTAAGTATATTTTGTCTGTACTCAGTTTAAAAAAATTTTTTTTTAAATTTAGTCACTGTACTTTGAGAAATGCCTGTTTGTCATATCTCAGCAAGTTTGAAAAATATCACGTCAGTCCGAATTAGATTTGTGCTGTCTTCTTTTTCAGCTGTCCAAACTCTTAAGGTTCTGCAGACGCAGTATATTTTCATTGTTCTCTATTCTTGATATTCACTGTCCGATATACATTTCTCACTTTTTTCCAGTCCATTTTTTATGCAGTCTATCTTTTTCTTGACCACTTCCTTGGTCTCATGCTTTGAGTTTGATTAGTATGTATTTTTCTCATCTTTCCTTTTATTTGCTTTTATCTTTCATTCATTTGATGTACACCAGCTATCTCTTGCTGTGGTTTTATGGTGTTGACTATTAGTGGTAATTTGTGGAGGTGCTGTATTAACTTATTTCTTTTTATTCTCCATTTATTGGTTTGAACCTCTTTGATGGAATTCTTCTAAGTATTCTGATCATAGTTATGTCTTGTGTTTGTAAACTTTCTGAATAAAGCTTATATAATTCGGTCCGTTGTAATTTCAGTAAATGTGTTCTTTGATAGTGTAAGGCAGTTGACAGTTGTTGATGCAAATTATCTTGTTCAAGATCTTGTACATTTTTAAAATAAGTTGTCTGAATGAACAATAGGACAGGAAGTTTATTATTCAGAATTCGAACAAATGTAAGCACCTAAAGACAGATCTGCCTATAATAACAAATTGCCCATGGAGTCAGTTTTTATTCCCCATACTGTTTATGGATCTATTGAAAATTGATTGTCACATGTAGCTTTCTCTGTTAAAGAATGAATGTTTTTGAATGTCTGACATATTATTTGCAGACTATATAGCTAGCAGTATTTCTTTTACTCTTATTCTCTTTTCTTTTCCTTCCCAAGAAATCTTAATTGACACTTTATTTTGTTTTGCAGGTCAGCTCAACTCTGTACTTCGGTATATCTGGCCACATATTCGAGAGAAGACGAAGGCTCTGTTGGGATCTACAGATAAGTCTGCATTATCTTCAACATCTGCAACTCTGACAAACATGTTGGAATCACAGATCAAGCACAATCTTAGTAAGTATTCACATACCTTTTTGTTTTTAAAATATTTGGAATACATGAAATGTCATGTAATTTTGCTGAGGAAAATCTTAGTCATTCATTTTCATTCCCTGTGGAATATAGAGCTGCAGATGTTGTTCTTCACAGGCTTTATTTTGGGCAGTCATTATTGACTTTATTTAACATTGGTTGTTAGTTCTGTCCAATTCAGTGTTTGAGCCTGGGGTGAGAGTGTATTTGTTACTAGGACGGGGGGGGGTTTTATTTTTTTTTCATTGCTCCAGTGAAACCTGATTTACATTTAGCTGTTATTGTGTTCATGAGGTTGGTAATCTCATCATGTAAAACAAATTGCTACAGAAACCATGACTACATGAGCATGTGAATGATGTGCAGGTTTCCTGCAAGGGGACCAGATGCAGTGGTGGCCCCGTAAGGAGAATGTTGATGCTGACGTTCATTCTTAGTTTTATAGCCTTTTATTTGCATGACTAACACCTGTCTCTGTTTTCTTTCATCAGAGAGTATGATTGCCGGTAACACGACGGAGTATGTCAACAATGCCATAATAAAGGTGGAAAGTGGCGACAACAGCGGCGGTCTGAACCTCAAGAAAAATCGCAAAACTTGAACTGGTCTCACCACATCCAGAGCATCAGTGATCCATGTAAGGGTAAGCGTCAAAGTGAGGCCTTCCTGAAGAGCACCATAGCCTCTAGAGCTGTTCCAGACATTTGATATTGGCCAGACCATCAGGGAAAAAAAGATATATTGCCACAGCCAAATTTTTCATAAGGCTGACTTTTTTCATCTTTTAGATGTTTTTTTCCATTAGGATTATGGAAGACATAGTGCCATTTTTGGGTGTGCTTGTGCAAGTATCAAAGTGCTTGTGAAATGGAGTGGTTTTTAACAATGCTCATGTCTCGGCCTTCATATTGGTATGCCAGATGCCTTTGTGAGCAAACTCAAAGCGGTCATCCGCCAAAGCCCGTTCCATTCCAAGGCTGACAGTTACATAGACTGTTTGTGCTGCTTCTTATTTTCCTCTATGGAATGCTTTAAATAACTTAAAGAGTATTGCTGTTTGTGGCAATATTTCATTTGAATTTACAATTTTAGTTGATTTAAAGATCAGTATTTGTCTCGTTTTAGTCCGTAGTGTAATAGTTTGTATGCAACATTCATTTAAAAATCAATTGTATTTGCGGTGCTCATTAAAAAATTACAGTAAAGTGGTGATTTAAAGTAGTATATTAATGGTAAGACCTTTTGATCTTTACTAATGTTCTAGTCACATCTACTGTATAAAGTGTTATTTCATTACCAGTGAACATAGTTCAGTAATAGTTGCCTGTGATACAGATGTTATTTAGTATATAAGGTGTAAATCCAGAAACACAGTATGGTCTTTGTGAGTTATTTAGTCTCAGCATGGGCTTTGTCGTCCGCTTACACCTGTGCCCAGATGACAGAAAGAATAATTGATCATTGTTTAACTGATTCAGTACGTAATTATTTTCAGCTCTGGACGGAATTATTTTTAGGCCCCAAAAATTTACACATATATAATTTACGTTTACAGACAATGTGTGTCTAATCATGAGTTAAGTATAACATATTATATATCAAATTAAAGTACATTGGATGAACAATATAAATCCATATGCCTTTCTAGCTAATTTTATGTTATGTTTATGTTATAACAGATAACATGTACACGGAAAAAAAGATAACTTGAAGTTTTGAACAAAAATTTTCGACTTACGTAAGGCTTGTAACATAAATTGTTATCACAATACAGTTTCACTGCTCTCTTTGTGCAGGTAATCCATTTAGAAACACAGAAAAAGTAAGAAAGTTATGGTTGATCGCACAGTTTGTTCACATATTAGTAACATATCCTGTGTGTTTTCGGTCATTATGGCGATGCGACAAAACACGATTAAAGATGAAGATAAATGTGAACAAATTCCTTCAAACGCAAATAAAAGACGTTGAAGCTTGTTGAAATTTGCCCAGTTTTGTGTTTACTTCCATTCGAGATAAATTCCAGGCAGTATAAAATATCAGAATAGAAAGAAACGACGAAATAAATTCGGCGTCTTTTAAAAGATCTTGCGGTCACAGCGGTCGGCCATTGCGTCTTTTAAAAGATCTTACGTACGGAATCAGTTAATATCCATTCACATTGTTTCAGCCTTTGAAACTTCTCGGTTTTGAGACGGGCCGTTTGATTTTGGTAGGCCTCATAAAAAGTTGTCAGTTTTGGTCACTGAAAACTGTCCAGTAGTAATAGACATTTATTTGGTTACTTTACAGTGTAGAATGTATTCTACATTTACTATATATGTACAAAATATATTTTAAATTTACTACATTTGCATAGAGTATATTTTAAATTCAGTGTCTTTTTTCTTGGTTTTTTTTTAAGGAGAGGGAAGAGCAGAGCTTATCTTCTTGTTATATATTTTTCTGAAATATTTAGTAACTTTTTAAGCTTTACCATTTTTGTGTGTGTATATTTCTTCTCAACTGTCAAATATTTTGACAGTTTGCCATTTTGTGGCTGTGTTAATAAGACTAGTTTTGTTTGTTATATATAAAATATATTTCTGATTGTTGTTCCCTGTGATTTGGAAACATAGTTAAATCCCTTTTATAAAGGAGCTTGCCAGTTGGAGTTATAATTGTTTTAATTCCACCTACTTATAATTTGTACATTGTACATAGGCTTGTTCAAGTCTGCTGTATTCCTTTTTCATCCACTCCAGTATTTCTGGCAACTGTTTATTTGTTAATATTCAGTTTCGAAAATTTAATTTTTGTTTATGTTCTGTTAATAATATTAATTTAGGATAATTTAATTGGGTAATTTCCTATCTTTCGTACCTTTTTGCTCCGCAGTGAATATATGTAGTTAGGTGTTGTTTCGTAGCGCTTAGGGTTAGAATTAGGGTTAGTATTATGGTTAACACTAACCCTAACACAAACCCTAATTCTAATCCTAACCTTAAGCGCTACGAAACAACACTTGACTATACATATTCACTGCGGAGCAAAAAGGTACGAAAGATAGGAAATTACCTTTAATTGTATGTCTTATTGTAAAAAATGTTTTAATCAGATTATTGTGTTTTATTATTAATACCATATTATTTTAGTATACGTGCATATTCTGTTGCAGTGTTAGGCAACCCAAGAGCTGCGGGGATCTACTATAGAAACATTGAACTTTCTTAAGATCTATGTTCATAAAAGTCTATGTTTTTAGGTTTCAGAAATTTGGAACTCAGAATAATTGTAGATTCTAAGTAACTTGTCTCCGCAGGACAATAGAGCATTAGAAATAAACTAAATATTTTACGGAATGTTAATTTCAATTAAAAACAAAAAAGCATGTTCCTGTCTTATGCAGTTTATGAATAAAGTGAATTTTAGTTAGCTCGCTTATGCTTATAGTTTTTGTTAATTAATATTTGTTTATGTTGTACTTGTAATGTAGCATATTGTTTTTTGTTAGTAGCATTTTTATGTTTGTTAAAATTGTGTTGTTAAATATTACTAGTATTTTTTAGAACGTAGTTTTGTATTTAGAACCAAGTTTTATACAAATACATTAATTACCAGTGTGTTTAATGCCATTCAAGTTGTCACATGCTGCATCATGTCTTGTAAATAATGATAAAAAAATTTTTTTACATTATCTTCATATGCAAGTCATCAGTTAGCTCACACGTGTACATATTCATAAAATATAATTTTATTTATTATTAGTCATTAACACCTTGTTTGCCAGAAATACTATGTACAGCCCGTTGTAGACACTTTGTTTGCATAGAGAAATTGTTTTTCAATCGTTGTTGTAAAACAGCCCAGTGGCTTGCCTTGAAGCTAATTAAGGTATATTGTTCTTCTCATATATGTGCAATAAAATCACCTGGCATATTAATTTTTTGTCTTTAAGTCTTGCTTTTGGCATTTAGGGCAATTTTGGAAAAGATTGATTGATTTGAAAACCTGACCCAGAAGCGACAGACTTGATGCTTAATGATGTGAAATCCAAATGCTGAAGTGAAGACTGATAACTTCAGGACATTCACAGGGTTGACATTTCTATGTTTTTACCATCTGACACAAAGATATGGGATTAATAAGTGTTTGGGAATTCATCTATTAATGAAGACAAAATTTGAAGATGTTACTCTATGCACAATGTGTCTTAACAGTGTATAAAATGTACCAATGATGTTGAGGAATCAGAAGATGTGTAAATAGAAATGTTGAGATAACGGTGATATCATGTTGTTGATTTTGTGATGAGAGGAATAAATAATTTTACTATCCATATAATCTTTGTGTACAGAATGTGATTGTAAGGTGTACAGACATTTGTATGTTCGTTGTATTTGTATTGCAGATTGTATTTGGAAGGTTGTCTTTCCTCGCCCAGTGGAGCATAGTCTGTAACCATTTCTTTCCAGGTCCTGCTGTCTTGTCTGTTACCAGTTCTTTTCATTTCTTATTTATCCTTTTTTGTGCCCATTTCCAGTTCTCTTTTCCCTGTGTGTGTGTTTTGAAAAATTCTCTGCATCTTCTACTTTGAGGATTTTTGTTTGTTTTGTTTTTACGCTGAGGATTCCTTTTTTTTAGAATATTTTTTTTGTTTCTTGTACCCTGAGAATTTTATTTTTGTGTTCTGTTTCTTCTACTCTGGGGATTTGTGTGTGTGTTCTGTTTCTTCCACCTTGAGGATTTTATATGTTTTATATTCTGTTTCTTGTATCCTGGGGATTTTTGTTTTGTATTCTGTTCTTTCCACCCTGATGATTTTTTTTTTTTTTTTTTAAATTATGTTTATTTTCATATACTCTGTGTCTTCTACCCTCAGTAATTCTTTTTTTGTATTCTGTTTCTTCTACCCTGAGGATTTCAGAATAGAACATTCTACTGATGCTAATAGTTGACTTTCTCAGTGTATATCCCTTGCTTTCCCTCGCTATTTGTTCCACTGGCATTTGTCCCAGAAGTATTGAGTTACACCATGTAAGTACTGGGAGATATATGTTCGACTGCCCAGATTTGTTTTACGTATAAATAATTTATAACCATGATTTCTTGTTACACACATACCATGTGATATTAATGTTTTGTTGTTGCTGAAGTTGCTTCAGGCTTATAATAAAATAAAATAAAACTGATTTGTGTGTTCCTATTATTATTAGGATATATATTACATATGATACAAAAAGGAAAATCAGCAGGCATGGATAACATAAAAATTGAAATGATAGAAGCCCTGGAGAGCTTTGGCATAGATACAGTCACAGTCTATGCAACGATATATACAATACAGGATATATACCACACGACATCAGTTTTTATAACATTGCCCAAAAAACCTAATGCAACAGAATGTTCAGACTTCAGAACAATCAGCCTGATGAGTCACGCAATTAAGATACTGCTCAAAATCATACAGGAAAAAATAAAAAGTAAGGTAGACAGCGAAATCCAAGAAGAACAGTTTGGTTTTAGACGGAACAGTGGAACAATAGAGGCAATATTTTGCCTAAGAATATTAGCAGAAAAATATACAGAGGTCCAAAAAAGTATGTACATGTGCTTCATTGACTATAAGAAGGATTTTGACAGAGTCCATCATGAGAAAATAATTGAATGCCTCGAAGACATAGGTATTGATGGAAAAGATATAAGAATACTCAGTAACCTTTATTGGGAGCAAACTGCCACAGTAAGATCTGGAAGGAATTATTCACTATACATAGACATAAAAAGAGGTGTCAGACAAGGTTGTGTGCTGTCCCCCCACCTATTTAATCTATACACCGAAAAAATTTTCAAACAGATAAAGGAAATACCAGGACTGAACATCAGTGGAAGGTCAATAAACAACCTTAGATATGCAGATGATACCGTGTTGTTAGCTGAAAGCGAACAGGAGTTACAAGAACTAGTGAAGCAAGTGAACAGTATAAGTCAAGAATATGGACTCGACATTAATATTAAGAAAACAAAAACTATGATAATTAGCAAAACAGACGATAAACCCACATTAAAGATAAGCGTAAATGGGAAAATCCTGGAACAAGTCAAGAGCTACGTATATCTTGGTCATATAATAACAGAAGATGGCAGATGTGAAACAGAAATCAAGAAGAGAATAGGAATGGCCAACACCTAGGGAGCCACCACTACTACAACATTTGGTCATGTGACAAAGCCTACACCAAGCTCTATACTCACCTAGGGAGCCACCACTACAACATTTGGTCATGTGACAAAGCCTACACCAAGCTCTAGACTCACCTAGGGAGCCACCACTACAACATCTGGTCATGTGACATAAAGCCTACACCAAGCTCTATACTCACCTAGGGAGCCACCACTACAACATTTGGTCACATGACATAAAGCTTACACCAAGCTCTATGCTCCCTAGGGAGCCACTACTACAACATCTGGTCACATGACATAAAGCCTACACCAAACATTTACACGTTCTTGCAGCAGTAATATCTGTAACAATTTGTTGTACTAGAACAGGTTACCAGCCCCCATGCCCAACCTCACGTTATTCGCCGTGTACGACATACCTGAGGGAGCAGTTACCCAATTATTTATTTGTCTCACCAGAGACCCCCGAGAACCACACGGGACGATATGTAGAACAATGAATAGTAAATATTCAACCATTTCAAACGGCGGCCATATTTGTTGTTCTCATGGGGTGACAAAATTTTATACCACTCTGTGAACTCTGGACATTCAGAACTCTTGTTTCATTAGAGCCTGTAATCTCACAACAGCAGAACGGGGAAATTTTCCTTTTATCGTGACGGATTTGACCTAAATTGTTATAAGGCTTTAGCTGAGTAGTTACTAGAATATTCAAATGGCTAGGAATACATTCGCGGAAGTAAAATTTGAAACTGCACCGTAAACTCTTTTCTGGTCGAAAAATGAAATAACAATAGCCTAGCAATTTGATCTGTTACGTTAGCGGTGTAATCGCTTTGAGTTCCCTCTACGACACGGTCCATACATTTAATTGCAGTTTACCCTCGCGCTGGTGAAAAACCGTTAACATGTCATAATGGCACCGCGGTTTTTATGACTATTTCTAGGAATGTCGGGGAGAGGTTTTAGGTGAAACTTCAGCATCAGGCTCAAACACACAAATGCATCTTTCATCCAAGATAGTGAAAATTCTAAAAAAAACTATTGATCTTTGTCAGTTCCCTTGTCAGGGACCTCAAGACGCAGCAATAGAGACCGCAGTCAGCGACTCATAGCTTGACTGCCTGCGTCAGGACCAGCGAACCAGAGCTGGTCAAGACCGCACTCCACCTCCACGTGGTGGTCCTGGAAACAGTCTGCAGCTGTGCAGGCTGGCTGAGCGAGTGTGGATCGAAATGGGAAGGCAAACCCGGTCCTAAAAAATGCCGTGCAGAAGTCGGATGTGTCGACCGAAAGGTGCAGATATCACAGCTACGTTGTAAACAGACACAACGCAACCACCGTCCTTTTCAGGGCGAACGAAGAAGAAGAAGAAGTTCCATTGTCAGAATGTTGGCTAGCTAGTTCATCATACTAGGTCCAGCTTTTTTTTTTTAAGAGGTGGGGTGACAGTTTCCTTCCTCACTTCTTTTGCCTTACCTAAACCAAGAAAAGAGTCAAGTATCTATTTAGTGCTAGATAGACAAGACTGGGGTTCCACAGAACCCTAGGGTTCTGCGAGAGGTCACTAAGGGTTCCGCGAGAGATTAGTGATTGAAAAAAATAAACGTTTTTTTTAATTTAAACTTTGCACTGACCGAGCAGCCCCCTATGGCAGTGCACAGTAAGACAGTGTTCACTCTTGCACATACCATATTCACTGGCATCTTGTAGAGTAGAAATTTATGATAAGGCTTACTTAGATACTGCCATCAATGGTACCTATACCTTGTAGCGGTATGGCAGCTTGCGTACCCTGACAATCCCCAGAGTTATGCCAGTGGGAGTTTTACTCCTGGTAGGTTCAACCAAGCTGGACTGGTCTGTGTGGGTAGGGGTCAGACAAAAGCTGGTACCCTGGTCCTCCAGGTTGGGGGTTTTAGCATAGGGCTGACACCCCTGTCTGTGTAAAAAAAACAATGAAGTTACGGAAACAACAATAAATGAACAAACTTTGCTGCGGGATGGACATTCGGAGTCTGTGGCTCGTATGACTGTCAGTGGTGAAAACCGAAAGGAAGCCACTGACATGAAAACGGATGTCCTGACTGCAAAACAGGATACAAGAATAGGTTTTTGGAATGCCAGGACAATGTACGAGACAGGTAAACTGAGACAGGTCACGGCAGAAATGAGAAACTATAGGTTACACATTCTAGGGATAAGCGAGAGCAGATGGACAGGGGCAGGAAAAGTTAAAACAGCAACAGGAGAAACAGTACTTTACTCTGGAAGAGAGGATGGACAACACAGTGAAGGCATAGCCATTATTCTACAGAAAGGAATGGAAAGGACATTACTGGAATGAAAACCCATCAACAACAGACTGATAAGATTAAAATTGAGAGGGAGATTCACCAACACTACAATAATACAATGCTACGCACCAACGAATGATAGCGATGAGGAGGTCAAGGATGAATTCTATCAACAACTGCAGAAAGAAATGGAAGACACACCTAGATATGATCTTGTTATAGTAATGGGAGACCTCAATGCGAAAGTTGGTACACACAATACATATAATGAAAGAACAATGGGGAAATGCGGCAGCGGAACAGCAAACGAAAATGGGGATAAACTAATAAGTTTCTGTAGCATTAACAACCTGGTCATTGGAGGAACACTCTTCCCACATAAAGAAATTCACAAATTAACATGGGAATCACCAAATGGTCGGGACAGAAACCAGATAGACCACATCATGGTTAACGGTAGATGGAGACATGCATTACAAGATGTGAAGGTAAGAAGAGGTGCAGATGTGGGAAGTGATCACCATTTAGTAGCAGCAAAACTGAAAGTGAAACTAAGAAGGGCTGCACCAACTGTAACTACACAGAAAAGGTTTGACATCAGCAAATTGAAGGACTCCCTTACCAGAAAAGCTTTTGCGGCCGACATAAAGAAACGATATCAATTTGCCAAAAGTCAGGAAAAGACATTGACTGATGATATAGACCAGAATTTCAACACCATTTCAACAATATACAAAGAAAGCAGCAAATCATGCTTGGATTCCAGTTAAAGAAGAAGCAAGACTGGATAACACCAGAAACATTAAACACCATAACGATGAGAAAGGAAATGAAAAGAAAGAAAACAGAAGCGAAGTCCTCCAGGTTAAAGCAACTATATAGCGAACAGTACAGTCAGCTGGACAAGGAAGTTAAACGCCAAACCCGAGCCAACAAAAGGAATTTCCTAGACGATCTTGCAAGACAGGCAGAGGAGGCAGCACTGAGAAATGAACAAAGCACAGTATACAAAATAACTAAATTCATCAGCGGAAAACGAGGTGCAAACAATATTACATTAGTAAGAGATAAGCAAGGTAATCTCATCACGACAGCAGAGGGACAGGAAACAAGATGGGCAGAGCACTTCAGAGAAACTTTGAACAAGGAACCACCAGAGACACAATTGAATGTTCCTGAAGCTGAAAACGATCTAGATGTGAATACAGACATTCCACGAAAAGAAGAAATCATCACAGCAATCAAAGGGTTAAAGAACGGCAAAGCTCCGGGCCATGATAACTTAAATGCAGAGCTATTTAAGACAGACCCTGAGCTAGCAGCAGAACTATTAGAACCACTATTTGCACAAGTCTGGAAAACGGGGACACCACCATCAGAGTGGAACAAAGGAATAATTGTCAAATTGCCCAAGAAGGGAGATCTTGCAGACTGCAATAATTGGAGAGGAATCACTCTTCTCTCAGTTCCCAGCAAAATACTAGGCAGGATAATTATACAGAGAATTTCAAAGGCAGTAGACCACAAACTGAGAAAAGAACAAGCAGGATTTAGAAAGAACAGAAGATGTGTAGATCATATATTCACTCTCAGGAACATTATAGAGCAGTGCTCAGAATGGCAAAGACAGCTTTACATTAATTTTGTTGATTTTGAAAAGGCTTTTGACAGCATACATAGGGACAGTTTATGGAAAATACTGAGGGCTTATGGAATTCCAAGCTGCATAGTGTCAATCATAAAAAGCCTTTATGCCAACTTTACGTGTAGTGTTGGGCAGAGCAACCTAACCTTTGAGGTGAAGACAGGAGTACGACAGGGATGCCCCTTATCAACCACTCTATTTTTAACAGTCATAGACTGGGTGATGCGCCAGACAACAGAGGGCAGTCCAAGAGGAATAAGATGGACAACATTTTCTACATTGGAAGATCTGGAATATGCAGACGACATTGCACTACTTGCACATTCACACCAACACATCCAGGAAAAAACGGATAGACTTAATAAGTTTAGCCAGCAGGTGGGCTTGAATATCAATTTAAAGAAGTCTGAGGTCATGACGCTCAATGTGAGCAACCCTGAGCCCATATCAGTAAGGAATCAGCAATTGGTACAGACAGATACCTTCACATACCTAGGAAGCATAGTAACACCAGACGGCGGGGCAGGCAAAGACATCAACATCAGAATGAATAAGGCAAGAACAGCCTTCTTTAGCCTAAACAACATCTGGAAGTCCTCCCAATACAGCACAAGCACAAAATTAAGATTATATCAGAGCTGTGTGCTTTCTGTGCTTCTCTATGGTGCGGAATGTTGGAGAGTTACAGAGAAGGAAATGTCGAAATTGTCCTCTTTTCACACAACATGCCTAAGAAAAATTCACGGAATCTTTTGGCCAAATACCATCACTAACCAAGATCTGCTTACTCGTAGCAAGCAAGAGGACATGCACACCATCATAGCTGGCAGACGTTGGAGCTGGGTTGGCCATGTCCTCAGAAGAGACCCTGATGCCATCACAAGAACAGCTATGCTTTGGACCCCTGAAGGAAAATGAAAGAGAGGCCGACCAAAAACAACCTGGCGGAGGACTGTGGAGGCTGAGATGCAAAGAATGAACCAGAGTTGGGGCACTGTACGAAGGATGGCCACCGACCGAGCAAAGTGGAATCAATTTGTTGTTGCCCTACAAGACGCCACTAGGCGTGATGGCCACTGACTGCTTTGACGGTCGGCGCTAAGGATCAAAGAAGAAGTTACTTAGATAAGGTTTACAAAAAATAATGTAGGAATGTAAAAAAATAAAAAACTGAAGTTTCTTCTATGTACATAACTGATTTGCATTAGAGTTGTATCCTTTGTGGAGAAGGGGAACCCAAAAAAAAAAAAAAAAAAAAAAAAAAAGCACGATAAAAAGATCCACAGAAAAATCCTCTCTACTCAAAAGAGCTTTGACAATTTTAGGAGGACTTGGCATATGTTTGTTGAAGTCCTATGCTCCGTGGGGAGCTGAAGGGTATTAATTGATTTGAAAATAACTTGGATTGCAACTGGACAGATAAGTCGGTCATAGTTCGGAAAATAATATGTACCTGGACATTATGGCTACTGCTGGTTACATATAGAAGAGTTTGGATGATAGGAGCTGTGCAAATGGCTTGTCTGAGAAACATTTCAGTAAATCTGGTTTGATTCCTGCAGTCAAAGACACTAGTACACAGTAGTAAATATTGTAGAAAAAAAGAATATTCAGGGTTGAAGATCTTGCCTAGCTTAGTCAGATAAAGTTAGTACTGCAAGTCAGACTAGATCAGGACTAAAAAAGATACGTCTATGTCAGCTTAAAATTGGACAAGAGTAATACATTTTTTAAGAAACAACTTCAAAGAGGAATGGCTGAAAAAATTACAAAAGGATCTACTGGATGTTGGTGTTTAACTAGGGCTGCTGAGCATTTCACACTTTTGCAGCCAATACCAAGTTGAAGACTCCTTGGTATCATCTACACTGTTGATCTAGGCTTTGTGGCAGTTGGGGAACGATTTACAGTCAAAGGGAAGGAATAAAGAGAATTATGAATGGGAAGGTTCAGATAGAGTACAAAAAGGAGATGCGCAAACAATGATGCGCATGACAGAGGTGAATGATAATCTTGTGAGGCACGCTTTCTTAGCGGGCAGTCCAGAAATGTGAGCCAGAGAGGGAAGCCGCATATACGCGGGCAGCCATGTTAATGGCAGTATTCAAGTAGTTTATGCGATGAATATTTCATGGACAAGAAATAGTTTGGGTAATGATTAACCCGAAATATTGAATAGTGGGAATTCTTGTCTAGAAGGAGAAACCGTGTGAGTTAGATATTATTCAGAAAGGAAAAGGTACGTAGAGTGTTTTACAATACATATAGACAGTAGTCATATTCTTCAGTGAGGCAAGGGAAATTAACACCCCCGGAGATGTCCGGTCCCATCAAGATAACCTGAACACTGAGAGGATATAAATAACAATAATCTAAGAAATTTGTAGACAAGGGAGAGCGGAGATAGAGACTATAGCACCTGAATGATCACTGATGGTTAAAAGGTCAGAATGTGTGGATTCGATACTGGGCGAGAGAGAGTGGTGAAAGAATGAACTTACATATTATATATTCTATGATGGACCAAATGTGGAGGTCAGAGCAGACAGCAATGATCCTTTCATATGTAAATAAACACTATTCAAATTACCATGGCGTTATCGCATCACGTGCTGTGTGTGTGTGACTGTGTGGTATACAGCATATCATAGCTAACCACAGAGGTAAGCGAACCTGGACAGACACTGCCATATATGAGGGGCGTTCAGAAAGTAATGCACCACATCGTTTTTCTCAGGAGCTGTTTATTCAAAAAGCATGAAATTTATACACAATATACATGGATATGTCATGTAAACATCGGTATTATTCAACATAATCCCCATCAACTTGTATGGCTTTATGCCAGCACGAAACAAGTGCATGTATTCCTAGCCCGTACCAGATTTTGTCTTGATCATGTAGCCATTTCTTCGCTGCATGAATCACTCCTTCATCATCTTCAAACCTTGTCCCACGGAGTGCATCTTTAAGTGGACCAAATAGATGAAAATCAGAGGGTGCCAAATCGGGACTATAGGGTGGGTGGGGTAGTACAGTCCAACCCAATTTGGTGATTGCTTCCCGTGTTGCCAGACTTGTGTCAGGTCGCGCATTGTCGTGAAGGAGAAGCAGGTCTGCTGGATTCTTGTGCGGCCGAACTCTGCGAAAACGTTGAGTTTTTTTCAATGTCTTAATGTAAGCTTGCGAATTGATTGTCTTTCCTCTTGGCGTAACGTCCACAAGAATCACACCTTCAATGTCCAAAAAGACAGTGATCATGACCTTTCCAGCTGAAGGAATTGTCTTGAATTTCTTTCTTCGCTGTGGCAGGACATCCAAGCGCCCAGAGACTGACTGTACTCCTGTCGACTGCTGTACTCCTGTCGACTGCAAAACTTCCATACACATCACATAGACGCTTGTGAATGTTCACAACAGTTTCCTTCTCTGCAATGAGAAATTCTATCACAATTCGCTGTTTATAACGCAAGTTGCTAACACGCTCCATTTCAACAGTTTAGGGCAGCCATATTATTTGGCCGGTTGCGGTGCAATTTGGTGCACACAATTGGCACATGCCATATTTGAAGTGTGCAAAATTTCATGCTTCTATCTTCGTTATTAGTTGAGAAAAACGATGTGGTGCATTACTTTCTGAATGCCCCTCGTAATATGATTCATAATACAACCATGGGCTGCCACAGCTTTTACTGTGGCTTTTCTGGAATTCCAAAATGTGTTGAGTTGACTCCAATTTCTCTAGCTTGGCTTAAACTTAAAGAGTCATCACACCTGGTCCCAAGTTAGAAGGAAGAAGTGTGTGGCATAATGTGCATTCCCCACTATCCAAATATGCAGAGCTGAAATACTGCACTCTGGTTCTGGGCTCTCCCAAGGAATTGTCATGTCCTACACAAGCCACTTCTCAGCTCACCTTGCTTATCATGGAGTCCATAGTGAGATCCTCCTGCATGCAACCAACCAAGTATAAGTCAGAGTCACATCTGGAGCTCAAGTGACTTCTCTAAGCTTAGTGTGCAATGCTGGGTTCTCAACATGTTTCACCTTAGGGGGAATCCCTGGAAGTGTGAGGATGATTTCAAGAGTCAATGAGGGTGTAATTAGCCTCACAGACATAGGTTCACATCCACATCTGTATACTATAGCATTGTGCCTGACTGGCGGTCATTTAAGGATGACTCCAGATATGCCTTCATGTATAACTACTGGTTGTAAAAAGGTGAAAGTTATTCTATATCATATACTGCCATATGTTAGTGCATGTTAGAGACTTCACTATACTAGGTCACAGCTTCATGAGATGGGGTGATCAATTACCTTCCTCAATGCCTTTGCCATCCCTAACTCAAGAGCAGGGTCAGGTACTCATTTACAGCTGGAGTTTAGAACCCCGAAAACTGTAACTTTACCACAACAGGCAAGTGTTCTAACCACTCTGCTAATCAGATGCTATTGCTGGATGTACTATGTATAAAGAAATGACTCAACCTGACAGAAACAACATCACCAAGCTACGGTGCCAGCAGCAGAGCTCAAATCTTCCAGTTAAACCCAATAAACACTTAAATTAAACCTGCTGTTGAGGTTTAAGTATGTATCAAATATCAAGATGTAAAACTGAGTCAAAGCAGGCGTTTTTATGTGTTATATGATGGTCAACTTTTGAAGCAAACAATTTAATCGACCCCCAATTGACCATCTGGGGCTTATCAACCACTCTGGGGACCCTTGGACTGTACTGTCAAATACCTGTCCATAGTCCACAAATCTAATGTACAGAGGTGAACAAAAGTAAAAGTTAAGTACCATTCATCGTGGCGGAGAACTGTGGAAGCTGAGATGAAAAACATGAACCAGTGCGAGCAAGAAGGATGGCCATCAATCGAGCAAAGTGGAGAGTTTGTTGCTGTCCTACAAGATGCTACTAGGCATGATAGTCACTGACTGCATTGTCATTCAGTGGCCAAGGACCTAGTAGAAGAGAAACTATCTCTCACATTTTGCTGGTATGCAAAATTGGGAGACACATTCAATTTTACTTTAGCAACCATACACCGCCAACTTGCAAGACCTCTCCTATGTGGGGTGTTTATGGAGGATGAACCTAGGTCATTCTTGTGAAAAACCGCAGTTTTAAAGACTCCCAAGATTGAAATGTTAATTGATTACGAGGAGCCAGACGACTGCCATGAAAATATATCTATCATCACAGAAGTCCCTGAAATAAAAACAAAAGGCCACCAGACCCAACAACTAAAAACTTTGGCTCAAGAAAATGATTGAAGAAAAGTACAACCCGAAGGAGTGGACACATGCATACACAGATGGATCCGTTGAGGGGGCAGTAAAAAACGGTGGAGGAGGCATTTTTATAAGATTCCTAAATGGAAAGATCATCCGAAAGGCCTTCCCAACTGAAAAGATCTCCAATTTCAGGGCAGAAGCTATGGCACTACTGCAAGCTCTGAAAATCCTCACCAGATCCGAACAGCAGCCACCAGCTAAGATAGTAATCTTCACTGACTGCAGATCATTACTGGAATCAATACAGAACACCAGAAATGATAACATGATGAATGAGATCAGATCTGAGCTTAACATCATCCAAAGGTCATCAACCATTGCCCTTCAGTGGAATTGCTGGTAATGAGAGAGCAGATGCTCTATCAAGAAATGGCAGTAAAATGGAAACAATACAGCCACCCATTGCCCTATCCGGAAGCAAAAACCATCATCCACAACAAGTACAAAAATCAGTGGAAGGAGGAAGCGGATATATACAGCAGAGATGACCCAATCCACCATGAGCTCCAGCAAAGCATGGGGAGTGATCTCAAAAACATTTGATCAAAATAAAATAATCCATTAAAATTTGCTTTATCAATGAAGTGATGAACATTTTTTTAGCCAATTAATTGATTAATTAATAGTTAAAACCAGATGGCGGGGCAGGCAAAGACATCAACATCAGAATGAATAAGGCAAGAACAGGCTTTTTTAGCCTAAACAACATCTGGAAGTCCTCTCAATACAGCACAAGCACAAAATTAAGATTATATCAGAGCTGTGTGCTTTCTGTGCTTCTCTATGGTGCGGAATGCTGGAGAGTTAGAGAAGGAAATGTCGAAATTGTCCTCTTTTCACACAACATGCCTAAGAAAAATTCACCGAATCTTTTGGCCGAATATCATCACCAACCAAGATCTGCTTACTCGGAGCAAGCAAGAGGACATGCACACCATCATAGCTGGCAGACGCTGGAGCTGGGTTGGCCATGTCCTCAGAAGAGACCCCGATGCCATCACAAGAACAGCTATGCTTTGGACCCCTGAAGGAAAGCGAAAGAGAGGCCGACCAAAAGCAACCTGGCGGAGGACTTGTGGAGGCTGAGATGCAAAGAATGAAACAGAGTTGGGGCACTGTACGAAGGATGGCCACCGACCGAGCAAAGTGGAATCAATTTGTTGTTGCCCTACAGGACGCCACTAGGCATGATGGCCACTGACTGCTTTGACGGTCGGCGGCTAAGGATCAAAGAAGAAGAAGAATAGTTAAAGATCCCAGCCCTACTAATAACACAAAACATATAAATATAAGTCAACTGAGTAATAAGGTTTATGGCAAATAATGAGAAAATTCAATGTTGATACCAACATCATAGATATCATTGAAGCACTATACAAGGACGCAAGCAGTGCTGTTTTTGCAAGCAATGACATTGGAGAATTTTTCAAAATAACTGTAGGAGTTCGCCAGGGATGTATCCTGTCCCCAGTGCTCTTTAATATATATCTAGAACATATTATGCAGGAGGCTCTTTATGATTATAAAACAACCATATCAATTGGAGGCCGACCTCTTTGCAATCTACGTTTTGCTGATGATATCGATCTGATAGCTGGAACAGAATCAGAACTTTAAGACCTTACCTCTAGACTGGAGAAAGTAACAAGAAAATATGAGATGGAAATTAATATAGAAAAAAGCAAGATATTGGTGAATAGCCATAAGAAACATGTTCCGACCAACATTACGTTAAATGAGCAAACGTTAGAAGAAGTTAACACCTTTAAATATCTCGGGTCCACTATATGTAGTGATGGGAGATCAAGTAAAGAAATCAAGACAAGACTTGAGATGGCCTCAGCTGCCATGACAAGACTGAATGTGATCTGGAAAAGTAACATCAGTTTTCTTGTGAAGATCAAATTATACAAATCACTTGTATTATCTATTCTCTTATATGGGTGTGAGAGCTGGACACTCACTGCAGATACGGAGCGAAGGATTCAGGCTTTCGAGCATAAATGTTATAGAAGAATTTTGCGCATTTGCTATAAAGAGCACAAAACAAATGTCTATGTTAGAGAGAAGATAAACACCTATGCAGGCCACCAAGAACCACTTTTGTCAGTAGTGAAACGTCGAAAGCTTGCCTGGTTTGGGCATGTAACTCGTCATGACTCCCTTTCGAAAATGATCCTCCAGGGAACAGTCGAAGGTAAATGGAGAAGAGGAAGGCTGTTACGGTCCCGCTGTATCTCTTCTTTCTAGTTGTTATTAAAAGATTCAGCACCGTTGGACGTGAGTTATTGGGTTGCTTGTCAATACTTCTTCAGATATTATGATTCATCTATTCTAATTCCAGCTTATAGTTCGATTGCAGTTTTAAGCCATTATTGTGTGATTTAATTATTATTATATTCAGTGTCATTGTTGTTTATTAATTCTCCAGCAGTGTTGGTTATATTATAGTTAGTCTTATGAATACCTGTGATAATCTGGACTGACCTTGCAAGAATTAACAACAGTCACAGCACAGAATGAGAACTTGAATAATTCAGGCAATTAACAAGTTCCATTGACGACTGAACAATTTAATATATATGTCCTTTTACACAATGAGCGTAACACATTTCTCACACATTAACTTGGCTTTAACATAGTACTAAGCTCTACGCAATGTTCATCCCACAGACTTAGCTCATCTGGGTTAACCGTTAAGTCTATAGCGTAATAGAGTTTGCAACCAACTCCTACTGAATCCGATCCTTGGAATTATTATCCCTTCACACTGCTAGTGAGTTCATTATCCGTAAATCTATAGATCCTGTCTATGTATCATTATTCAACATTTTTGGCTTCCATCGCCAGGCTTTAACTGCCATGTGTATAAGTTCACCTTGAACGTAATCTGCGTTATTCGCGATTCTACTCTGGACTCTATCTGGTCCTATATTTAATTTGATACGGATTCTTACGCTATTTTACACTTTCCAGTGGATCTACCGTTCCACATATATCCTTAGTCAGTGGCTGTGCCACATATTAATACACAATCCTTAAGTGGCTTTGCCACACATTCCAACACTGCCATTCGACTCAATGGCCATACATAGACTTTCCTAGTCTTTAGACACATATCCTTATATCGGCTTAAAGCCAGAACACAACGGTTCTACACTTGAGTAAGTGGCTATGCCACACAATTGAAACACTATCCATAAGTGGCTGTGCCACACATTGAAACACTGTCGGATGGCACGCCGGCCATCAGGCCCGCAGGCCATACGTAGACTACTGTAACTAGGCTTGACGCGTCATATATTGATCTGCGCGATTTCCAGTATTAATTCAATTGAGGAGTCTCGTGGTGCACGCATGCGAATGTTTGCAACCATTCACATGTTTGCAAGCCGCGAAACAGTCCTCAACAAAGGCAAAGAAAATCCTGGGCTGATAACATCAAAGAATGGGCAGGACACGGTTTTTCCACACTTGTACGCACTGCTGAGGATAGAGAGCAGTGGAGGACCCTGTCTGCTGATGCTTCCACCATGGCACCCCTACGACCCATGACGGGTTACGGGTTGAGATGATGATATAAATCTAAAAACTACAGACATTGAAAAGAAACAATGAAAAAAGTCACTCTCCTTCCCACATACACACACAAATAAAGCAAAATAGAAATGAGGATTTGAATTTTTAAAAATTTATTACTTAAGTGACTCCAGAAAATAATTAGACACAGCTAAGTTTGTCAGTTAGCTGTGGAGTGCCATAAAGAGTTGTACACACGATTCTTGACGTCACAACAAACGGATAAGTGTGTCCTTATTGTACACAAAACATTAACCTACATAATGATGATAAATGCACTTAGCAAGTATGTCATGGATGACTGCATAAAGATGCGTTTTTAATGCTTAAGATTGAATAAGGACTAATTACCATAAAAAGATAAAGCAAAAATCATTTTCTGTTCCTATTTAATTCACATGGTATTTGAAAGAATATAAATATTAAAATCAAGAGCATCTCTATCTATCTAGTGATGTGCCAGGTTGGCATGAGCAGTCTTTCTCTTGACAACTCTAGCCTCTGGCATTGTCTCATAAGATCTGTAGTTCACTTCCTTTCATTTCATGTTATCAGTCCATCCAATATCTTCTCTCTCTTTCTATCTTCATATTTCATATCTTCCCTAAACTTTCCAGTTGTAGTCATATTTTCCAATTCATCTCTTTTCAGAAAATGTCATATAAATTTTCATTTTTTTAACACCTGACAACAATAAAGCTTTAACTTCCTATGCATGCTCTTGTAACAACAAATCCATAAACCCAGTAAAATAATCATAGCACATGATATTCCAGTAAAATAATCATAGCACATGATATTCCAGTAAAATAATCATAGCACATATGATAATCCTATAAAATTATTATAGCAAATAAGATGATCCAGTACATAGGATAATCTGAAAAAATAATCATAGCATGCATGATAATCCAGTAAACATAAGATAAACCATAAAATCGTTGAACATACTTATCTGGTGAAAATATAGCTTATCTGATAACCCAGTAACATAATCACACACAGCACATATGATAATTCCGTAAAGTAATCAAAGCAAATGTGATACACATTTTTGCCTCATAATATCATACAGCTTAAAACTGTTATATTGTAATCTTATCCGTGAAAGAAATATTAATTATATATTCATTTTAGAAATGGAGAACAAAAAAAAAAAAAAAGAAAATGCAGAGAAGGGAATTTGAGACAGACTTTTGAACTTTTGAAAAAGAGACACGGAAAAACCTTGAATGGATGGCACAGGATAGGAAGATTTGACACTGGGTCAATGGGTTATCAATGAACAGGTTCATTACACTTTAGCTCCCTGTGGAGCATCAGTCTTCAACAACTTCATTCCAAGCCTTCCTGTCCAAGTCTCCTTTATCCTCTATCTTCAATTCCCTTCTCTATGTGTCATTAGGTTGCCCTCTACCTCTCTTACCCTGGGGATTTCCAGAACAAGGCCAGCCTTGTAATGCTATCAACTGGTTATTGCTCAATGTGTGTCCCATCCAATACCAGTATCTTTCCCTCCTCTCCTGTTTCAAAGGTATTTGTCTGGTTATTTTTTGTCCCTTACACATTGGCGACCTTGTCTTTAAGTTACAAATTGGCAACCTTGTCTTGACATTTCATTCTTTCTTTTATGTAATTGCCTTTAGCACGCTGCATTAAAATGAAGGAAATTTGCCCTGCAGCTGCATTCTTTTTCATAACGCCCCCTTTTTTATAGTGGGTGACTTGTAACGTGTATATTTTTTGTGTTTCTTGGTCAATTGCTATAATTTTTGGAATGTATATAAATAAATGAATGATGAATCTGATGATATATTTTTTTGTTTGTATATGTTAGATGAGATAGGAATAGAGGAATGGAAAGATGAAAAAAAAAAAAAAAAACCACTCACCTACTCCTGGTGCAGCTCTGCAGTACATTCTGTCTTGAAATTGAGCAGGGTGTGGTAACGCTCAAAGCAGGGATATGTACAGAGTGGTACCAGACACCTGCGGCACATGAACTGGGTCTGGTGGCGCTTCTTTTCCCTGTTGGAACACACAATGCAGTCTGGCCTGGAAGGCTTGCCGGTAGCGAGACGTTTAGGGTTAGGAGTGATGTAGTGTTCCCCCATAACCAATCTCGCTGGTGTATTGTCGGTTAGCCTTCCTCTGCGGGGTGAGACCCTAGACTGGTACCCATCAAGCAGCCCGTGAGCAATCCGCAAATGAAATGTTTTCGCCTTGACACGGCACGGATACTTGGCCCTCCACAGGACAAACGAATTGACAAAGCAAACTTCCAATAGATAGAAGAAAATTTTCTTCCACCATTTGCTGCTCCTGTGCAGAAGAATGTAGTATGTCAACTGTTTGTCCACACGATCAATACCTCCCATGTGACAGGAATAGGCTTGGACAGCGCGTGGTTTGTCGATGATCTGCACATTGCCAGCATGATGTTTGGATCTGACCTCCTTCCTGAAGGTCTGTGCATTGTGTGCAGTTGTCATAACATTCACTGGCCTCTTGTCAAACCATGACATATAGAGGATGTTGCCATCTCTTTTAGTGATTGGAGGGTGACCAGCCCTGGGTTTCGCCAATTTGACTTCTTGGGGGACCCCTCGGCGGTTCGACCGCAGTGTGCCGCAAGCTCCTGTCTGATTATCCGCAAGCTCCTTGAGCAGGGCAGAAGAGAAAAAGTTGTCCATGTAAATAACATGGCCACGCCCATACAGGGGAGCAACAAGGGAGGTGACAACACGGTGAGCAACCCCTCTAGTAGGGTCCACATTGTCTTCCTTCCCAAGGTAGAGCTGCCAATTCCAGAGGTAGCCTGTCTTGGAGTCAGCTAGGCCCCAGGCTTTCATACCCCACTTAGAGGGTTTGTTGGGCATGTACTGCATAAGGCTGGTCCTACCTTTGAAAGCTATCATACTTTCATCAACACTAAGCTCTTTGGATGGTATGTAATGGCTTTGCCATAGAGGGAGAAGAGTGTCAACGAACGATTTGATTTTGAAAGCTTTGCTGTGGTCAGGGTGCCCTCGTGGTGCTGCAGTTGTATTGTCCACGAGGTGTAAAAAACATAAGATAGACAGAAACCTGTCCCTGCTCATCACATTCCTGAACCCTGGCATCTCAATAAAACAGTCATTTGACCAATACAAATCAAATCACGATCTTTTTGTTACACCCATCAGCAGTAGCAAAGCAACAAACGCCTTCATCTCATCAGCAGTGACATTCGTCCACAACGTCACACGGGATGAGGCACCCGCATCTTGCCCTTTCTTTTCACCAACCTGACTGGCGTAACGATTAGTTTCCGTTACTAACGTGTTCACATCATTATCTGTGATGAACAGACGGAATACATCTACCTCAGAGATGTCATCGGCAACGCCCATAGGTCCCACAACTTGGTCAAAGCTTGGCCTCATCTCCGCCATCACCCATATTCTGAGAATCGATATCAGCTCCAGTAAAGCCAACAAACTCCTCGTCATCGGAGTCAGAATCCATGAAAAATTCAGCGAAGATGGCAGCTTGTTCCATGCCGATTGATTTCGATTTGAAAAATGCACAGAAATTTAACGCTAACACACCCGTTACAAATCTTGATCAGAATAGGAAGCGAACTCTTTCGCTAAGAAGATTAAAACTAAACATCCGGGGTTAATATGACGTGTACACGTTACATCACAGGAAACAAACGATATCCGAAAGTAGCAGTATTGCGCCTGCAGCTGGCAGAACATAGAGTACCTCTGGCGCAATTTTGTGACTGCAGTGTGCTAAAGGTTAAGGAGCCACAGTAGCACAGTGGTTAGTGCACTGGCTTCCTAGCTCGGTGGTCCATGGTTCGATCCCCAGTTATTTAGGGATTATTTAGACCGCAAACGGCTCCAGGGTCGACCCAGCCTCATGAATTGGGTACCAGAACAACTCTGGGAAGGTTACGGTGGCCGGCGTGGTGCTGACCACATCACCCCTAGTGTGCCGACGGTCAAGAAAATACGGGCGTAACACTATATTCCCAATATGCCTCAATAGCTGTGTAACGGGATCCCTTTTCTGTATAAGCACCTATTTTTGAAAGTCCATAACTTCTTGGTTATGGAAATCTACAGACAGTAGTCAATTACAAAACTGACGTGCTTGGAGGCTCCCAATCCCTCATCTCCGCATCAATGAAACACTCATAAAAAAGAAAGTACAATACAAAAATACATGTTTTACATGCCTTCACTACAACAGACAAGGCATGTGAAACAATATCAATACTACAATCAAGAACTAACACTTCACACTAATATTTAAACATATATTCATTTGTTATTTTCTTTGGCAATTAAATGCTCTCTGACATATTCGTTTTTTCATATACCATCACGTCAAACTAATTGCTACAAAAACCACTGCTGCAGGAGCATGTGAATGTTTTATGCAGGCTTCTTGTAAGGGGGACTACTGCTGTGGTGGTTCTATGCTCCACAGGGAGCAAACAGGAAAATGATGATAATTACAGGTATGGCAAAGGGTGTCCATAAGTGCCCCCTAATTCAAAATCAAACTGACAGAAATATGCCCATGTAGGAGAAATCATTACAGTGGAAAAGGTTTATAATTACATTGTCAGAGAAATCTGTCAACATTACACTCTTAACTGGCATGAGAAATCTTTCTGACATGAAAATAATGATTACTGACACATTCTGCTGGATAATATTTTGTGTTTTATTGTTTGTATGTGCAATTTTAGGACTTAAAGTACTAATGGTGCCAGTCAAATTTTAGAATTTGAGCTTTAAAAGTTAATAAAATATTCATTCCAAAATTTGTCTAAACTCTGGGTGAATTTGAAGGTTCAGAATAAATGATAATTAACTGGTGACAAGAACCAGAGAAGTGCCAGTGGAACAAGAGATAAGAATAAGATGCTGGTAATGGATAGGTAAAAATGCTGATGAATCATGTTGATAGCATTACAAGGCAGTTCTTGTTCTGGAATCCCCAGGGTAAAAGAGGTAGATAGAGACCAAAAAACACACGGAGAAGAGAACTGGAGACAGAAATAGAAGGAATGAGGAAAACGTGGAAATACCTTGAGCTGGTGGTTGGGTATGGGCTTACTCTTCTTTGGCAGTTGAAGGTTAATGAAGATAATGATAAAACGGCAAAAGTTTTGCTAATGTTTTACATTTGAGAAAGATGTAACAGGTTAGAGAAATTTACAAACTTTGTATAGTTTTCATGGATATCTGATGAGGCCCAAAAACAGAACCACTGCTGCCTCGAGTATGCCATAACTGACAACTAAACATGAGGTTGTGCAGACGGCTAACAACTTTATCATGAAAAAACATTGCTACAGAAACTATCACTGCTAGAGCACATGCAAGTGCCTTCACATTGGCGTCTGCTTGTAAAGAAGCCAGATGTAGAAGTGATCCCATCCTCCTGAAGGAGTGAAAGACGGTAGAGAAGAGGAAGACAAATGTAATAAAACCAACGATTCAACAGCAAAATATTCCACATAAACAAAAAGGTCATTTTTGTTTTATCACTGCACTTACAAAACAAATAGTTATCTCTTATGAGCAATACTTCACATTAGGATTATGAAGAGCAACCCAAAAAAAAAACTGTCATCTTTTATATGCAATATTGGGTTATGACAAATAATAAAACATTAAAGAATTTGTAATTAAAGAGTCCAGAAGCAAAGATTTTTCAATAATTCAACAAACCCACAGCAGAGAAAGGAAACACTCCACATAACGATAAAAGGTCACTATGCTTTCAAAACAAAAATCTTTTATCTTGTATGTGCAGTATTTGATATCATGGTTAAGTTAAGTAGAGTAAAAAAAAAAAAAAAAAAAATAATTCAAGTTAATGTATTCAAAAGTTCACAAGCATAAATAATTTTTTCAATAATGAAAATTAACATCTATAACAAACCACTGTGTGAATTCAAGTCATCATACAAGCTTCCCAAGATCATCAAACAATTAACTATTCACAAAAAGACACAATCAATCTACACATTAGCTTTGTTACCTCAAAAATGTTAAGAATTATTTCAAAATTATGAATACTTCATGCTGCACTTCCTTCATGTTCATACAGACACTATTTCTGTACATTATTTTAATACATTCTATAAATGAATAAAACTAATTTATTACTGACAGCCAAAATATTCTTTAGCAATGTATAGACAAAATATCTGGCACAACTATCATGACACATTTGTGCTACTTTTCTCTCCCCCCAAAAAAAAGAAGAAAAAAGTTTACTAATGGTGCTATAAGAAAGACCATCCCCGAAACCTTCACACTGTTTGAAAAGAATGCCAGGAGTGTTATATTCTGCATAAATAAGGTTAAAACTTTAGTTTTCTGTGGAATTTCAGAAGACAACCATGTTCCAATGTGCTGTAAATATGTTTAATATAATTCTAAAAATTGTTGACCTCTCTCATTTCACAATGCAGAAGCTGCCATTCTTTTTTAAGTACCAGAAATTTCTATATCACCAATTTTTCAACCCTAATCAAATTTTTCACCACTCATTTTAAAATAGAGCAGCTTACATAAAACCTGCAATTTAAAAATCTTACTAAAATTGTAAACGTTATAAATATAAAACTGTTTGTAAATATCTCCATTCACGAGTATACCTCTTCCATATATGCATTTAAAATAATTCAAAACTGAGTATAACTGATTAACCTTTGTGAACTAAAACTCTCTATAGCAATTTAGTGATTAAAAATTGGGCATAATTATGACGACGACCATTATAATGCTTCACAGACAACTTCATAAAAACGGTAATGCTGCAGTTAAAATTAAAGTAGATGTAATTATGTTAGATACAGTACAAAGTAACTTATATTTCAAACTGCATGAAGGATATTGAAATAACCATTCAAGCTCGGCGTGACAAGAAAGAACATAAACATGCTATAAATAAAAAATTTTCGATAATAGAAAACTTAAATTGGAATCTCTGCTTTTTAATGGAAAACGGAGAATGTGTTACTCTCCTTTGCCTTTTAGCTAGCTCCCTGTGGAGCTCAGGCCTTCAAGTAATTCTATTCTTTACTCCTTTTTTCAGGCTGAGGCACCCATGAGGGTAAAACATTTATATACTGAGACTATATTGCACCATACTGGCTCATCCGTCTAAATTGTTTGTTGGCACCTTGACCCCATCTCTTTCCCTGTGCAGCAAGCCCCACGCCCACAATCAGAAACAGAATAAACAGCACCAACAAAAGTGCAAATGTCCAAGTGTACATCGTGACTTCTGGAAAGTCAGTTGGATAGACTTTGCTTTCATTCAAGACGAAGCCCAATGTCCAACCAATTTCAGTAGCTGATATCTATGGAAGTATTAAAATAATCAGTTCAGTTTTTCAATGATTTCTGAATATATCTTAAATCTTAGACACATATGTGACATGGAGATGACACTGAAACATTTCTGTATTTGGTTGTGACTCATTAAAGCGCAACATCTTTACTTCCGAAAATATTATAATGTGCATAATCTATTACCTGGCACAGTCAAGAACAGGAGTGAAAACTTGTTATCCCTGGGGATTGGAAAAGTCCAAGTCAAAAATATGACAAGACCAACACACTGGTCTAGTTCCTGGCCAGACAAGCAATAAACATAACTACTATGCCCTCAGGAATGTCAAAACAGGTGACTACTGTGAGGTTGTGCTTGAGACTGACAATCTCATACTGTGCATTTCTGCCAATTGGGGGAGGGCTCTCCAAACATGCAGGGCTAAAAACTGTGCTCCTCACCGGTTTCTTCTCTAAATGTTTTGTGAGATCCTCCTTCATGGTTTCCCAGGTTACATAGCCAGAGTTTAGTCTGGGGCTGAAGTGATTCCCCTCAAGTTTAGTGTTCAATGCTGGGTTCTCAACCTCGTCATTATCATCATCATGTTTGCCCTTTTAGAGCATGAAGCCACCATTACAGCTGGTTCACATAGGAAACCTGCACCAAACATTCACATGCTCTTACACTGGCAATTTCTGTTGCAATTTGTGTTACATAATGAGGCTGCCATCTTCATATTAGTCACCTTGTACGTCTGGGGAGTAGATGCTCTATTTTTGTGTCTCATCAAAGACTCCCCTGGGGAAATACACGGGTTAACTAGTGCTATTAATAAAAACTTTACCTGTCCAACAAAATTGATTCGTGTCCATATAGACTCATTAAATCGGTAGCCATCATACAAGAGCAGGTTAATGTAGTTTGCCTGCAGACAATAGAACATGAGGTTCCCTTCCTGCTGTGGTGTTGTGGGTATCTGCTTAAGCTGGAAATAACAGCAGATGAAGAAAGTAATAACATTACACAAGTCTATTGTTGTCTACTGTGTTATATACTTTATACAACAATTACATCTTCATTAGATTCATGTGGACCACAGGCTTTTAATAAGTTCACAACAAACCTTCCTGTCTTGTGTCAGCTACTTTAGTTCTCTCTTTATTCAAGTCCCTCTCCAATTCTCTTCCCTCTGTTTCTGGATTTCCATTTTTTTTTTTTTTTACTTTTGGGATTCCAGAATAAGGACAACCTTGTTATGTTTTAGTTGGTTGTTTCCTGGCTTGACTTTCATCCACTGTCCCTCCATCATCAGCTCTTTGTGACCTTGATAACATTATGTGGTACGGAGCAGTTCGTATAAGCTGTTTTGGGCTGCCATAAAGTGAATTGTCTATGGATGGGTTGTGTGGTAGGAAGAGTTGTCTCATTCCCTGGAGTGCAAGGCACAGTAGCAGATGGTGGTCTGTCTGGACAGCGTGTCTACATTCTGTGAACACATTCTGTTTCTGTGGCCATTTAGTGTATAGACCTGTTCTCAATCTGAAGATTTTGGTTTGATATTTTCATTCAATAAACTTGTTTCCTCAACGTCTGTCAGTCTCTTCCTCACCCCTTGTTTATTTGTCTAGTTCTCTCCATCAGTTCCACATATGTTATCTTGTCATACTATTTGAATCCTTCTATTCTGTGCAAGTATACATTTATGAAAATCTCTTACTTCCTGGTTGTTGTTTTCTCCATATTTCAGATACTTATATTACAACTGGCTGAATAATTATTTTATCTTATCAAACTTTTCTTCCTCCGTACCCATCAAATATTCTTGGCATTTTGTGGAAGGACAAAGGGACAAAAGTAGCGCTGTCACATGCTGGTCTTCAAAGCATGTATGCAATGCTTAGACAATGCAGACTACGCTGGCTTGGCCATGTCTGCCACATGGAAGATGGTCGCATCCCCAAAGATATTTTCTACAGACAACTGGCAGACGGCAAAAGAACAGTCGGGAGACCACAGCTGAGGTTCAAAGATGTGTGTAATAGAGACATGAAGGCACTGGATATAAATCCAGCAACCTGGGAAGATGATGCTACCGATCACACCAAGTGGTGATTCTCCCTACGGCACCACCTCAGATTGGGCAAAAAGCTCTCACAACAAGCAGAAGAGAAAACAAGACGCCGAAGGGAAAACTAGGTAAATAGCCAGCTGAGACCTATCACCTGATGGGAGCATTCCCCATTGTCAGTTATGGCTGAAGGGAGCTACTACAACAACTGCTACTACCACCTTTGAATATAAATAAGATAACTGACTCTCTAACTGAAGAGCACAGCCAGGAGCCCATTTTTACAGCTGGTAGACTGGAGCATGATGTGACCTGGTTTTGAACCAGAGAATGACATTTGGGAGCCCATCACCCTTAGAATAAATGGGAGCTAAAAGGGCCAAAACAGAAAGACCTTTTGCAATGGTCAGATTGCCTCCTGTTGTAAAGCTCTGTATAGAGTTTCCTATCAATGATGAAGTAACTACAGCCAAACTAAGGCATTCAATAAAGTAATCAGGGTCAAGCCACAATACCTCGGCCCAGCTGCTATTACAAATTGTATCAGCCATTGACAGAAAATCTTGGTGCTTAAAAAAACTGGTGTTGCTGGTTGACAGGTTGAAGAAGTCTGAAACATAGTAGAAGCCAGAGAACGCCTGAAAAAAACAAGAAAACAACCACATGTTAGTATCTATGTGACTTGACTGCTGTGGCACATTGTATAGAAACAAGCACAATCAATCAACACCATTTAGCTTCCCAAGCAGCATCTGCCTTCAACAAGAATATGCCAAGTTTTCCCGTCAGAATATGCCAAGTTTTCCCGTCAGAATATGCCAAGTTTTTCTGTCCTGTGCCATCAACTCAAGGTTTTTCCATGTCTCTCTTATTATTGTTATTTCTGTCTCCAGTTCTCTTTAGTCTGCTACTATTTCTCTTACCTTGGGTATTCAAGAACAAGGACTGCTTGATTATGCTATCAACACATGTCCTCAAAATGTTTCTAATCCACTGCTTGCATCTTCTCATCTCTTGTTCCATTGGTACTTGTCTGGTTCGTGCCATCAGTTCCTATGCTGGTGATCTTATACCACCTTCAATCCTTCTATTCTGCACAAGCATCCATGTATAAAAGTCTAAAACTTCTTGTTGGGGGAGTTGTTTTTTTTGTTCTCCATGTTTCAGGGCCATTCAAAAGCACAAGAAAAATATGGTATATATTTTAAATGTAGTAACAGTTTGTAAAATAAAACTATAAAATGATGCTGTAATCAACTGGGTTACCACTGGGCAACTGAGATAGGATCACAGGCTGGCTTAGATCTCTAACATTTTCTGTCCTTGCCTTGATAGTGCACTGTGTATAGACAGTTGTCTGTCCACCTATTCTGATAGACAGTTGAAACTCATATACCAAAAGCTATAGATGTTTATAAACAGCGACCTAAAAGGTTTTTTATTCATGACAGTAAATGGCATGGCAGGACAAGAAGTTATCTGGAGATTTATATAACAGAAACCTCAAGATCTATACAAGTATACTTAAACAAATAAAGGTGGATCAGACAAGTTTGAGGAACCTATAATATAATGTAATGTGGTTACTGGTGTCCTTGCCTTGATGGTGCACACTATACAGACAGTTGTCTGTCCCCCCCCCCCACTCTGACAGACTATTGTCTGTACATCTCCTATGTTTCTTTCCTTCTCATGGCACTGTTGTTCTCTTGCCCACTTTGCTTCAACCAAAACTTCTGGCAACTAAATATATTTGCCACTATTATAATTATTTCCCTTTAGCTCCATATGGAGCATAAGATCTTCAATCAGACGGCACCAATTCTGGGCTCATCCATTCACAAGTTGTTTCCACATCTTCTTTAACCTTGTCAAGTCATTGTCTTCCTAATCTTTCTCTATTTCTTTTACCAAGGGCAATTCTTGAATAAGGACTGCCTTGTAATGCTGTCAAATAGTTTCCTCTATGCATCACATCAAAAGTCAGTATATTTTCTTGACCTCATGTTCCACTGATACTTTGTCTAGTCTTTCCCATCAGTTGCACATTGATGTTCCTGTCATGCTGTTTTAATCCTTCTATTCTGTGCACGCGGCCATTTATGAAAGTATACAACTTCTTGGTTATCATATTTGTTCTCCATGTTTCAGTGTCACATAGTAGGACTGGACTGCCTTAACATTGGAGATGACATTTCCTATTGTTTTTGGTGCAGGGCATGATTTCTTTTCTTTCATTCAGGACAACACCCCATGGTACTTGAAAGTAAATTTATTGACAGCAGAATTCAAACACATCTGCACTGGCCTTAAGGATAAGCCTCGCCTCAGACTGCAGTGACCACCTATAAAACATGGCCATATAATGGCATAAGAAAAGCAATTTTTGTAACAGAAAATTTCCAAGCCAAATCATCGATAGGAAATTTTAGACTGTAGGAAGACTATGCTGAAAAATCTTGGACGCTTGCTAATTTTTATCAACTTCTCCACTGTACATAAGCTTAATGTTTGTCAGCCCATACTTACCTGCAATAGCACGTTCCTACAATTTAAAATTGGCCTAATATGTTAAAAAAAAAAAAAAAAAGACTGCATACAATGTCATCTTACATAAAATAGCCCTGAAACTTCAGGCTGGTAGACACCATTGAATGAACATCTATCATAAGGACATGTTGATCTGTTGAACAAAGTTCTGTCCAGAAGGCTGGCACACTCTGTGTTATTGCTGAGGCCTACAAATGTGTAGTTCGTACCCTGCAGTATCCAATACAATGAGAACACTATGAGAAACACATTTATACATATGGATATTAAATGTCATGCACAGAAAATATATTTCAGAAGGTACATGTTATTGTGCAGAAGAACAGGCCCCACTGAATTACTGGGGCCTTTGAGGAGACAAAGAAATAATAAGACTACTGCTTCTTTAGGAATGTCGCAAGAGACAACTAATATGAGGTAGTGCATGGAGGCTGGTAACCTCCTTGTGTCAAACAAATTGCCATAGAAACCAGCACTGCAGAAGTATGTGAATGTTTGGTGCATCTACAATGGTGGCTCTATGCTCTGTAATGAGGACAAAGAAAAATGACAATTATAAATAAATGACTGATCCAATCACTCCAATCTTGCAGTATCCACAAATCTAACATGAATATAAAGAAGCAGAAATGAAATACAGGTTTATATTCGCTTATCTGAGCACACAAAAACTGAAATATTCTGAAAATCAAAAGTGTCTTTGTGCTACTGTTTTATTGGGTCACAATTTGTCGATTTCTGGCTATTTTGGGTGACTCTGGGCCATTTTTGAACACACTTTGGTAAACTCTGGGCTATTTTTGAACACATTTTGGTAAACTCTGGGCTATTTTTGAACAGATTTTGGTCAATTCTGGGCTATTTTTGAACACATTTTGGTCAACTCTGGGCTACTTGTGAACACATTTTGGGTGACTTTAAGCCATTTTGGAACACATTTTGGGTGACTTAAGGCCATTTTTAACACATTTTAGGTGACACTGGGCTATTTTTCTAACCTGATTTGGGCAACATCTGAAGGCAGAAAAAGTCTGGCTTTCGAAACATAGCTGTCCCCAAGTATTTCAGATAAAAGAATACAGACATGTACAATATTTAGACCTACATTATGCTACTAGTGTCAGCAATAGAAATGAAGCAAGGAACAAGAAAGACTAATCTCCATTACCACTCACTTTTCTAAGGAAAATAGGCTTTTAACAAACACATGCTGGGTCATCTTGTCCTGTGCCATCCATCCATGTCTTTTTTATCCCTTTTATTCCTGTCTCCAGTTCCCTTCTCCATGAGTCGTCTCTTACCCTGGGGATTCCAAAATAAGGTCTGCCTTGTAATGCTACCAACAGCTTTCCTTAAACTATATCCCATCCAATGCTGATGTGTTCACCTCCTACTCCACTATGGACAGATATGGCAGTAAGTATGGCCAGTTGGTTACCAGGAAGGGGGGGGGGGTGGGGGGGGGGGGTGGTGGTGGGGGGGGGTGGGGGGGGGGGGGGGGGGTGGGGGGCGGTCTCGGTCTCTCTGATGAAACAAAGAAAGAATAAGACTACTGTTCCCTTATCCATGTCATATAACATGTGACTGAGCCTGGCAATCTCACAGTCACCATCACTGTAAGAGCATTGCGAACACTTGTTGCAGCAGCTTTCTGTAAGAGGACGAGCCTCAGAGGTGGCTCCATGCTCCGTGAGGAGTGAAAAGAAAAATGATGATGATGTCAGGAAACAAGGCTCTAGAGATAGGACTGAAAACCACAACAACAAAAAATCACTTACTGCAGCATAGTCATCATACAATGTGTCACGTTTGAAACGATAGCTGTGGACATTACCAGACGTGCAAGGAGAAGCAAATATGTCCTCGTAAGTCATTGTCACATTGTAACCACGAGGTAAACATGGATGCTGTATTACTGTTTCATTTGACTGCCCCTGAAAGAAAGTAAAATACAAGACAGCTATAAATAGACAGCTTTATTAAAATCAGTCAACAAAATGTCAAAGTCCATTCTTATTATTATCATCCTTCAACTCCCCCAGGAGTATAGTCCGTCAACAAACTGACACCAAGTCTTCCTGTACAGTGCCATCTATTCAAGATCTGTCCATGTCGTCTTCATGTCTCCAGTTCTCTTCTCCTTGTGTTCTTTGGTCTTCCTCTACTTCTCTTACCCTAAGGGTTCCAGAACATAGACTGCCTTGTAATGCTATTAACAAGTTTCTTCAATGTGTGTCCTATCCAATGTCTCCTCATATCTTGATCCACTGGTTCTTGTCATTAGTTCCACATCTTGTCATACCACTTCAATACTCCTATTCTATGCTAGCACCCATTTATTAAAGTCTAGCTTTTTCACTGTTGTTGTTTTTTGTGTTCTTCATACTTCGGAGCCATACAACAGGACTGACTTGATATTTGAACTTTCTGATTTTTGTCACAGTCAAGTTTCTCTTCTAATTTTTGTTTTTACATAGCTTTGATTCACTACTGCAGGAAAGCTGTGGCAAAATATTTGAGACAAATACAAAAACATTATAAGAGCGAGAAAAATACAAAAACATTGTAACAGTTTGAAAAACCATTAAAATACAAAAACACTATTACAGCTGGAAAAAGTGTTAAAAGATAAAAGCATTGAAGCAGTGGGAAAAACATAAGTGGAGGATCAAGGATTCCATGGAGGGGTCAAGGCTAAAAAAAATGTAAGGACCCTCGATCTAACAGCATCACGTCTGACATAATAAAAGTTCAATAACTGCCACAGAATTACCTTTACAAGGGCAGCAAATATTCTGCCTGTGACTTCCTTGACACCATAACACAGATAACTATGTGTGTATAGCGTGTAGTTATGTCCAAACAACTGTGTCACCAGGCTGTACTCAGTAGGCACTTGAGATGCATTTTGTGGAACAAATGTGATCTGAGTTGAGGCTCCACCTAAATCAAGGGCTCCTATACTTGGAACAATGGTGTATGCTATTGTCTGTGACACCCCTGGTCGTTGCTGTAATGAAAATAAATGCCATAAAAACATGCAGACCAGTTACACATTAGCTGCCTGCTACTAAGTTTCACGCACATTTATACGACTACTGAAATTTCTAATATGTACTAAAACCTGACAACTGAAATATGATTCAGACATGTTCAAACTTCTTGCTGATAACTAACAGTATTTGTTAAGTCTGCCGGCTCAATAATGTGTCTGCATTTTACTGTAGGCAAATTAAGTTTAGACCCATGTTTTAACACACATAATACCAGCGTGTGAGGTAACATAACGTATGTAAAATGCTTCTTCCCCCGATGTGACGAAAGTACTGAGATTCTGTCTTTCAATTGGCCCATGTCTTTTTCTCCTTGCATTTTGTTCACTATTTCTAGGAGGGATTACAGAATAATCCTTCTCCATGTTTCTTCTCCTTCTATTATTTAAGTTTTTTCAAGATGAGATCACGATGGAGTTTGATCTATGTGTTTAGAGTGTGTGTGTGTAGGAAGATTGGTGCAGTATTTTTCTAGAAGAAAGATTATAGATGCTAGATCAGGATTGGCACCAAATTGTCTTTTTTTAAAAGATAGGCATGCAGCTAGACACATTTTTCGGGATTTTTTATATATATATTTTGGCCATTTTTGTTTCATTGCCACTAGAGGGCTAAGCTTATTCCCGTTTCTTTGTCTAAAACTCATGTACGTTGCATCAGCATGATCTAAGGTTCTGATTGGCTGAGAGCTAACTGCAGTTGAAATGCAGAGCTCCCATTGGCTTTAGAACCACGCCGCGCATATGACGTCATGAAGTCGGCGCGTGGGGGTCTTGTTAATAAATAGGCTAGCATTTCATATTTTCGTTCTCTTCGTCTGTAAATTGCCAAAGCTGGGTGCCAGAAGCAAATTGTCGATTGCCTTTCGAGATTTGGTAAGCATGAATTTTTGCGTGAGGACTTTATTTAATTTTTCTAGGCCTAGGCCGATCATTTAAGTTTCTTTGGGCAGTTTAAGTTTAATGTTAATTCTTAAAGCCAGAGCCATCAAATACGATCTTAGTGATAGACTTGAGAAACTTTATAGGTCCATTTAATTCCTTGTTGAAGGAATAGCGGCATGGTTTAAAAGTTGAGATATCACCGCTTTGTATTATTGCAAAGTAGGTCGGGAGAGAAACCCGCATCTCTGGTTTATGAATTTACAGAATGACGGGAGCGTGTGTTTTTGGGATTTTATTGAGAATGTATTGCTGCATGTTATTTATATTATAGTACACATCTATCTGTGGACGGGAGTGAAAGAGGCGTAATTTGTAAAGCACGTGAGCGCGTTGGTTACGGTATATTTATTGATACGATGTTCAGAGGGACGAGGGGGAGAGAAGCACGCGGTCATAAAATTGTAACCACGTGTTTGTAACTACTGAGATTTAATTGATAACCATTATGTATAACTTTTGACGGCATGTAGATGCTAGCGTAAACAGGGTTATATGTTATTGATTGTGCATTGTTATTATGTGTATTCAGAAGATGGAGATGAAATTTATTTCTGTTAAGGGAATAATACTTTATTTAAATTTTGAGGTGATTAATCATACGGACGGGAATTTTAGGAATCCCTAGAGAGGGCTAGTTTTATTTTGTATTAATCATTACGGCATTAGTGTCAGCGTAAGAAGTAGGCCACAGTACGTCTGCCCAGACGGGCCAGTGAAAATATTGTTGTTGCTCGGAGTTAGTCAGGCAGAACAAGCGATCTGGGTTAGCCAATGTTTACTTTGTAGGCTCAGGTAGAGAAGGGAACAGGAGAGTAGCGGACGGTGTTGGCATGAGTTTTGTATGGTGGTGCATAACGGGTTGAAGAGTAAGGGAGTTATTTGTTATTTGTACTAGAGTATTAACGTTTTGTTTAGCTGTTGTTTTTGCTTTTGTCTAAACAGCAGGTACCGGCTTTTTGTGGGGAAGAGCAGAATTTTTGATACCTCAAAATTTCTCCCACGGCACAGTGGTGGCGTTCGCAGACACCCAAAGTCTCGCATGAATTGCCAGTGGTGGAAGGAGAGGAAGAAAATACGTTTTCCCAGCCAGGGGAAGGCATTTTCCAGCGAATAGGATTTTTGGTGGATAAATCCTGAGCTCTGACGCTCGGTCGGTTACACACGCAGATTTGGCATGCTGCCAGCATTGTGGTAATTTTATGTTCGCTTCTTCACGGCCATAATAAAGCCGATAGCCCCATCGCCCAGTCATAGGTAATCGGGCAGGTAACCTCAGAGGTGTTAGGAGAAGCCAGCTACAGTTCCAGTCCAGAATCCAGTGGGGTTCTGTTAACCTAGTCGTCAATTTCAGAATGGTGGAGGGAAATAGGGTCACAATACCCTCTACAGATTTTAGAGCAGAGAACAGCTGCTGAAAGTGTAGTCTACAGGTAGTAGACCAGATAGGCAGAACTGATAGTTTTGGTGAATCATAGCAGAGGACTGCTGCTGAAGTTTAGAGGTGCAGTTAGTTGTGTTCAGGAGATTCCAGGATAGGCTGTGTAGAACTGAAGTCTGTGCAGAGATTGTGTAGACACTTTGTAGTCGTTCCAGCTATCAGTGGACTTAGAGTTAGAATTTAGAACAGCTAGTTTGGAGTGTAGGCGACATCAAGTGCAGTGTAGTTCATTTCAGTTAACCTTACCTTCTTTCTCCATACAGGTTGCAATTGTGGGAGAAGGGTTGGGGTTGATGCATTTTTAACTGTGCTTGATTTTGTTTCAGGTGTGCATCCTAGCACTTTATGTATTTGACATGTATATGAGTTGTTTATAGGTGTATAATAAACTTGTATAAATTGTAGCTGGCATCAGTCATTTCATTTAAGTACAGTAGCTATATGTTGTCTGTATCTTGGTGTTTGTGAAGCTTGATATAACCTTATCCCCTTAGGGTAGCTAGAGGTCGTTGACAACTATAGCACATAAGACGTCCGAAGTGGCGAGGAAAGAATCAACCTTGGTTCTTAACCTCGGAGCCAATAGTGTCAACCGTTCACATTTCACTATCATTTTCTTCAACATCTAATTTTCCAGTCTTCCTTCTCACTAGTGTCTTGTCACTATAGGTAGACAGTCTCTAGTCCTAAATCCATTTCGTGACACACCCCCCCCCCCCCCCCCCCCCCCCCCCCCCCCCCCCCCCCCCCCCCCCCCCCCCCCCAATAAAGTCAAATTAAGTGAAAAACAAGCAGTGATCTGTGAAAAAAAAGAAATAAAATATAGTTATAAACTCCAGCACATATTAATGCCACCAACCCACTTTCTTCCTTGTGTCCATGAATAAAGCTTTTCTAACCCTGGGTACTGCTTCCCTCCCGAGGAGTCATATAAAACAAACCTTGCAAGCCAATAGTGTACAATATTAATGCCAAACAAAAATGGAGAATATCTTCGCACTCTGCTTAACAGCAAAATGTGCAAAGATAATTTTTTTTTAAAGTGTAGTTATTAATATCAATAATAAGGACAAGTAAACCACAAGTTAAACATAAATGAAATACTTACACTGCCATAAAGTTTGTTGCAAACCATATCTTTACTTTAGGCACCAACCCAGAAATGTTAAGTAGGCTTATGTTCAGTTTTTCTAATTTATGTAACATTAATAATGTCATACCCACAACCGTGTCGTAGTTTTTCATGTATTATCATTCATCATCATCATCATCCTTACAGGTCAGATCCCCAAACAATATAGGCCTTTAACAAACTCATACTAAGTCCCACCTGACCTGTGCCAGATCTTTCCACATCTTCCTCATAATTGTCATTTCTGTCTCCTGCTCCATGTAGTTTTCGGCACACCTCTTTTATCCAGGAATTTCTAGAACAAGGACTATCTGGTAATGCTATCAACAGGTTTCCTCAATGTGTATCCTATCTAACACTAGCATCTTCTTGTCAAATCTTGTTCCACTCGTATTTGTCTGCCAGTTCCAAATTAGTGATCTTCTCATAAAAATCCAATCTTATTTTACACAAGCACCCATTTATGAAAGTCTGCAACTTCTCAAATGTTGTTTTTGTTGTTCTCCATACAACAGGACAGACTTGGCATGTGAGCTGCTGGATTTTATTCTCACCACTTTCAATTTTAGTAAGGCAAAAGAGTCATGGAGTCAGTTATATTTTTTAGCAGTGTTGTAATTGGACTGAAAAAAGTTTCTAGAATTGAAGCTGGTTAGCCCAACTTATTTAATGGACCCCAGCTTTGTGGAGTAAAAGAAAGAGTCAGGAGTTCTGCAGTTGTTTTTTTTTCTGTGTAGAGTCAAAGTTAGCATCTGATTTGCAAAATGTCTGGAGTCAGTCTGAAACTTGTTTTATCATCACCACCTCCTTTTTCACTCCCAATGGAGCATGCAGCCCCCAACTGCTGATGGTCTCTAGACGGTTTCTGTAACAATTAGTTTTTTTATTTTTTATACGCCCACTATTACTCGAAGCAAAATCTCCTGTTATGTCTAACCTGAGACTGATTTTATGTGAGTATCCCTTTTTTCCCTGTACAATGACAGGTGTCCTCTCGCCATTCAGGCAGATACTTGCCGATTTCGGAGGTACCCATTAGAGCTGGGTCGGCTCAGGAGCCGTTCAGGTTATTCCAGTCCCTGGTCAACGACACTCCTTCAAATGTCTTCGCCAGGGCTCAAACCTGGATCACCCGCGCAGTGTTTTATATAATGAGGCTGCTAGTCCCCCACTCACAACCACATGATAGTCACCTTTAACGACATGCCTGAGTGAGGGGGCAGTAGTGTGATAAAGTCAGTTTGAACCTCCCTTCTCAAATCATGTATAAGATATTATTCTATGGATTCTGCTACTACGGTCTTTTTTTAAATTGGACAATAATTGAATAGGGCAACGCCACCATTTTTTTTGTCAGCGATTCGCGCTGGATTTTAAAGTATTGAAGATTTGCTAATAATACCCCCTTTCCTACAGTACAAGCTTTCTAGTAGCTCCGCCCTAATTTTTAAAAGTAACGTTAGAATGACTTGCCAAGCGGCCAAGGCATCGTTTAGTTCAAAGAGTGAAGGAGTATAGGAGTAAAAGAAAAGAGGCTACTGTCCAAAATCTATAAATAACTACGCCACTTGTATTGTATCTAAGTCCCTGCAACGGAGTATTTGAAACAAATCTTTACCCGCCCGCACCCTCTCACTTTTTTTCTGACGGAAGCGTGACAGACACCTATCGCGTGCTTAGAGAGGGGAAAATGGTGGTGGATTGTAAAAAGAAAAAAATTGCGTCTACTTGGAAATTTGAACTCAACTGCATTGGGCAAGAGGCAAAAGTGAAACTAAGAATATTTATTTCTTCATAAAAATGAAAAAGAGTAAATAAAAGAGATACTTTGACAATAGAGTACTGTTGTTTAATATAATACCATATATAACTTATCGGGACTTGGAACCTTTCTTTCCCTGATATGTTAGCACTGTGAAAAGAGCCCATGATAATAAAAAGGAAAAAGTACAAAAGTGAAAACGATGATAAAAAAGAAATTAAAACTTAGATAGAATGATAGATGCAAACAAGCAGTTTAATAATTAGTTTTAATAATTAAAATCGCTCCATAAATAACCCAGATATTGTAGAATTGAGACAGACTAGCAGACACACGGATAACCCACAATGGTTCAGTTTTGAAAATTGTCCGCTGCAGTCAAATATTCTTGACTCGATTTGATTGGGTACACCAATAGTTAGAAAAGGGGAGGTGCAAACTGCAGATTTGTTAGCCACGCGAACAGTATTTTTAAATAGTAATAGAGGGATCCGACAAGCAAACGTATTGATAACCCAAAAGGTGGGGTTTTTCAAAAAAGAGAGTTAATTTCGGATGCGCAGTTTCCATTGGCCAAAGAGATTGATAATAGTGATAGGGTACAAGCCTAGAGCGCCATTTGAAGAATAATTTTACAACAAGTGAAAGTTTGACCACAGAAGTGCAGAATTGAAAGCAAGTTTTCTGCAGTCTGTACCAGACGGCGATCTGTATTTGGACAAACGATTGCTTGTCAATCTATTCCTTGTGTGTGAAATATTTCATTGATTTTGCGGGTTGAATCATCTATTATTATGTTAAACATAACTGGAGATGCTGAATACTAGGCATTCTGTCTGGTATATGTGAAGAAACCAGATATCAGATGTTCCTAGGAGACCCTCTTGTGTAGAAGAGTGGGCAGTTATTACAGCAAGTTACTTATTTACTCCAGGAGACCCTCTTGTGAAGAAGAGTGGGCAGTATCATCAGGAAGACTTCCATTTTCAACAAGAACAGAAGATAAGCCCCATATTTTTGGGTTTATGACATTTTATTTAATTATTCTCCACACTTATTTTATTAATACATTTTGAGTGAAAAGATGAGGACATCAGTCTCTCCCAACTAGTGATATATTATAATACACCAGTTCATCAGAAAGGGATACATTATAGGAATTTGTTTATTAAACACTTAGTATGTGCAAGAAGTCCATTGTATTTAATTAACTGTATATATAGTGATATATAAAACTACCTTTATTAATTGTTTGAATTTTACTCCTGTTCTAAAAGAATTTGAGGTTCAGAATAAAATTGTAAAAAAGATTTAATTTCAAAAAAAAGTTAACCACTGTTTTACTTGAGTTTCTTATCTTGAGTTACAGTTGTATATGTATGTTATCAACATCACAACCTACATTCATTCCCCTAGACACTAGTCAAATATAAATAAATAGGTTTAAAATATTCGCAGAGTGAGATCACCGGGTAATAGCAGATAGGTACTCTGACAGTACATCATTGTTCCATCATTATACTCAGGGACCTACATAGCTTGACCTCACTCTGAAGACAAATAATAACAATAACTAATACTTATAACATCAAAACCCACAAGTAGTCATATTCTTTCTTTGTCTCTTCCGACAGCCCCCGCCCCACCCTACTGAACACACGACACACATACCACAGCTCACCATAATCTTTTTTGTGTCTCTTTGTAATTCCTTACGGAGTATGGAGTCACCGATGCAGTTGACTCCCTTTCAGGAAGTTTGCAGCTAAGTACTTCTTGTTCTTTTGTAGCGAAGGTTTCTGTGGTCATTTATTTTACATAAGATAGCTACACAACCCTTCTTTGCCATCTTCTGTGGCATTCTTGGTATGGTACATTGGTTTTATTTTTTTTGTTCTCCAATAACAAGCTGGTTGCACACAGAGGGATCTAACAGTGAATTTGTGACAGACAAGGGCACCTGGGAAATGGCTCTGTGCTGAACGTGACAATTCCTTGGAAGAGCCCAGAATTACAGCCCTATAAGCCCCCATGGATGGAGAGGATTGCCACCTCCTCCCCCCTTCTGGCTTGAATCCATATGTGAGGATCCTTGTCCTTTAAATGCATGCCAGGCCAGGGTGGAATACCCAGAAAAGAAACTAGGGCCCATTACTCCGATATAACTAGTTTAGGAGTGGCAGACAAGCCTATATCTACAATGTGGATAATGCCAAGGATTCTTCAAATTGGCACTGGCTGTGAAAAGTACAACAAGCTCATCAGTCCTAGTTAAACAACAACAACAATAACAAGCCCAGGGATCAAGTCAATACACAACACATGCGAGTTTTCCCTTACATAAAAGTATATTATTATTCTTACCACTCTGAAGGCATTTGTCACATAGTTGCTGGTAATCCAGGAAAAGGCTCCCTCTTCAGAGCCAGAAATGATCCTGGCTGACTTGGTAGGATCAGTAAACTTGAAAGGAGACTTTGACAAAACTTCCCGGACAGAATTCAAAATGGCATCACTAGCAGCTGCATTTGATATACTAAAATGTAGAAAGTGTTCAACATGGTGAATTATATTCATGTAGACATTTAAAGCAGCTTAAAAAACTAAATATTTTAATTTTAAAGTCTGAAGTTTTAATCCTTACTTACTTACTTACTTAGTCGTTCCCCTTCTACCGTGAGGTGTAGAGGTTTGGAAGAGAGAGCGCCAGACTATTCTATCAGCCGTCTTCTTCCTGGCCTGGTTCCATTCTAGTCCTCGGTCCTTCAAAGATTGTCTAATGTTGTCCTCCCAGCGGACTCTGGGTCGTCCTGGAGGTCTAGATCCCTGGCTCTTTGTTTCCTATGCTTGTCGTGGTAGCCGATCTTCTCCCATTCTGCAGACATGGCCAAACCATCTTAGTTGGGACTGTTCTATTTGGGTCTGCAGCGGGTGGGATTTTAGGCCTTGACGTATCGTCTGGTTGCGGACCATGTCTCTTCTTGTTACTTCAACCACCTTCCTCAGATACCTCATTTCTGAGGTTTGGATCTGGCTTTTGTGGGTTGTAGTCATTGCCCATGACTCGCATCCATATGTCAAGACTGGGACATAGGTGGAGCGGTATACAGCCATCTTCGTTTTCTTACCAACTTCTTTCTTGCTGAGGAATCCTCGATTTATGGCCTGATAAAGTCTCCCAGCCGCTGCTTTTCGAGTGGCCAACTCTTCTTTGATGCCCCCCTTTCGGTCTATAATAGCTCCGAGATATTTAAAGTGGTCGACCTGCTCCAGGACCTGTTCTCCCAACTTAATCTGATGTTTTCTTTCTTCTCGTGATATCACCATGGATTTTGTTTTAGAGCTGCTTATGACCATCCCTCTCTTCTCCAGCTCTTCCTTCCAGACTTGCAGGTTGGATTGGAGATGTGTCTCTGATTTAGCAATCAGGACAACATCATCAGCAAATGCTAGCTCTGAAATACAGACCTGTCTCATCTTCCAGTACCCCACTGAATACTTTCTTGTTATCTCCTTACATGCCTTGATGACATCGTCCATGAGGAGTATGAAAAGATAAGGTGACAGGATATCACCTTGTCTTACACCAGTGGTGGTCCTGAACTCTTCTGACTTATAGTTTGCTGTCCTCACATAATTTCTGCAAGACTTGTAGAAGCTCTGTATAGCATGAATCAGAGGTGCTGGAATGTTCTTCAGTTTTAATCCTTGTGATGGGAAAGTCTATAAAATAAATAAATAACAACATGTCAAAACTAAATACCATGATATTAGCATTTTTCTTTCAAACAACTCAATAACCAGTGGTAGTCTACAAATTTAGTACCTTGATGCTAAAACCTGAAACTTTGACAGAATTATTGGGTCGATCTCTTCTCCTCTCCGGCAGTAGTCAGTTACATTTGTTGTGAGTACTGATTACGTGAAATTTTCAGTGGTTGGTGCTTTTTCTTTCTGTGTTTGTGAAATGAGCAAGTTCAAACAACCCTGCAAGAATGGCCACTAGAATTTGCCCATGTGAACTGTGCCAGTCATCACATTTATGCTTACACCCAATTTGAATTCCTCTGGCAAGTTCAAATGAAATGTGTGGTGGGTGAGATAGCAAGTCAGCAGATAAAGAGCATTCCCTGCAACATTATCTCACCTACCAACCAGGTTTTCTAATCATCTCATTTCAGCTTGTTCAGTGTAGGTTTATAAACTCTTTATTTCAGCTTGTTCAGTGTAGGTTTATAAACTCTTTATTTCAGCTTGTTCAGTGTAGGTTTATAAACTCTTTATTTCAGCTTGTTCAGTGTAGGCTTATAAACTCTTTATTTCAGCGATGAGGAGGCAGACTAAAGCAGGTAGAGCTCCTCAGTCTCCAGCTCACCCTCTGCCTCTTTATGGCAGCCAAGGTTAATACTGTCATTCAGTTACACCTGCCAGTCTTCACATTACTGTTACTTTTTCATTTCTTCAATACTCACATCGTACATTAATTATGAATGGTACATTGACTGCTTATTACTACCCACTTCCCATACTCTTCTTAACTGATTCCGTACGCAAGATCTTTTAAAAGACGCAATGGCCAACCGCTGTGACCGCAAGATCTTTTAAAAGACGCTGATTTATTTCGTTGTTTCTTTCTATTCTGATATTTTATACTGCCCGGAATTTATCTCGAACGGAAGTAAACACAAAACTGGGCAAATTACAACAAGCTTCAACGTCTTTTATTTGCGTTTGAAGGGATTTTTTCACATTTATCTTCATCTTTAATCGTGTTTTGTCGTATTGCCATAATGGCCGAAAAACACACAGGATATGTTACTAATATGTGAACAGTGAACAAACTGTGTGATCAACCATAACTTTCTTACTTTTTCTGTGTTTCTAAATGGATTACCTGCACAAAGAGAGCAGTGAAACTGTATTGTGATAACAATTTATGTTACAAGCCTTACGTAAGTCGAAAATTTTTGTTCAAAATTTCAAGTTATCTTTTTTCCGTGTACATGTTATCTGTTATAATATAAACATAACATAAAATTAGCTAGAAAGGCATATGGATTTATATTGTTCATCCAATGTACTTTAATTTGATATATAATATGTTATACTTAACTTATGATTTGACACACATTGTCAGTAAACGTAAATTATGTATGTGTAAATTTTTGGGGCTTAAAAATAATTACGTCCAGAGCTGAAAATAATTACGTACGGAAAGAATTAAGTCATATAATTTACAGGGTGTGCCAAAAGTCATGCCCCATAGGAAATTTATTATATTTTTTATTAATTATTATTTTTATTTTTTGGTTCCAGATATTATGGCTTATAAATTAACTAAAGAATAACTAATAGACTGTTCTCATGTACGGAAAGGACGGTGTCACACATCAGTCAGCTACTGAAGAGTTTAATACCAAGTATCCTGACATGCCCCCAATTGATCATAGAACTGTTGGTAGATTGTTTGATCATTTCAAAGAAGTGGGAAGCATTTATGAGCAGCATCGTAGTTATCAACCAAGAACTTCAACCAATGCAGAAACCTCTGCAAGTTTTCTATACACATCTAGAAAACAGCCCACATAAATCATTGAGAAAGTTGTCACAAGAAACAAATGATTTTGTGAGTTCCATTAGAGGCATTCTTTCAGCCAATCATTTTTCCTGTAAAAAAAATCCACAGAGTTCAAGAACTACACAGCTATGACCAAGACAATCATGAGCAATACTTTGAGCGGTTGATGCAGCAAAGGCGGCTTGAAAAATGTATCATGTTCAGCGATGAAGCAGTGTTTCACCTTAATGTTTCACTCAACAGACATAATGCACAATATTGGGCCATTGAAAACCCGCACTGGGTAACAAAAAGACGTGCAAAATGATCCACAAATTTTGGGGAGAAAGATTAATTGGTCCATATTTCTTTCCCAACACTGTAACAGGTGAGACCTACATTCATATGCTACGAACATTTCTCATACTGAATTGGATGACATCCTATTGTCAGAATGAGAGGCTATGTTGTTTCAGCAAAATGGCGCTGGGATACAAAGGAAATCTTTCTCAGGTTTCTTGCTGTTCACTTCTACCAAGGAACAGCTGGTGGTGTTTTTATTTTTAATATTACCGCTATTAGTAAGCCAGCATACTTAGATGGGAAAAAAATTGTTTGTTCCCGTCACCATGACAAAGTGAAAACAGCTCCTTCTAGTCGGAAAAAGTGAAAACTTTCTACTGCTATTTATTGTTTTATTTCAAAGTTGTTTCCCTTTGAGAAAGTTCCCTTGGATGGTACAATCTGGTTTTTCAGACATACGAAAACGGTAAGTTAAGTAAAAAAAAAAGCAGACACACAGCGTTATAACATGCATACTTTTGTCTTTTAAACTTCTTCTTCTTCTTCTTCCTCGTTCGGCCTGAAAAGGACGTTGGTTGCGTTGTGTCTGTTTACAGCAAAGCTGCGGTATTTGCGCCTTTCGGCCGACACATCCGACTTCCGCACAGCATTTTTTGGGACCGGGTTTGCCTTCCCTCTTCGATCCCTACTCCTCAGCCAGACTGCAGTAATACAGCCTGTTTCCAGGACCACCACGTGGAGGTGGTGTAGGGTTCTTGGTCAGCTCTGGTTCGCTGACCCTGACGCAGGCAGTCAAGCTATGGGGTCGCTTACTGCATTCCTCACTTTTGATGCATCTTGGGTCCCGTCTTTTAAACTGATCATGACTTATTCATCTCAATCTCTTAGGACATGGATTTATTTTTTTCTTAACCAGCGGCACTTGGGCTTTCAGCCCAATGACATGTCATTGCGAGGCTGGGGAGCCTGTGGACTTTCCTTCCAACCCGGTCAGGAGCTTCGCTCCTTCCCATCCACAGAGGGTTTATCTCAGGAGCCGTTCTGGTTATTCAGTCAAAATCCCGGGCTTGAACTGTGAACACCTGATCGCCAGCGCAATGTGGTAACCATTACACCAGCCCGGCTCCCGAAAGTGATTTATAAAAAATAATTATTTCTCTTCACAACACCCACACTAATACCTTACTTGAGCAATCTCATGCCTGCAGTTGCTCCCAGGTAAATTGGTGTATTAGAATATTTGCTTGAGGGGATAGCTGCCTTTGCTTTATCGATGCATGACAGGAGAGATTTTCCAGCATCCTGTGGGTTATCTGCAAACTCTGCTATTCCATCGCCTGCAGAATAGACATGGTAGAGACACTACTGCATAAGATTTAAAAAATTAAAACAACTTCAACTATATTATAAAGATAATCTCTTGGCTGCTGGAACCAAAATGTTCCAAGTACTACTCAAGGCAAACATATTGGCTTTTGCTACCTGGTAATGTTCAAGCATTTGAAAATGATGAAGTTGACTGAAAAGATCAAAGACTCATCAAATGCAGCAAAACAATCTCTAACATTCTAAGCTTCCCTTTTATTCAAATAACAGGAAAATATTTTACTTAACAGATCATTTAAATCAATGTAAATGTTTAAACACTGTTAACCCCATTAATTCTGGCAGGAGAACTTGGTAGCATAGACATACCGTCTGCTGTACATTTACTGCCAAACTGAGCTGCCACTGCTGTTCCATTCAACTTTGACCCCTCCCATTTGTAAATAAACATGGCAGTATGAGTTGATCCTGCATCAAATACGACAGCATACTGTGAAAGAAACAAACACTTTATTTACGTATTATACATAACAGTACTTCTTCATTACTCTTCAGTTTCCCAAGAAGCATTGCCCATGAACAAACTCATGCCAAGTTCTCCTGTCCTATACTATCAGCTCAAGGCATTTCCATTTCTTCCTCATCCATTTCATTTCTATTCCAGTTCTCTTCTCCATGTTTTTCCAACTCCTCTACATCTCTTATCCTGGGGATTCTAGAACAAGGACTGCCTTGTAATGCTATCAACAGGTTTCCTCACTGTATGATAAAACTACAACTAGTTTAAATTGTGTGCTTTCCCAGAGAAGAATTTCACAGGATTGTTGTTCTGGCCAGATTTATTAGCTTTTACCCCAGTGGCAATCAACCCAAGAGCTGTGGGGTTCTACATTAGAAACACTGAGCTTTCTAAAGGGTTACCTTCATAAAATCATGTCTGTTTTCAGTGCACTTGAAATTTGGAATAAGTGCAACCTATATGAAACTTTTATCTCTGCCAGACAGTCTGCTTCCTGCAGTTCCAATCCATCAACAAAGCCGTTGAAAATTCAAACCAAATGATATTTTACGTAATGCTAGTTTCACGTCAAAGAAAAGATCACATTGCTATCTCATGTAGTTCACGACTGAAGTGAACTTTTGTAAGCTAGCTCATGAGTTTTCACTAGTAATGAGTGTGAGCCGCGTTGGTGTAATGGTTACCACACTGCGCTGGCGATCGGGTGATCCAGGTTCGAGCCCTGGCGAGGACATTTGAAGCAGAGTCGTCGACCGGGACTTGGACTGGATTAATTCGAGCCCTGACGAAGACATTTGAAGGAGTGTTGTTGACCAAGGACTGGAATAACCTGAACGGCTCCTGAGCCGACCCAGCTCTAATGGGTACCTCCAAAATCGGCGAGTATCTGCCTGAATGGCGATGACACCTGTCATTGTACAGGGAAAAAGGGATACTCACATAAAATCAGTCTCAGGTTAGACATATTAACAGGAGATTTCGCCTTGAGTAATAGCGGGCGTACGATAAAAACAAAAACTTGTAATGAGTAAAAAAAATAGTAACTTCAATCCTGAAGATATCATGTTTGTAAATGCTGGCAGGGGAGGTTAGCCTGAAATGTTTCTACCTTTAAAATTCGCCCTCTTTACCCCCTCCATCGACTAAAGATACATAAAATCATCTCACGTGATCTACCGGCAGATTCCATTCTACTTTATGCCAGCCCCTGATTTACACTGACATGAAACAGTCAAGCCAAAATGCTATAATTATGAGAGAAGCTCTGGAGTACATTAAATATAAAATCAAAATCAAAATACAAAAACATTAACATTTTTATGTAGACCTACATCAAATACAGGATTAACATTCTTGAATCTAATTATGCAGATGGCCACAATGCCCACTGTACCAATAATGAAGCTCCCTAAGGCCAGGATCCAAAAAGTATTGCAGCGACATAGTGTTTTTGTGTCCACACCTGAAATGAGTAGCATTTGGATGTTAAGGTGCACATGATGATGAAAAGTAGTACAACACTTTTTTATCTGTTATATGAAGTGTGGTCAAAAAGGTTGTTAAACTCTGATGATTGCGAATGGTGAAGTTGAGTTGTGATGAGGTGTAAATGAAGAAGTATAAATATATCTCAGGAATCAGCCACACCCAAATATTTCTAATCAATTTTGAAAAAGGTTTTTTCAAAGGCTGATTGTTTCTCTTGCTCCTGTCATAATACAGTGATATCAAAATAAGATTGCTAAAAGCAAGAGGAGCTTTCATTGTGTTTGGAAATATACAGAGATATCAAAATAAAGTCCAACACAAAAATCTGAATCTTCAACTCAAATGTCAAGTCAGTGCCACTGTATCATCACTTGACATTTGAGTTGAAGATTAAAGGCATGAGGAAGACAAGAAAAGACTTTGAGCTGACAGCAAAGGAAGACTTGCAATGAGGCCTATGCTCTTTGGGGAGCTGAAGAGCAGTGATGATGTCATAATTCAGATGGTTGTTGTTGTTTAAGTAGGACTGCTGAGCTTTTAGCAGCCAATACCAAGTTGAAGACTCCTTGGTATTATCTACACTGTAGATCTAGGCTTTTCCTGTGGCTTTTCTGCCATTCCGAAACATGCTGAGTTGAAGTTATGAGCTCCAGTTTCTCCAGCTTGGCTTGCATTTAAAGGATCGCCACATCTGGTCCCAAGCTAGGAGTAAGAGGCGTGTGGCATACTGTGCATTCCCTGCCTTCCAAGGGGGCTCTCCAACTATGCAGAGCTAAAATACTGTGCTCCGGTTCTGGGTTCTCCCTAGGAACTGTCACGTCCTGCACACAGCCACTTCTCAGCTCCCTCTGCCTATCACTAGGTCCATAGTGAGATCCTCCTGCATGCAGCCAACCAGGTAAAAGCCAGAGTTGCGTCTGGGGCGCAAGTGACTTCTCCAAGCTTAGTGTGCAATGCTGGGTTCTCAACATGTTTCACCACAGGGGGAATCCCTAAGAATCAATGAGAGTGTAATCAGCCTCACAGACATAGGTTCACTTCCACACATGTATATTGTAGCACTGTGCATAGCTGGTGGTCATAAAAACAGATATGCCTCCATGCATAATACAGATGGTTAGAATAGTGGAGCATGATGATGTCATAATACAGATGGTTAGAACAGTGGAGCTGTGATAAATCTATGAAGTCATGAGTGTAAACATGATCGATAATGAACGGAAGAGAGAATATCTTATATGGAAAGTGAATCACATTTTATGCGTCACCCAGGAATTTTCACAGAGAGGGTAGTGGGGATATACCCCTACCAAAATACACAAGTTGCATGCTACTGCTTTAGCATATGAGATGTTAAAACACTGACTGAAGCCTTGCCATATAGTAGCAATGTAGATGCGTGGGCGGAATGTTGCCTTATAATCTAGAGCCTTTTGAGTCTATGGCAATGATAAATTCAACTCGTCAAGACAGTCAGACAAGCCAGAAAAAGGATTAGGATTCTACTTTAAAGGACCGGACAACATGTTTAAGCATCTTGTGGACTTACACCACAAGAAAACTCAACCTTTAATAATTCGGAAAGCCCTGAATCCAAGGAACCTGAACACAAAGTCACAGTGGGATTCTATTTGCAAAGTAATACTCCAGACCACATGTAATGGCATCTTAACTAAACTGCCGAAACTATTTCTCTGAGCCAGTATCTGTATTGCCAAAAGATATTTGGGGTAAGTTGAATATTTCATCATTCTATGTTTTGCAATATTAACATGTGAAAATTGCTAATGGATGTCTAAGTCACACGAGGCTGGCAACCTCATCATATGGAATGATGGGTTCATGAACCACCAATGCAAGAGCTGGTGACTGTTTCATGCGGGTTTCTCATTGAGAACCAAAAGCAGGGGTAGTCCCAAGTTCCATATGAAGCAGGGAGTGGATGATGACAGAATTGATGTACATAATTAATATATTAGCCTTTTGAACCAGTGCAAATGTATATGTAAACATATTTTATTTAAATGCAATGGGTGCTTTTTGCTCATTGGGATTAACATTAATACTCAGAGAGGGTAAAGTTCTGAGGCAGATGGGAGGGTGGAATGAAAGGGGGGGATGCCTGATTTTCCTATCAGGAAACCCAATATGCAGGAGGGTATTTGTTTCTCTCTTATTTCATGATACTAGTTGGTGGTACCAATTGGTGATACTAGTCTGTGGAACAAGTGTGTGGTATAAGTGGCCTTCAGTCAAAGCTAGACACCATCATCAGATGGTTCTTAAAAGACACTGGACCATCTTCGTAATTACCCCACGATACTACAAGGGACGTGTTGCGGCCACAGACTTGACCAGTGATGAGAGTGAACCAGTCTACAACCTGCAAAGAACAAGCATGAGCTGGAGCAGAAGCCTACCGACATCTTACTGGCAGCAAAGTACCCATTCAGAGCTGCCAAGTGAACTATTTAAGAACATTTTTTCAAAACCATATCCAGATCATCACCAGTGATAAATCTTTTAAGGAACAGTTATATAACACCCCTCCCTTATTTATTTTATATTGTTTACTATAACTGATTATTAAATTTGTTATCTGTATATATACAAACATATAGTGGATTCAGTCATTTTGAGTGTACTTCACCTGTATGTCTCGGGCATTTTAAATACATATAAACAGCTATTGAAGTAATATTTTACTGATTTAAATCACTTGGGGGCTCATCAAAACATGGACAATTCTTACTCCTCATAGAAGATAGAAAGTTTACACGGTCTGGATCCTTACGGTTGTAGTACTTGATTTCTTAAATTCCTATGAGGCTCCCTAGAATTGTAGCATCATTCTTCAATTCAAATCTCTGCCAAGAGTAATAATGAGCAAAAGGTAGATACCTTTGAAGACCCTCAGTAGATACTCTGAATTTTGGCCCCTGTTGGACCATCACTGCAGAGCAAGGGCAGTAAATGCCATGACAAGATCCAAGATCTGCAGTTTGAAAATAAGCTAAAACCTTATCAAGAAATGCATTATGAAAGAAAGGAAAAAGTAGCTAAAACTATACCAAGATGTATATAAATATACTGTCTGATAACAAAGCTAATGCTATACCACGATAATGTAGCCTGAAAAAAACCTAAAACTATACTACGATCTACAGTCTGAACAATCTGTACTCTTGCACAATGCAAAAACATGAGATGTGTATCTATTAAAAAAAAAAAAAAAAGACAACACCCCCTATAAGATTTACAAGCAAAGCTTTAAGAGAAATACTGTCAGTAATTTGGATAAATGACAGAAGATGTAACAAAGACATCCAAGGATGGACAAGAATGAAAGTATAACCCAAAAAATTAAATGATGGTGAAGAATCTGTCATGTACTATTCATAAACAGTGACAGAAGGTCAAATGAAGCAATGTTCTCAACTCCACTTGCTAAGAGATAATTAGACCCAGAAGCATTTGGAAGCATAACCTTCTGAAGGCAAAACCTTTGAGACAGTAATCCAAAATTAAAGAAACACAAAATGTGAGATAAAGAGCTTGGTTAGAGGCAAAGGATCTGATGACTCTGAAGCCAAAACTGTGAGACCCACATTGGAGGGAGAGAACAGAGTTAAAAACAGAAACTGATGTCTACGGTCCAGCTGTTTCCCAGGGGTATAGGAGAACATGGACATTATATATTATCATTGTTGTAAGATTAATTATAAGATAATAATATACACCCTCCTGGATGACAGAGCTGACGATTGTTACTCTGACACAAATTGAAATATTTTAAGCATGTTTTCAATATTTAAGACAATGGTGGGCAACCCTGTCACCAATGGTCACATGTGGCTATTTGGCCATGACAGTGTGGTGAATCAGAGTGTGCCATATTTTGGCACATATACTCAGCCAACATTTCTTGTCTTGTCATACAAAATAATTGTCAAATTTCACATTAAATCTTCTTTCTTTCTTTCAGTTTGTAAAATGGTTTCATCACTTGCATCTGAAGCAGTTTTAGCTGAGTACCTAGTCAAAATGTATATGTTTTTTTTAAACTTTTTCAAACACTATCTTACATTTTCGACTTAGCAACGTAATTTCTAAATTTTTGTATGATTTGGCAAATTTCTTTTCTCATTCACATCTGAGGCTAATTTGAAAAACTGGTTGCCCACCTATGATCTAGGACATGTCTTTGTTTTCCTTTTCTGAGTGACTCTACAATGGTTTTTGTCATAATATATTTGCCTGACATATTAACAAAGACACTGTATCTATACACATTAACTCATACGTTCACAAGTCCAGTGAAGAAATGCTCCATCCTGCACTCCCGACTGAGCTAATGTGTCTGTCCACTGCAGAATATCATGGCCTCTACTACGCAAACAGTAGTCTAGATTGAGGTTGGTACCGGCTTCTTGACATAGCTGCTTTAAAAGGTCTTCTACCGTTGCTTCTGGAGAGACACGCAGACGGTATCGTCCCTGTGGCTCATCAGACGGAAGAATACTTTGGATGGTTACTTCTATATCCTTCATAACTCAGTCACTGTTAAAATAAAAACAGCAACATGAACCCACCTTAATGTACAGCAAACTACAATATGATTTAACAGGGCAGACAAATTAATCAGCAGCAAGAAGACCACCAAGCAATAGAAAATAGGGCACATACAATGACTAGATGCCTTAACTCATTCATGCCAGAGTTATTTTGCACGCTGTGCCAGACTTTTTTTGTGGGCAGAATTTTATAGAGTGAAGTGTTCATCTTTCAGTCTAAATTTGTTTGTGGATTTTCCTTTGAACATGTACTTATTATATACCAAACTGTAGGGAAATTGATAGAGAATTCAAATATATAATGTCTTTGGTAGTGTTAACACAAGTATGTTCGGTATATTTAAAACATTTTGCATGTAAAATTAAAAAACGCTAAAAAGTTGACTGTAGAATACGATCTTACCAAAGACAAATTACTGTTGTAGACAATAAAACTTTCTTTTTAGTCTTCAAACGTCAAGTTAATCCATATACAAGTAAAAAAAAACATGCTTATGGCCAAAATTAGTACATTTAGTGTTATTCGCACCAGTTTTTCCGCGGTCCTTTGTAAGAATAATATAAATTATGCAATCGTGCATTACGTAATTTTCAAACAAATAAAGAAGAATAACGTCATATAAAAACTTTTTTACTCTTGTTTAATGTTTTAATTGTATCCCTAGCTTCATCTTCTACCAAAAAATAGTGATTAGATGTTACGGTAGGTCTAGTTTTGTTGCTTTTTGATCGGCAAAAATACGACTACGCCCACTCATCAACTAAACCTAATGTGTCTAGCTTTTCTGCACAGAATCCGTATTTTGACAACAAACTGTGACTACCAAACAATCATCATCAATGTCAGCAATGTTTCAAAGTAGTTTGACACATTTATTTGCTTAGGAGACTTAGAAAATGTAAATATAAAGCGAGACATATTTCTCTAGCAATAACAATGAAAAACGCAAACACGCAAATCTTCACAAAAATTGTGATAATAACATCAAAACACGCACATGTACTGATTAACTACAGTCAAATTAGTTGTTTAGATAGTAGCGGAAGTCATTCTACGAGTTTTAATATATGAACTGCATTAAACGGACGATTTTTAAGGTTTATGCGTGATAAACTAAAAACCACGCTGTGAGCGTTGCTGTGGCACGGCGCGTTGAATTTTGCAACGCTCAGAGCATTGGTCTGGAGTCAAAGAGTTAACTCAAAACAAGAAAATTATTAATTAGGAAGAAAATCCTAAAATAACTAGATGTTACAAGAAAGATAATACAGAATATATGAATCTGTGATGATGAACAATTTTATATAATTTTCCAAGATAAATGTATAGGATGACTGATACTCATAGCAGAAGCTGAAATACATAAAAAAAAACAAAAAAAAAACAACTCTAGATAGCATAACAAAGAAGTCATTTCATTGGAATCCCCACAGTAAGAGAAAAAGGTGCCAAAAAAAAACTGCAAGAAGGAAATCGAGACAGTGACATGAAGGGAGTAAAGAATACATGGAAAGACCTAAGGAAAGAAAAGGAATGGAAGTCTTAGCGTGTGTCTGTTGGAGGCTTTTTTCTTCCACAGGGAGCTAACAGCTAATGAAAAGATAAATACGCAACAAACAGAAGTTTAAAGATTCATACAACAATCAAACAAGATTTTAGCTGTGCATAAAACTGGAAATTATGAAATTGATAATACTTGAGCTGTTCTTGAGCTATCTTTATCACCCCAAGGAGCAAAGGCCTTCAACACTGATGTCTGTTTTCATTTTGGGGGGGGGGGGGGGGGGGGGGGCGGGGAAGCTTCATATGTATCTGGTACTTTACAAGAACCATCTTGAAATTCAACAAGCAAACAGTAAAATTGCATTGACATTGGAGAAGGTAAACAACAGTATCACACGACATTCAATAAATGTCTACAAACTCATGACATTCAACATATGCATATTAACTATGAACTATAACTCACAGAAGATTACGAGTTCTACTAAAATAAGGGCCTTTAACATCCAACATATATAAGGAATGATGAATATTTCTTAGAAACAAAATTCTCTAAGAATGCAACACCAAGTAAATGGATTAATCTTAAAATGGTAAGAACCCTATGATCCTGCATTAAGCCTAATGAAGATATCATGAAAAAGACCAGTATGCAGAGAAAAATCACTGCAAACAATCAGAAAGAGGCATTCCATTTTCTTTAGGATTTTGAATAAAATATCACATTATACTATGCAACTCTAGGCAACATTTTTTAAATCAGATGATAAGAAAACAATAAGAGTCAAAAATTGAATTATCGAGAACACCAGATGTGGTGAGACATAGGCCCTATTTGTCTGTGACTGCACCTAAGTCAGTATCTAATAATTTTGTAATCAACATATCTGGGTAAAACATAAAGGATATTCTAATAAAGTTCATGACAATTGAACAAAAACTGGACACATATATTCCTAAATTACTTTTGATCTATCTGAGACTTATAAACTATAAATGGTAATAACACAGGGACCCCAAGATGCAGCAATAGTGAATGCAGTCAGCGACCCATAGCTGTACTGCTTGCATCAGGACCAGCGAACCAGAGCTGGTCAAGACCGCACTCCACCTCCACGTGGTGGTCCTGGAAACAGTCTGCAGCAGTGCAGTCTGGCTGAGCGAGTGCAGATCGCAATGGGAAGGCAAACCCGGTCCCTAAAAAATGCCGTGCTGAAGTCGGATGTGTCGACCAAAAGGTGCAGATATCACAGCTTAGGCGTAAACAGACACAACGCAACCACCGTCCTTTTCAGGGCGAACGAAGAAGAAGAAGTAATAACACACCATAACTATAATTTGCTCATATCCATTTAGCAATATCACCACTCAATTTTGGAATTATACCTTGCTATCGTCCAATATGATGCTGGTTCAACAGTATTCCTATAAACGACTAGGATTTACATCTTGATAATCAACGTTCTATATTCAGCTCCATCATTTCTGTTAAGTCTCAAATAAGTATTGTTCTTAATTAATGACAAAAACTGCAATGATGGTCATAGATGCGGTAGACGCCCCTTCGGTTTTTAACTTCAATTTAGCTTATAGCCTACGTAAATCAAAATCCTGAATCTAACCTCAAAGTAATTGATAGTATCCCATTAGGGCAACCGATGCTTACCACCTTTCGACTTACAACTGGGATCAACACAATCCAGTAACAAGCACACTCACAGAGTGATGGTCTATTACAAGTTATACTAACAAAAGATAGGCCTAGGCCTAATCACTAGCCTATAGGCCTAGATATTCTATAAGTGGACATTGTTAATGTTATCTCATCTCGCCCACATGCCGGGATTCAACGAATTTTTCATTTAGGCTACTTAAAAACCGGCGATTAAAATATCACGCACACTATCAAGTGTTACATTAACGCCATACAAAACACATAAATAATAAAAGAAAAAGTTAGCCTACATTTGTTTACCCTAATGTAAAATAACTGACATTATAAACAGCCGAATAGGCCTACATAAAGTATATTTAAACCTTGAGCAAGGCTGGAATTTTTACAGATAAAGCGAAACAACATTTCGCGGAATCAATACAATTGCCACAAACTGATGTATGCTAAGTTCCCCGTATGATTATGTTTGCTTATTTCTAATCTGTATCTGAGTTTGTGTGCATGTCTGCTCCAAGACCCATCTGGCCTCCACGATGAACGTTTTGATCTTGTGATTTCGTACTTTTATTGTTTTAATTCTCTTATTGAGTTGTATTCCTGTTTTATTTTTAGTGCACATATTGGATGCACAATACATTAAGCTGAATGTAAAATGTTTTAGTTCGATGTACATCAACAAACGTCAGTTTAAATAGAAAACTATTCCTAACTCCTTTGTCGTTACGTCTTCTACTTGTAGAAAGATAATTTTGTTTAATGTTAATATTTAAAATATATGCTTGTAAATAATTTTGTATTTCGGGCTTTTTGGACATAATTAATAATCCAATTTGGCATATAGGGCTTCACGGTTCCTTTACCATAAAAAAAAGTGTTGGCATTCAAGTGTGTAACGCGAAACAAAATAACTAATGTTTTCGACCAGTGGAGAATAAAAACGTCACTGTAAGTCGAAATTTACAATATTCCAGAATAAATTATACAACAGCAATTATTTTTCAAACAAAAAAATTAATGATAAATTTAACTTAAAGTTTAAAAAAAAAATCAAATAAATATGAATGGATTATGATAATAGCGTGACGTCACACTCTAATTACAAGGGGGCAATGTAAAACTATTGTCGAAGTTTCTTCTTGCAAAGCGATATTTGTTTTCGATACACGCTAATAGAATAGAATGTTTCAAAGTGGAGGTCATAACATTGTTGGTGAAGTTTATTTTATTTGGAATTTACATTCCGAGCGTTACATTATTTTCAGCGGAAATACTTTCTGAGTGGATGTGCTTTTATTGAACAAGTGACCTAGATGTGAGTGTCGATTATCAGATTGTTGGTTTTATGTTCACATGCATGCGTTGCCTGTGATCGTGAATGTAGAGTGATGCTGTCGATTGCGAAGTCAATTTAAAATGTCTTTCTGTCAATTTGAGGGAGCACCGTGCTTCCAGCACCCCAACTATGTGTTTTATAAGGCATTCAAGTATAAATCTGATAATCGGAACAGAATTTTGACTTCGGGAGATTTTTTCTTCTTGAAAATATTAAAAGAAATTCCTGTGTGCATTGGTGAAATTGAGCTGCTCTGGAAAGACGTGGCATCAAATCAGTTCTTGGCAAGTCTCAAAGTATATTTTCGGCCAGAGCATACGACCGAGGGTAGGCAAGATTATTCAGGAGAGGTGAGTTTTATGTAATTTTTCATCGCTGTAAGACGATTTTATTTGTTTTTAAATTTTCCAGTATGACATTGTAATTTAAGAAAAGGTTGCTGATATTAAATTTATATTGTTTCAATTAATTAGGTAGGCTAGGCCTAATTGTAGGCTAATTATTCCAGATTAGCTTGCATGAAAAGTTTCCCATATTAGGCCTATAAATTTTCATATAAAGCTGCTAAAAATGTCAGATGTTTTTACTTGAACCATATAGCATCGTATGTAAAGAATATTTATTGCTATAGCCTGTGTATTAAGAGCAATAGGTTATAAATACTGTAAAATGGGTGCCGTGTTTATGTGTTACAGTTAGTGTTGTTTTTAAGGGGAGTGTGTGTGTGTGTTTGTTAGTTATCAGTAAATTAGGCCCTGCTCTTTATTTAGATTTTTGTTTTCGCCCTAAGAGATTAAAACAAAAATAGATTGGAATGTTTAATTTAATAAAATGCTAAAACATTTTCCAGCATCCTCTGATTAAGATTTCTGTTTTAAAAAAAAATTGATTCAAATGAATAACAGTATGACGTGTGTTCGTTTACGGCCTTAAAAAAGAATTCAGAGACGCAGTAATAAGGTGTTAGGGTTAGGTTTAAGACTCATAAACCTAACTAACATTAATCCTAACCCTAACGATGTGGGTGACTTATTTGAATGGCATCGAAGACACGTCCTACATTTCTTCATTTCAACCAAATAATTAAAAAACCGGTCATAGATGTTACAGATTGAACAAGGATTAAAATGCTGTGCTTAGGCCTATTCAAAATAAAACTTTTTGCCTTTGAGAATTGTTATTTGCTATTAACATTGACTGGCAGGTAGCAAAACCGGTAATAACCTGTAGGCCTATAGTATCTTTAGACCCACCCATGTCGATTAATGGCGTTTATGTTGCAAGCTTGAAATAACAAAGCGACAGTGGCGTTTAAATATATTTGCGAATGCTGCTGCATATCGAGATATGGCTGTATAAATTCCATGTTTTTTTTTCTGATACAGCTTTATAATTTCAACGTTGGTCTGCATCTTCGTAATTTAATAAATTTGTATACATAGGCGTACTTGTTTTTATTACAAATTGTGGTTTAATTTTAAACTATTTTCGGAAACCTTCCATTGCTTGGGAGGTAATCTAGAATGTTTGTCATTGAAAACACCATAAACCTTTGTAAATGAAGTACTGAGGCGTGTGCCACCGGGCCAGTACAGTCAACCTTCCTCTTCCCCCGTTACCCTTTCCAGCCTGCTGGCGTCTGCTCTTGGCTTGTCTCATTTCACGGCAAAAGGGTACAAAGGCTGAAATAATATCGCTTTATACTTAGCATGTTGTATCGTGTATGACGGTCATTTCCCCCCAATTTAAAATAAATTTGAGGAGGAACACGCCGAGAATAACCAAGTTTTTACAACATTACATTTTATTTGCCTGTAGGCTACAGTAAATAAGAGTAACAATTATTTTGAAATATTATTTATTATTATTTGAAATTGGTGCGACCTTATTGTGGCGTTGAGCAACCGTGCACTGGCCTATAATTCAATAGTGAATCCCAAGCGCTCTTTACCATGTCGCTAGATAAGGTAGAGCAGAATCTTGACTGTACTGTCTAGTAATTATTGGTGTAGCAGATGCGTCAACATTTTGAAACTAATGCTGTTATTGATTAAAACTGCTACAGCTACTCTCGTAGATAAGGAGGGATATCCTTTTGACATTTAGAGATTGAATGTGGTGGGAGAATAAAGGAACGCAGTGACTAATGGAGAAAGTTTAGCAGATGGCTGATAGGAAATGGCAAATTTAGGAAAGGAGCACTGTGGTTGGAGACGTTGCGAAAGGCGGTCGCGTTTTTAAAAATAATTGTCAGATGTGTAAGCCTGTGGAACATAGTAATTTTTTGAAGAATGCAGTCACCACAGTGATTAAGATCAATATATGAGACTCAGCTTCGGTGTTGGATGGGATACGGCGGTAGTTTAGTCTTCGGGAACTGTGTTATTACAACCAGGGCCTACGAATATTGAAAATAAGTTATGTTATAGTCGGCGGCATACTTTAAAAACAATATAAAAGCCTGTATATAAGGAATCGGCTTAGGTAGTGTACCCATTTGATAAAGAAATATCAGTACATTGTAGAGTTGCTTTGGGACCCAATTCATGAGGCTGGGTCGACCCGTTTACAATCTAAAAAATCCCACCTCAACTGGGGATCGAACTATGGGTCACCGAGCTGGGAAGCCTGTGCACTGCGCTACCGCGGCTCTGAGGGGGGATACATAATCGTTACATTTCGACTCGACAGTGTATATTGTATTAATTAATACGGTATATTGTACATGCATTAGAAGGAATAGGAATACTGTTCCCACATTCATGTTGAACAAGGCGACTAATGTCATGTTGTGCATGGGGCTGGTAACTTCATCGTGTAAAATAAATTGCCACAGAAAACAAGAGCATGCGCATGTTTGGTGCATGCTTCTTGCAGTTAATACATGTGCAAGAGGACTAGCAACAGTGGTGCTTCCATGCTTGGTAAGGAGCGCAATGGAAATTGATGATGTTAGGACATGTTTTTAAAAAAAAATGTTAGTTTATTTAAAATGGGTCGAATAGAAAGTCGTGTTTAAAATGCCTGTTAGTAATGTGCTCTTATTCCCGGTAAACTGGGTCATCATTTGTGACGGCTGTTCTTCTCCCCCCCCACCCCCCCCCCCCCCCCCCAAAAAAAAAATCAACCCCCTCTTGCAGACATAAAAAAAAGAACGAATATTTGGTTGGTCATAATTCACAAGGAAACGCGTGTTTAAAAAATGATATGCCCTTTGAACCACCGAGGGTGCGTCTAATAATGTTACAACGCTTTTCTGTTCTAACAAACAAGCGGTCGTTATCAGAGTCGAGAAGACTTTTTCTAGTGAATGCTGGCGATACACAGGTGTCAGTTGTTTCTGATTGTGGTAACGACAATAGCGAACGGGAGTTGTGTGGAGGAGGGGAAAGGGGGTTGTAGGGAGGAAGTTGGTGGATTTCTTTCTAGCGCTGCTTGTTTTGGTGTGTGGCTGATTATGACCTTGTTCGAGCGAGGACAGTTGTGAGAAAGAAGTACGAACTGGTTTTGATTTTTTTTTTGCACCCAGTCTCTTGTAAAGAGAAAACAGATCGTGGGAAAGAGGGAAAACCCATTAGGCCCCCAGCGAGATAATTTCATTTATAATTTCCACGAAAACAATAGCTGTTGGTTTAAGATGGTTAGTGTAAATAAGCTTCTTGTATTATTTTAATAAATGTTACCAGTTTATTACGTTGGCAGTCATTGAATATATTTGGTTATTTAAAAAAAAAATTGAATTAAGTACCAGTTTTAATTGCCTACGTTTTAGTGTGTTTTAATTAATAAACATCGTTCGTTATTAAAAAAAATTTTTTTAGCCATCACTTCCCATTAGGTCTATATTCTGTTTCTTCAGTCTCATTCACTCCTCTCCGTCCTCTTGCATCAGTTACTGTTTTCAAGTGCTCCTCTTGAACGCTGCGTAAAAATCTTCATTAGCTTTTCTCGAGCATTCGCCATTCATTTCTTAGCTGAGATTCTAACATTCTTAGAAAACACACACTGCTTGCTTTCGGTGATTTTCTACATAATTCGCTCAATGTCCAAGCTCACTTCTATACAATAAATTAGGTTGATTGTCAAAATTTCATATAATTGTCCTTCTATTCGTTGATATTTATTTATTAATACGCATCTTTAAATAATAAGTTATTTTGAAAACCTAAGAACAAAAAATTGAGTGCAGTCACCATGACTAAAACCGTTTTGATTTTCTGAACTGTGCTGTAATAAAATAGTACGACACGTGAACATTTACGATAGTTAAACATGTTTGCCATTTTGTGTCACGTGACGCAGAGCTGTATACTGTGTTTTGAAGTTTTAATTCAAGGTGAACACAGTAGCCTAATATATGGAAGTCCGGAAAATTGTTGATCCAGAGGATAGACTTTCATCCTGGTCGATGATAACCTGAGATGTCTCGTGAAGAGAAAGAGAGCAGTACACTTGGCATGGACATAAACACGACGAACACAGCGCGCGAAAACACACACGAGCTTATCTGTGCTTTGATAAGGCAGTAGTGAATTTCCCGTAGAAGGCTCACCATTTTACATCTGTTTACTTTCGGAGAATTGCCGCGTATGTTGTAATATTAATGACAATGACTAATCGCCCTTCTTAGAGCTGGTAGTTTTATTCTGGACTATTTCTCGTCTGCTGTAATCCGTCTTAAATACAATTATATATAATTAGCAGCTACATGAAGCAAATTGGCATCAGATTTATCCCATGTTAAAATAATAGTTGTCATATGGGAGTGGTTATGAAGATTCACATGTCTGTACCAAGTCTCAGTTTTATGATGTCAGGTGATCAGTTCCCGTCCTCTGCCTTTGCCATTTCAAAATCACGAGTAGAAGAGACAGGTGCCCATTTTTACAGTTGTAAGATTGTAGCGAGTCGCGACCTGGTTTTGAACCTGGGCCCTTAGCCTCAAGAAAAAGTGCTTTAACCATCCGGACGTTCAGTGTTAACTAGTTTCAAAAGTCACGCGAGCTCCAAAATTGCTGCATATCAAGTGGCTAGATGTAACAGCAGATACTTAATTATTGAAGAGTCAAACAACAATCAATATAGCTAGCGATTAAAGAAAGTGAAGAAGCGTCTGGCATTTCAACTAGTAAAACCAGACATACTGTTGAAGTAGAAGACGTCGGGAGGCCAACGAGAACATGGACAGAGCTGAAGTAGAAGACGTCCAAAAATGGATAGAGAGCAACAGTTACATCCCTCCTGCGTTGCACAGGGAACAAAATGGAGTGAACATATCCTTTCTTCTCATCCTTGATACTTGTGATGGAGCTTGAAGCTACCACTACAGGAGGTCCTCTTGTAGGAAGCCAGCATCAAGTCATTTATGAGCTCTTGTAGCGGTAGTGTTTGGTAGCTGTTTGTTTTACTTAGAGATTGTTAGCTTCATGTACAGCTTCATATTAGTCACCTATTACCACATACATGAGGAAAAATTAGGCCTATTTTTTATTTGCTTATTCCCAGATCCCAGGAAACTAACGACACATGGTGATATTCTAACAGCTGTGTCATGGTAAATACAGTTCTTTCTTTCACCTGTCCCACACGTTAAATAACATTTATTTTTGTTAAACTGTGAAAACGTGCATGTGAGAATAAATATGGCAGTGATTAGCAATTCAGCCTCTCATTATTGCTAGCGCCATTACTGTCTTTGCTGTGATAGTCCTCATATCACAGCGAGTATAATAATAGGTTCCTTCTTTGAAGGACCGACCTGGCGGATTCATTTTCCGTCGCCGATCTTCAATAGTTGAGACAGCACGAGAAAACTGATGGCTTTCAATCAATATTATTCTAATGGCACTGCAGAACGTACTTAGACATTCTCATTGCCTGACTATCGATTCTGTCCATTACGTGTCGGTATTATTTTCTCGGTGCTTCTGTATCATATTTTAAGTATAGGTTCTGGTCACACTTAAACGGTGAAGGTTGTACCCTAGCAGACACTGTCATAGGGGAATGAAGTGTTAGAGACTTCCACAACTAGGTCCAGCTTTTATGGGGTTGGTTACTACTAGGTAACTTCTTAACTGCCTTTGCCTTCCCTAACTCAAGAGCAGAGTCAGGTTTCCATTTGAAGTTGGGTAGACTGGAGTGTGACGATACCGGGTTTGGAACCCGGTAATTTTACCACGAGAGGGAAGTGCTCTGCCGATCGGACGCTCAGCACTTATCAGCCAAAATGTTTTGTGGTATCTTGGCAAAAAGAGTGGGGAGGGGGGGGGGGGAATGAGGAGAAAAAGAATAAGGTCATGGCTTACACCAAACATGTCGTAATAGGCGATTAAGGTGAGGTTGCGCTTCTGGCTGGTAAACGTCTTCATGGTAAATGCATTATTGCATAAATAACAACTGTAAGGGTTCATAATACGCATTATCGCAGAGGGGTGCTTAATGTGGGGGGGGGGGGGGGGGTGTTGTAGTTAAGCAGCGAACAAGGGGCATTCAGCGATTCTATTTCGGCTCTTTCATTGTCCCACTCTTTTTTACCGCGAGTGGCAGAGTGTTTAGAGTGATTGATTCTCGAAGCAAAGTGACCGGGTTGGAAACCAAGTAATGTCACACTGTCGTCTATCAAGCTGTAAATGGAATCTGAGAAAGCTCTTGACGTAGGAAAAGAAAAGACGGCGAGCAGGGGAACCGTTACCTCCACCTCATAAAGCCGAGACTAAATATATTGAAGTCTCTCGCAATTCACTCCCCCTGTGGCAGTATCTGCAATGAGGTTCCCTTATTTCCACGGCTCTCTAGTTTTTTGTTTTAATTAGGCAGATACACTGAAAACTGCAGCAGAAGTCCTAACGACACGGGAAAACACTGAAAGACAGGTAGTTTTTTTTTTTCAAAGATGCACTCTTGGTAACCGTGCTGTTGTATCAGTGATGTTCAACCTGGGGTACGCGTACCCCTATGGTTACGAGACGACATCTAAGGGGGCACGTGAAAAAAAAAATTGCCAAAGCACTATGGGATGGTTTTCTTATTTTTCATTATTTTAAGTAAATTACTTTGAGTACTGAAATCTGTTTTTGAAAAGATAACCTGTTGAGGCAATAGAAATTTTATTATTTTATTTTTCCATCTTATTTCTCTTTTATTTTATTTTGAAGCAATAGTTCAGTTGTTTACTCTGATACGCGTCTTAATCCTGGCATGGTGCGTGTGAGAGCGGTACGGCGAGAGTCGAGTTAAAGGCTTGTAGCGTGTCGTGGAATATTCTAATCCACATATATAAATTATCAAGTAAATATAAAGCCTAATAAATACATATAATTAATAAAGGAAGAAGAATGGTAAAGAACAGTGCTGTCACAATGACAGTACTCGAAATCCCCCTTGTTTTCTGCTTCGTCTGCAAATTGTAACGCTTTCACGTTGATAGTAAAAGCTTACTGTATTATACCCGCTTTCTTCAATGAAACGTGTGCTGTATTTCTAAGAAAAACCTTGAGATATGCAAGTTGACCTAAATTTTAAATTCCATTCATGTCTTTTTCTACACTATGTTACCAAAAACAAAAGGCAGATGGACTAAAGGATAGCGAGAAGAGAGAGGGGCGAATAAAGCCGAACGCATGCAAAATTAAACACGCGTCTCGCTATTAATGCCACCCCCCAACCCGCGTCGCGCGATACACAAATGCTGCCATCACGCGTGTAAGACTACAAGCACTAACTTTTTTTCAGACGGACAGTGATAAATTCACTACCCTTCCCAGAGTTAGGTTTTAAAATCACAAAAAAACGCTTATTAGGAAAGATAACAATAGATGGGTTTACGGTTGAAAACATAACAGTACCCAGACAGCACATCTTCGAAACAGGAGGTAGAAATTGCATATTTTGAACGCAGCCACGTAGCTCTTTTAAATTTGGATAATTGGGTTCCTTAGGGTTTGCTGACAAAGAATATGTAAAACGTTACGCAAATAGTCTAGGAATTAACAAGTTATAACCAAAATAAAATATTGGGGATGCCTGACAGCATGAAATCATTTCTGCTCATAAAATTTTTTTATAACATGTTTGAAAAAAACCTTGCGTTACAGAAATAGCCTACCATGTAAACTCCAAATTGATTGGAGCGCAACAAATGAAAAACTAACCACGATTGGTCGGGCTATAAATACTATCTTGGTTGTTAGGGAGACGTAGAAAGGTAACATTTTTTCAAACACTTGTCGAAACGTGGCCTCATTGGCTAGACTTGCTGATATACTCACTTAGGAGCGTTAGTTCGAGACCACTAGTGCAAATAATCTTGATAAAGCGACAGTGCGTTGAAGCCAGCTCACATTTTTGCTAAAATAAAAGCCTGGAACATAAGCAGATGGGAATTTGTGCCAGTAAATGTGCCAGAATTCATTGCTAACACTGGCTAACAAAAAAAAAATTTTTTTTTCTTTCTCTAACATTTCTATGTTTTTCTGGTCAATTTTAATGCGCTGTTTTTAAATCTGCAAACCGTTTTTCTCTATCAGGTCGGGATATCGAGAAATACGCAATTGAAGTTTTTTAACAACGCATACAGTATTATAACATCATTCGTACAAGAAGTATAACAGTTATGTAGGCTTGAATTTCTTTGCAGTCGACTTTCGTCGGTGAATGGCATGTGGTACATCGCGATGAAACATCCAACAATAATCGGCAAGCATGGTCACACTCCACCGTCCTTGATAACGTGACTCCATTACGGCGATATCTTGATGGAATCGTTCTCCATGTTCATCGCTGACTTCGCCAAGGTTGTCAGGGAAAAAGTCAAGATGCGAATCGAGCAAATGGATTTTGAGGGACATGTTACAGCCCATAATTCTGTATGCATCTATGCACTGCTTAACAATATGCACATAGTCGACAGATTTGTGATTTCCCAGAAAGTTATCGACGATCGATTTGAATGCCATCCATGCGTGAAGTTCACTACCATGTAACAAGTTCTCGAATTGTTTGTCTGCAATAACTTTCCTAATATGAGGTCCTACAAAGATACCTTCCTTTATCTTTGCATCGCTAACTTGCGGAAACTTTTCTCGAAGATAAGTGAAAGCTTTGCTCGTTTTATCTAATGCTTTTACGAAATTCTTCATGAGCCCCAACTTTATATGTAACGGTGTTAAAATGATGCTGTCTTTGTTAACTAATGGCTCGTGTATTACATTTTTATGCCCGAGCTGCATACGATCCCTGATAGGCCACACCTTTCTTGCATAATGTTCCTGTCTGTTGCGGCTGTCCCATTCACATAGGAAGCAACAAAATTTAGTATACCCAGTCTGCATGCCAGTGAGAATTGCAATGACCTTTAGGTCTCCACAAATCCGCCATTGGTAGTCATTGTACTTTATTTTTGCCAAAAGTATAGCCATATTGTCATAAGTTTCTTTCATATGAACAGAGTAGGCGACTGGAATTTTGCAATAGCAAATGTCATCATCCATCTCAAAGTATTGAACAAGTTCTCTGTGTCTATGACGAAATTTAGATATCAAAGTATTGGGCGCTAAAAGATTCCATTCTTTGAGTCGCGAACCGAGTAATTCCACTTGTCCTTTGGTAAGAGCGAGATCACGTATTAGATCTGAAAGGTTAATTAAGTGAACACCATCATTCACCGGTATATAATCCGAGTCAGAATTAGTTTCTGAAGCAGGTAAACTATCACTTTCTGATGGTTCATTCACGTCCAACGGATATTGTTCTGGTGGAACTGGGATCGGACACGTGATTGGATCACGAGACACTGGTTTCGAAACCGATTCAATATTTGGATAAACCACAGACTTTCTAGTTTTAAAAGTGAAACCATGGATATTTGTCAAGCAGAAGTAACAATCAGTAGCGTGATTTGTCTTGTTCATGCCATATTACTGGCACTCCAAAAGGCATCGACTTATGCTTCGGCGATTTTCGTAACCAACCTGCCAATGTATTTGCACAAAGTCGAACAAACTGCATTTGGCTTCCAAGATTTATTTGCATCATCAACTTTCGAATCGAAATAAAGTTCATATGCTTTCTTTAGTAATGGTGTAAAGTTTTTCTGGTGAACACGATCGGTAAAATATCCGCACACGTAACAGAACAGATCAGCCGAATTTCTACAACTTCTAGAAGCCATATTTCGCTCAGAATTATTTCAAAATACAGTAACTATTGGAAAAATAGCGTAACATATGTCATGCATCTTTTAGCAGTATAAAAAGTGGAATTATTTTGCATTTTATTAATTTTTAATAAGTTATGTAGTAAAAAATGAAACGGAGCACATAACGGTTTCCCAAAAATATATGTATTCACAAATATCTTAAAAACCTGACGTGATAGAGATAAACGGATTTCAAATTTGAAATCAGCGCAAAAAACTGACATAAGAACACTTATTCTTATATAAGAAAGAAAAATGTTGTTTGTCAGTGTAATCAACGTATCTGTGTTTATTTCCATGAAATTGTGGTAAGCTTGAACCATTCAGTATCTTTTAATGAAAATTGAATGTAAATTGTTAATTTATGCCTGTATATATATGTGTAGTTCAGTGGCAAACAGGAGATAAAGCCTATAATGCTCCAGCCTGAACAGAGGGTGTCGGAGGGAAGTAAAACGGCATGGAATGGCCAAATAGTACACTGACACCTGGATGATTGATTAGACAGAAATAATGCTGGAAGTGCAGAGGCGTGGTAACCATTAAGGAGGTAAATACTGGTATAAAGTATTTCAGATGAAGCTGACAGTTGGCCTAACGCTCTGAACTCAATGTTTGTGTTGTATTGTGCTCAGTGTAGAACTAGAGTATCAATTAGTTATGAAGTAGAAGGTACATCCTTCTTGTTTACAGGGACCGTGGTCTTGATGGTACTGAGCTGCACCTGGTCAGAGCTTTGCTGAATCCAGAGTCGGACAGCATACTCCTTGGTCCATTTAGCTATCAGTGAGGTGTCTCCAGAGCCCAGAGTAGAATTCGAGCAGAGGAGTCCTTTCCTGCCGCCATCACTCAAGATAAGCTGTTTGGCCAGCTGAGCTCAACATTATGTCCCCACATCTTGAAATGACTTTGTAAAAATCACCTTAAGAGGGGAATTTAATTGTCTTAATATCAGGAACTGAGAACATCTCCAATACTAGTCCCTAAAGACAAACTATTGAAGTCATGATGACAAATACCAACAGAGCTTGAACAAAACAAAACCAGTATTACCTCATTTTACTACTACACAACTGACACACATAGGATATTTGTAATAATATATGTCACTACTATATTCATATTGGTAAATTCTGTACATATAACTTGTAATTTAAATTGATTGTGATTCCTGGTTCCCTTGTAGTTGAATCAGGACACATATTCATTCATGCCAGTAATGAATACATATTGTTATTTGAAAAGTTATCAGTGATTTTTTTAAGATATCCTTGTAGAGTGTTATATGTATGTGAGTGTCACAGTGTTGTCAAGTGTAGTGGTATAAATTAAATTGTTTATCTGTCTGTTGTTGTTTTGACTTACACTTCATCCTACACATACCCTAGACACATAACGTAGTCATCACACTATTGCAGAATAATTCTGACTGAGATATATAGATATGTGGTAGCAAGTAAGGTTATCTATAATACACTACTCTTAATAGATATAGATACCTTCACAGCTGATCTCAGTCAGTACACTAAGTCCCCTATAAATATTTATAACATCCCACTTCACCACATAGCGAAGCAGCAGCTTGGCGAGATTATTTGGTGCAACAGTCGCAAGAGGCACCACTACTGTTTGTAGTATATTATGTCATATTAATTTCTCAATGTCCACATATGCGTAAATTACTTTATTTGAAAATTAATTTTGACTAGTATTATCATTATTCATTTGTTTCGTTGATTGTAGTTAACATTAGCAAATTAGTTTTTAACCGATTATGCACCAATAACCTTGGGGATATATAGTTAAAGATAAATTATATCTGAGGATGCGCAAACAAAAAAAAGGTTGAATACCACTGCTCTAGAGTCACAGAAAGAAAGCTTCAAGTGTCTTAAGAGCAATGCTTACAAACTATCTCGGCAGTTCACATCTCACTGCAATATCTCTGGGAACGAAGCTGGCAGACGGCACAGGAGGTGAAAAACTGCCTCAGACTAAAACAGCTATTTGAAGAGGGGCAAGAGACTCATCATCAAGAACAGATACAGGAACAGATGGGAGACAGAGCATCAGTTGGGTAGACTGGAACGCGAGGTTTACCATATTTCAATCCCGGAACCCGCGAGAGGAAAGCGCTCGAACCGCTTAGCCAGTCGGACTATCACCAGACATTTCAGGAGCAAGATGGCCGTCACAGGTACCAGTTCAGGACATGCTCTATGCCAGGAGATGTCATCAGACATTTAAGGAGCAGATGGCCGTCACGGGTACCAGTTCAGGACATGCTCTATGCCAGCAGATGTCATCCACCTGAAGCTGCATAACTTGTTGACAAGGCTGTTGTAGAGACTAGCTTTTGTTTTTGGCCTCTTCACTTGACCCCAGCGTCACTTTACTCTCATTAGTGCACCTCAACGTTGTGTCTGGCTCCGAAGCTGCAAGCCCCTGCTTCACCCACCCCTTCAGCAGACCTGCACGTTGATAGACAGTATGGCGCTAATGGTTAGCGGTAACAAAAACACGTAGTCTTGCTGATTTAGTGCATTTGTATTTGAGTGCTGTGCAAATGGAATGTCCGTACAAATGAAATGTCCGTACAAATGGAATGTCCGTACAAATGGAATGTCCGTACAAATGAAATTTCCGTACAAATGAAATGTCCCTACAAATGATAAGAGAACGTTACTCTACAAAGCCCAGATATAGATATATAAATTATACAAACTTGAAATTATCTTTGGTCAGGACTTTTTCATTAATTTTATTTGTGTTATTTGCGTACAGTTTATAACCATGCAAATTCCCTAGGGTCTTTGGTGAGACCAAGGAGAAAAAAATAGTCCCATCTTCTTCAAGCTTGTCTTGGAAATGCCACAGATAAAGTGATGTCCGTGTGGCAGGGCCACATTTTTACAGAAACTCCTGCTGGGGTAGTGGCAGTGTTTTTAGCGCAGGCTTCATGTGAAGAGGCCAGCTGCTGGGGTGGCCGCGTGTTGGCAGGAAATGGAAAAAGAGATAGAATATCTTTAGTTTATCGACCTCCACAACAAGAGAAGGACTGCAGCAGCAGAGCTATGGATGAACGATGTGTGATAACGAACATTTGTCATACAAATTTCGCTGCCACGTAACAGCAACACTGGCCCTACGATATGGGGGGGAGGGGGGAAGAGAACCAGCAGGGCCATTTGACCTGGGCCTCAACTCACAGGGAGCATCACTTCAGCCAAACATGCATTATCCTCCACTATAACCATTGTGAGGGGGCCAGGGCTTCATATGAGCTATCAGACGGCCTGGTCCTACATTATGACAAGTTAATGGTCACGGGCAGAACGTGTGAGAACTACAAAATGGAAGAAGTTAATCTAAACGAATAAAATAAGATGAATTATTGATTGCAACACATTTTTTTCGCTCCTTACGCACCATGGACCACCACTGCATGTAGCCTCCGTTCTGGAAATCTGAACCTAAGTACACTAAATGCTGCTATCTTTAGCAATTGTTTTACATGCTGAGGTTGCAGAGTCCTATGCACAATCCCGCCTGTGAACAGCATATTTGTGAAAGGTCGGTCTCTTAACAGATACCCAATAACTACACGAGGTAATCAAATTAGATCGATCTATTTAGTCTCTTACCGGATTGCGTATGCCATCATTTCTCTCCACAGCCCCCTATCTCTGATGTTGCCTATAACTCATGTTTGACGACTTCCTTCCATGCCATACTGTCAGTCTGTCGAGTATTTTCTTCCTCAATCCCTTTTTCCTCTATCATTCCTGTTATCAGTTTGTTTCACTTTTCGTCTTCCTTACATGTTCTCTTCTTACCTGTGCATTTTTTTGTCTCTGCCCTTGTAGCCTCTCTCAGGACATTTTTTAAATTAGAGTTCATACCTGCCCATTACTGTGGGTTCAAAAAAAAAAAGGTAATACGCCTTTCTATGAGAAAGGACAACAAAAATTATCTACGTTGCGGTCACAAGGTCTTCACCATGGACATAACTAACAAACAAAAACAGAAAGGAAAGAAAGGCAGTTAAATGAGAATCGTGGTTAATAAAAATACAACCCGTGTAATCGGCGAAGGTCGGAATCGTGCAGTGAATAGACTTACTGCTCTTAGTATTAAAAAAAATAATTTTCTAAACAAAAAAACCACAATGATACCCAGTATGCTTTGTATTATTTTATTCACTGTCCATGTTTCACTACCATAAAAGAGTTTTGGCAGGGTCAGATAGTCGCTTATAGCAGTGCACCGCAACCTTTTTCACTTTGCGGCACAATTAAGCGTGTCTTTCAAAATTTCGTGGCACACTATGATACTTAAATAGGTGGGTATGAGAAATATTTTAAAATTCGATGTAATCATAAGACAGTGCTCCCTACTTTTTGTGATGGATTGGTTGTATGATGATAACTCAACTTCTTATTTGTAAAACTGTACATGTGAGATTCTTTCGTAATATTTTAACATAACATGAGGTTAATTAGGTTTATCCTTCGGTGTGAACGTTCTCATGATTGTGACAAGTCAAATCTTCGATCGTTACATTTTTCTGTGACCTCCTTTATTTTCTCTCAAGTGCCCTTCATTTTGTTTTTCTCACCCGCTCATTATAGTTGTTTCACGTTCATCGTTCGAGGTTTTTTTTTTCACTAATAGTCACACCTATCACCCACCTCTCTCTCCTGGTTATTTTCTCCTTTGTTATCGGTGACGCGTTGCGAAGGAGTGGACTTGCCACGTTGATTTTTCGCTTCTTGCTAGCTCCAGACGGAGTAAGAGTCTACACTGAGGGACATTTGTATTGTTAACCCAGACTTTTTGTCTGCGAACGATGCACACTACCAGGTTGCCACATGATAAGGTGCGAGCTCGCAAACATGACATGATAAAATACAAGGCAGATCTCACTGGGTGTCATGGAATTGCCTCCCCTGCTTTGCAGTAGTGGTCCAACAGTGGCCAAAACTCAAGAGTATCTAATATGGGTCTTCAAAGGTGTTTACCTTCGCGCAAGATTACTCTTGGCAGAGCTGTAGATAGAAGGATAATGATGCTTCTATCTCAAGGGTGTGATCATAAGATATTTCAGAAGTCAAGAACAATACTGCGTTGGGCAGGGCAATTGTTAACTTATATCTGATCCGCCGCCTTTTATGAAGATTTATGCAATGATTAGTTTAAGCTCATTCAAGCCCCCACCCTGATTTACTCAGAGGCATTCTTCTTATTCTGGTATAGCTCTGTTTAGAGTGTATTTAGCAAATTGACTGAGACAAACATGCAGCACATTCAAAATGATTAAATCGACGTTAAATTTGTATATTTACAAATAAAAAATAATCACTTAGGTTTTAACAGGGTTTTAAAAAATGAATAATTATTTATCAGAAAATTATCATCACTGTGTGATGTAATGGTAGTTTGTAAAGGAGATCACTTGGCAGCTTTTATGGACGGTTCTGCTCCTTCTGATGTTTTGGTTCTTGGTAGACTGGATCGCTGATCCCGCTCATCGCTGGTCAAGGTTGTAAGTCGCAGCACGTTCCCAGACGTGTCAGGGAGTGTCTACGAAGTTGGTCCCTCGTCTTTAAGCCCCGTCTGATGATGGTATCTAACTTCGACTTCAGGCCACTTGTACCCTTCTTGTTCCAAAGATAGTACCCTCAACTGGTACCACCAACTAGTATGGTAAAAGAAGAGAAACAAATACACTCTGAGTTTTGAGTTTCCCGACACATACTTATGTGTCCCCATCTTCCTATTCCACCATCCCAACAACCTCAGACTTTACCTTCGATGAGAATTAAGCTTAATCCCTCGAGAGAAAACTTTCTTTACATTTAAATTGAGTAGCTTTATATTTACTCTACATTGAAATAAAAAGGTTAATAGTATAGATAGAATATATTTACATTTACATCAACACTGGTTGAAAATCTTGAAAACTTCCATTATTTTTAAAGTGAATATGTTTACATAGACATTTACACTAGTTTGTAAATGTAAATATTATTATTAAAATGAACATCATTTCTTTCATCTTTCCCTCCCTTCTCCATAGGGAACTTGGGACTACCTATGCTTTTTAGTTCTCTTTAAAAAACTAGCAATAACGCAGTCACCAGCCCATGCAATAGTGGTTCATGAAATCATCATTCTATATGCTGAGGTTGCCAGCCTCAAATGACTTGGACATCTACTATCAATTTTCACATATAAATATTCACTTGGCAATATATACATATTAGTTCACATAAATATTTACATGGCAATATATACATATTAGTTCACATGTTAGTAATGTAAAATGTACAACTTATGCCAATCTTGGCTCACGCTTTGTTTGCTCAAAGAAGTAGGTTAAGGCACTAGCAGATGCCCGTTACACGTGTTCTTGTGGGTCGTTACTTTAACAATAAGTTCCAACTTTGATTCTGTGTTCCAGATTCCTCAGATTCCGGTTTTCCTTGTTAAAATTGTAGAGTTTTTTTTCCCTGGGCTCTTAAGTCCTCAAAAATTTCTCAAACAGTGGTCCGGTTCGATTTATAAATCTTGTTTCTAGTCATAACTCTGGCAGTCTGTTTGTCATCTTGGCAAGCGATTCTCACAGTGTTCTAATCTGGCTAAAGTGTCAGATTATATGGCCCTTTGCCTCCCCCACAGTTGGTTGTTACGATTTAGGCAGGGTCCAATCAGGAATTTGGTGGTTACTCTATTTCGAACCCCGCCAGTCGTTTCAAAACTGCATATTTAGGTGGGGTAATTCAAAATTATTCCGACATGGAAAATTCTGTGCGTGATGCAAAAGGTCACGTCTCCCATATATGGAAGTGACAAGTCCGTACACTCTTTCGACAATGTGTTTCAGATGTAACATCTTACTTTTATCTGAAGTAATCTGTTCGTAAAAGTCGGACAGGAAACGATTATGTCATTCGTTTCCGCCGAGTGCATGTATGCCTCCGTCTGCGGGCGAGTAATTTTATCTCCTCTCACGGCTTGAGCAAACAAAACTCGTCTCTTTACCATCTTGGCAAGTGCGACACGTTCGCCTTATCAATGCTTAACCAAAGTCGCTGGGGCGATTTTAGTGTTAATCTGTAGTCTGATGTCGGCCACACCCGAGATTAACCAACATGATTGTCGGTTAATATTATCTCATCCGTTCCTTTCCCAGCAGGGAGGAACGGGTAACCAAACAGACATGACGACTTATCACTGAGAGGAGTGTAAGAATGTTTGAAAATACAAAATATCTGCTACATAGCAGAGAAAGAAAAGGGTGCCGACCACTGAAAAGCACGTAATTAGTCAGTACAACAACTGTCGTCAAGAGGGCATTTCAGGCGGCCAGGATAACGAATAGAAACAGGATCCAAACATAAGGACAGGACCAAGTATTAGAGGATCTTCTGATATTAGACAGAAAGAAAACTTGACGGTAGTGCTAGGAACTTACATACAGAATAACATTGGGATTATAATTAAAGTAATACCCCGACCACCTGTAAAACGACCTTTTAAAAACAGTGGCCCGGCACTATTCGGAAGTTTTTCCTGTGCAAGAAGTCTGTAAATTCATTTTCGATAATCGGGTTTGTGTACAAGTCTGGTTCGCGTTGCCAGCAGTCTACGCTAGAGTAGGGTGACCATATTATTTTTTATAAAAGGAGGACATTTTTTGGATTTTTTTTTAGGACACGTTAATTTCACTAATTTAATGCATTTATGTAAAGAATCATGATGAATAAATACTTCAACTGAAATAAAAAAAAATTTTGAAAAATCTTCATAAAATGAATGTTTTAATAATTTTTCCACCAAGCATTATTTTTTTCAGCATCACTAAATATTCATTCTTTAACATTGTACTTTTCACTTGACATTATTTTTCTCAGTAAGTCTGAATTTCCAACTAAATGCTCATGGAACTCTGTGCATGAAACATTCTTATAATTGTATTGAACTTGTAATATTCCTTGTTGGATTTAGAAAATGAGCTCAGGCGCATTCCATGTGTTATTAGTTCAGGCAATAAATTTATAACTGATAAAATTACAAACTGTATAAATAAAAAACTGAATGATTATGATAATATGCACATGGAACTATTTACCTATAAGCTATATTATTTTCTGTAAACTAAAAGTGAAAGAATGGATTCATACTTAACATAATTCATTTATTATCACACTAAACCAGTAACTAAGAAACGGAATATCTTGACCAATCGGGCCCTGATTTACTATTCTTTATTTAAGTCTAAATTGAACAAATCCGGACGCATGGTCGCCCTGCGCTATGGTCGCCCTGCGCTAGACGCCTACATCAGACGGGTCTTGAAGACGCTTGCTTTGACAATTTGAGTGGTAACCCCCAGCATTACCGCCAGGGACGTTCTGCTGTCACAGCATTTGATGACTGGCGGAGCAGTCAATAGCACCCTCGGGAACAAACAGTGACGGAACCCAACGCCAATAAAAAAACCATCAACACCTGGCTAGTTAAGTATCACAGGCCCAGCAAAAAGGACTTTTTTTTTTAAACGACATCCACTTCAAAGTCATTACCAGCGATGAAAACATTAGTGCTTCTTTTTTTTCATACACCACTCTATTTTAACTTTTTAACTATAATTGATTATTAAATTTGTTACCTGTAAATACAAATTGATGGTTAATGTAATTATTATTGAGTGAATTTCACCGTATGACTCATTTATTTTAAATACATAACCATACAGAGCTATTAAAATAATATTTTACTGAATGATTTCAGTTGGGGGCTTAGAAAATACGAGTAAATTTCATTTTTCTCACAGAAGGGGCAGGAAGTTCATGACAGTTTAGATGATCTCAGTTGTTATGCTTACTTTCTTAAAATTCCTGCGTGGCTCACTGAAGTAGAATCTTAATTCTTCTATTTGTTTCTCTGCCAAGCGTAATCTTGAACAAAGGCTGATACCGTTGAATATACCCTCATTTTTATATTCTTAAGTTTAGTCATTGTTGGACCACAGATGCAGAGCAGGAGAGACAGAACCGTCACAATGATGCAACAGATACAGGCCCCGTCAAAAGAACTTGAAGAGCTGTGGCCGGTGTTTTTACGGTATATACTTTCAAACGTATTCAAGAAATAAATGTAAGAATCCCCGTTATAGTAGTCCAGATTTTCTCCCAGTCGTCATGTTGTGTTGCAAGAAACAGTACTTCATTGAGTCTTCAAACGGTTCGGTTTCGTTCAGGTCGGTTTGAATAAATGAATGCTACATCAGCACTCTTCTTGCGAAGCTCAGCAAGCTGCTCATCGGCGTTCCAGTATGACTGATCGGTAAAATAACAGATTCAGTAGTGCACAAATTAAAAAAAAAAAGAAGAAGAACAAAACCGAACCGATAGTACTCAAATGAGAAATCTGATCTGAAATTGCAACACCATTTTTTATCCAAAACTTCTCGATGGCAGCGGTGCGTTTTTAGTGACAGCAATTGAATTTTCACCAGGCGTGGTACGTTCTTCGATAATTTGCCTACTCATGGACACACCCCATTCATTGCACAACTGTTTATATTAAGATGTAGCAATAGGACACGGGATCGTTTCCAAACATGAATCTTGTCTTTTCCAGTCTTGTCTTTTCCAGACTTCAGTCGTGTCTTTTCCAGTCATGTCTATATCAGACTTCAATCTTTTCTTTCTCAGACTCCATTCTTGTCAATCAAACATTGCAGTTGACTCAAAACATGACTGGGTGCAATCTTTTCAACGCGAAGACACTTTTAATTGCGGTTATTAACTTGAAGAAATGTACTGTAAATTCAGACGTTTAGTACAGAGAAGCATACATGTGTGTGTATTTGTGTGTATATTTGTTTCACTTTTCTGTCCTCATGCCATGTAGATTTATTTACATTTTCTTTCTCTATTATTTTCATATATCCTATATCTGACATAGACCACGTGATGTAATGTGGGTGGTATTTTTCCTGTCCCTTAGTAAAAAGTCCCCACCTACTTACCGTCTTTATCCCATCGATCATGCCAATCTGTTTCCTACGGTCATGATGCCGTATATCAGCTGGGGTTTTTTTTCAGTTCCTTCTCATTCCATATTTGTCATTTTATTGTGGTATTTCTCTCTGTGTGGGTCTTCCCCATCTTCCTTTTTTAAATTGCAGTTAACAATAGCTTCCAGGTTTTCTGACTGTCCTCTTGTCCAGATAACTTTGATTGCCAGCGCTTTGTTTTGTTGATTAATTGTCGGCTGTCTTCTGTTAATGGGAGTGCATCCTCGTTAAGTTGTCAGATCGTCCTCGTGTGAACAACGTTTTTACTTCTGCCTTTCTCCTTACCAATTCCCTCCACCAACCCCAAACCTTCTTTGCAGGTCTCTTATCTAATGTAGTCTCAGCGTGGTCAAACTCTCGTCCTCGTGACATCTATTTCTAATACGCTTTATACTATAACAAAAAAAAATCACTTGGCAGTACTTGTTTTGGACACCTGGGGTATGCGAGATAGAGGGAGGAAAACAAACAAACAAACATACACGCCTGGAGAAGGGAATAAGACATAGACATGGTGGGTATAAAGAAGAAATGGGACAACCTTGACCAGATAGCACATGACGGGAAATCCTGGTGTGTATTTGTTGAGGCTAATGAATGACATTAATTATTGTCACGAAGTGGATTTAAGTTTATAGAGTTTGCCTGATTGAAAGCAAGACCCTAGTATGAGAAAGTCTGAGAAGATAGAATTTAGATGAAAAATGACATTACATCAATCAAATAAATAGTGTGCACTGTTGCACGGCCTGAAAACAAAGTAACAATGAAATTAGATAGACACTAGAAAAACTCCACTCACATTCACTCTTTCTGACACCCTGCTGGGGAACAATAAAATGGTTAGTGATTTAAACAAATCTAATTTGGTGGGGCTGTCAACTTTAGCCTCCACTCTCTAACACTAATAAGGTTTCTACTGTTGCCGTCCTGTTGCCTCTTCCTAAAAGAACGTCTACACAGCTTCCAACTTGGTAGGCGATATGCTCCGCTAACTAACACCACTGGAAATGCTACAATAATAGACTTGGCTTACAACGATGGCTCAGTGTCTATCCTTCAAATGGATAATGAACAGACCCTGCTGGCCCTGTTTATTTTCTCCCTCCTTCTCTCTCTCTCTCTCTCTCTCTCTCTTGGTCTCAGTGTCTCTCTAACACTCGACGACTGATGATGCGGCGTCTCCGTTACGCTCTTCTCTTGTTACTTTCAGGACCCACGTATTGTAGCCCTATCACCTGCTCCTGAATGTGGTGATGATGATGATATTCGTGGAATCAAGCACGAGGTACTTGATTAGCTGTCGAAAACTTCTCTGCGGCTGAATAGCTTCTATAACTTTCCACTTTTAACCCGCTCCGGATTTAGAGGAAAAACACAGGCGTGATTTCTGGCTGTATACGATTACACCAATCTCCCGGGCCACTTGCCGGTGCTGGAGACTATAATAGCGATGAGCTCGGGCTGTATGATAAATAAACCCGTTCCCGCTCCTCACTGCAAAAAGAGCTGTTTAGGTCTCGCTGAAGAGTTGAACTTCACTGAAATAGACCGTTTAGGTTATTTTTTTTCGCTGCTGGCGATACCTCGAGTCCTCTGACCCCTGAGATATTTCCTTTTGCCGTGGATAATTTGTATTGGCAAATTATGCTCATCCCACTGTTTGCCGAGACTCGCTGAAATTAAAAGGAAATGCGTCTAATGTACACCAACTCCAACATAACGCATCTCTAACACATATAGCTCCCATAATCTTTACAACACCCCTACCCAATACCTCACTCGTTGTGTACAACAATACATAAATAATACTACCCACGTGGCCCTTAAATCTCACTCCTCCTACTCCCTTTCTCTCGTTCTGAACAACGATACATAAAATATTTCTACCCACGTGTCTCTCTATCTCACTCTCCTTCTCTCTCTCTCTCCTCAACTTAAATCTGCCAGGTAAGTAAACAAAGCCCCAGATACTGTCTCACGGGTTACGTGGTTGTTACGCATGGCTAACCACGTGTCCAAACATTTCACCTAGGGAAATCCTTTGTCCGACATTCCCATTACACCTGGGGTTCCCGACTTAAGCCCCAATTTAAATTAAACCTCGTGCTTTAGGAATAATTTACTCCCCTAAGCCGTACAGGACAAGACTCTTATCAAAGAACCCACTAATAAGTAAAACGATAATAAAATTCCTACATACCAATTACCGCTGTTTTTTCCCGCAATGGAGACGATAATACGAAGTAGACCGGCAGGCAATTATTTCTTCATATAGAGACAGATCCCCTCTAAACGATTCTATATGTACACAGGGAACCACTCCCGCTGATCGCCTACGTATCTGCTTAAGCTATCCACTCGGACCAATGGAAACGCTTAGAACATAAAATACCTTCGACCTACGCCAATCAGATTTGAAAACGCGCAGACCGCGTGTCCAAAAATGGCATCACGTTACGTGACGTTTCTGACGCGTCATACAGTGTGGTGGGTTTTGATGTTATTAAGTGTGGTTGCTAGGTTACTTAGTGTACTGAATGAGGTCAGCTGTGAGGGTCCCTGAGGATAACAGTTTATGTGAGTTTACAGAGTACCTTACTACTACCACCTATGACCTCAAACAGACTTATTTGTGATTTATATGACTGATAGCTACGTCTAATGTCTAGGGTAATGAAATGTGGTGTGCTGGTAATTGAGTACACAAACACACACACACACACACACAAACAAACACTAATATTAATCTCTATGATCAAGTCAATTAACACTGTGTTTAAAATTTAGAAATTACAATTTTTTTTCAAATTTATTTTGTTCTGAACCAAGTTTTCTTCTGGTCAGGACTTTTAAATCAAATATGAATTAATGTCAATAGAAGTACATATAATTGAATAATCACATGAAAGACTTGAATATATATATATATATATATATATATATATATATATATATATATATATATATATATATATATATATATATATATATATATATATATATATATATATATATATATATATATATATATATATATATAAATTTGCTACTATTTTTACTAAAACTAAAAAAGTCTCTTGGAAACTAATGCTGGATGTCGGGTCAGGGTATTTGCATCATCCCCAGTCTCTGTGTAACCATGTTCATTTACTTTTTACACAGGGTTAATGGTGGACAAGCTTCTTATTTTCACAATGTAGTTTAAATTTTATTATAGTAGTTGATGAATCTCAGCAGGCCAGGTCTTTAATACTTAACTGGCCTGTGACGATGGAAGAAAGTAGTTCCTTAGGCCCACTCCTCACATGCTCTGAGGTAATATGGTAGGCATCTCATTTCATACAAACTTGGACTTCTCCAGAACATCTGGCACTAGCACAGTGCCAGACAAAGAAACTCTGAAACCACAAAATTAGGCTATGTCTTAACATACTACCTAATCCACCATGTTTACAAGCATAATTACATTGAATTAACAAGACGGGGTCAGATCTCTCTGACCGACCCAGCACATCTACATCCAGGCTGTTATCAAGTAGCACTAGTTCCATTCTTCTCCTCTATGGACTGCACTGCATCTGAAATATTTTCATTAATCTCTTTTTTCCATATAATAAGGTGGGTGATATGTTTCCACCTGACCACCTGAAAAGAAACATCTGTATTCTACATTTCTGATAGTTTATCCTACTATATTTCAACCTCTGGACAGTCGGCTGGGGACCTAGAATAAGTACTCACTTGTCGTAATCATTTTTCATTATATGGCAGTATCAATCACTCAGAATTGTTAAATAAAAGGTTAATAATTTTAGCCTTACCACAATTCAGAATAAAACACACAGATACGCTGAAATAGCACAAACTCAGCTGAGCTGCCGGCTAGACTAGGGCGTCCCACTATTATTAGTATATATTCAATGGACGACAAACTTCTTAGCCTCAACGATCTGCTTGTATGGACAGTCTTCAAAAAAATGGCAACTTGCCGGCAACTTTTTTCAATAACATTAACTATTTCGTCCAATGAGAGTACTGCCCCTTCTAGAACTTAAAATTTCAAACTAACTCCAATTTTTGGTCAAATGTGTAGTGTATTTCTGTCTGTCGGTCTGTCCGAACTTGTCATTTCCCAAGTTTGGACTTGGTTTTGGGCCCAACTACAAAAAACTATTCAAATTTTTCCCTCACCCACTGCTTAGATTTCTACTGCGAAGATATTTTTAGATTCTCTCCTCCTTGTCTCCCCCTTGTTTACATGTACTTGTTTTTCTGCCTTCGTCTCAAGGACGCGTCAAATGTAACTTTAGTGAATGCAAAACTAACATGTGTTTGCGAGTCTGCATCGAACAAATCAGTCTTTTGTCAATAACTTCCGAATTATCTGTCCGTCTTTTTTATTTGAAAGCATATTATTTATCAGGAAAAGATAAGCTCTTTAACTAGCTAATTTTTGTGATTCTAAACCTATTAATAAGAAATTCCATATTTTTTTCCCATGTTAGTCTTGAAATCTTTACTACCACGCGTTCACTTCTTTTCCATGTGCTGTCCAGCTATTTTCGAGAGTTTTACGTCATTCTAAATAAGAGCTAAGTCTGTTTTCGTAACCTAAGTGGCTACATGTTCTTACTTTACCTCGTATTTTAAACACTAACTACGAGTTCGCGCGTATGTTAGGCTTAGATTCAAACGCTTGCAGACAACATCATTTTTTTTTCTTTTCTCCTTTCCTACCCCGTCTGAACGAATAGGCCTTTCGCGTCCCCATGTTATAATTAGTTTTTTTCTTTTTCCAGTGACACTAGAAAACGATTGTACGATCTACCAAATCAACGCGCCACGAAAAAGCCGCAGCGTAACTTAACTATATTTTATCCCTACAATTTATTTTAACTTTTATCTTTATAAAATGGAGGATTTCATCGCTGTATCAATGTATTCCATCACATACAGGCGTGCGCGAAAATAGCGATTTTCGTAAACAACGAAAATCTACGTGATCGCGGAAAATCAGAAGAAAGTAAAACTGGTGGGAGTAAGAAAATAAACCTACCGTCATAAAACGAACCCGTTTAAATTACCAACACAAAAATACCAAACACGATATATATTCAAATGGGAAGAAACATGGCAAACACATATAATTACAAAGAGAAGAAGAATAGTGAAAATTCAAATTAGAAGAACAGAATTGGGCCTGTTGAAGGACAGAATTACAGTGCAGCATCACAATTATATGAAAAGCTAGTCTGCCAGTTAATATAGATATCTAACTACGTTACTGTTGTATTGTCCTAACAATTGTTCAACAACCATGTGTTGCCGGGGGGGGGGGGAAGGGGAGGTGGGGGGGGGAAGGGGAGGTGGGGGGGTACACCCAGTTTGTGAGGTCACACCTTAACTATAATGTGCAAGACGCGCCAGTGACCTGCTGATGTCAATATGCACGCGTACACAGGATCAGTATTACTTGCAGAACGCAGAGCCTGGTTTTCTTGTTGATGCAGCTGACGTCTGCTAAAGCTTCATCAGAGTAAAACTTCCTTGCTCAGCAAAAAGAAAATCAGAACAGGAAATAAGGGACATGGGGTTCTTCCGAGACGGGTTTACGCTGAGGAACGATAGTGATTGTGAGCTTTTTAAGTCTCAGGTAATAGTGAAAGTCAGTGTTTTGTATCATAGAGTGAGATGGCGAATGTCAGTGTTTTGTGTCATAGTGAATTCAGTGTTTTGTGTCGTGGGATGAGATGGAGAATGTCTGTGTTTCTTGCCATAGAGTGAGATAATAATCTTTTTGTTTTATTATAAGATTATGAGTTTCAGTGTTTTATATCCATGAATATGTAAATGTTGTGTGGTGGAATGAGCTGATGATTCATTGACTAAAATAGGGAATTAAGGACGTTATGCCGTAGATAAAATGTGAAAAATGTCCTACTTTGTGGCTCAGAAGCATGACATGCCACCAAGGTTATTGCACGCGACATTCACCAACAGATTCCTCAGTCGCATCCTCCGTATCAGATGACGAGCTGTGACAACTAACACCTACCTGTGAACGAGAGACAGACTACAGCCATTACAGCTGGGGATTATAGTAGGTTGATATGGACAATACACACGCTCAGGAAATAGCCCACCAGTGTCACCAGACATTTATGAACTGGAACCCATAAAGACAGAGAAGTGTGGGGAGGCCAGAGAAAACATGTAAAAATAAGTGGAAGAAGATGAAGTCAAGGCAACTGTGATCTTATAGGCAAAGCTGATACAGTCGGTCCAGAATAGAAATCGGTTCTAGCCTCCTGATACTTCACATAAAAGAAGGATTGGCAGGTGTCGTGGATATTAAAATCCAGTGGAGAAATGAGACCGGGGGGGGGGGGGGTAAATGTTTTCTTTGACCTCCCCATGGAACCACCACCGTAGCTGGGCCCCCCTTGCAGGAAACCTGTACCAAAGCAATCATCTCGTGCAGCGGTGAGTTCTATAGCAATTAGTTTAACATGATAAGTTTGCCAGCCTCATGCGCAACTTCATATTAAACTCTTACATGTTTGAGGGAGCAGTATTTGAAGGGTTGTAAAGATTAAAAGTACCAATGCTTATATCCTACAATTTTTATACAGCTGTTTTAAGGATTGGTGAAATGATTGTTCCTTTTACTTGCTGTTGAAAAAAGTGTGTTGGTTTGTGAACGTCATCGGTGTGACGTGACATTGTGTCTTGCATAAGACATGTGTGTATTTATAGCTGGAATAAAACCCTGACAGTAATTATAAGCAGACATTCTGATAAAATATTTTCATAGTTGAAATTGTGGGGTGGGATGGGAGAAATGTGGTGTGTTATGTTAAGGATGCTCAGGTTGTTTTGTCAGTGGAGGAGCGGTAAGAGTGTTAACGATTACGTATATGCATTTTTATTTATTTATATTGCATTTTGCTCGGTCTAATGTTTAGCCCTCATTAGCAGGATCTTTGATTTTTTTTTTTTTTTTTACTTCAGGTTTCCATTTTTTGTTGTTCGTACAGGATACATCACAATCTTTATGGGCGTCTGTATGTTTAAATCAGTGTCACTCGACGGAGGTGACAACAGTTCCCAAAAATTAATATTCAGTTATGACTTGAAACAAACTAGTAAATATCTTTATTTTTAAAAAAAAATATAAATTTGTGAACTATAGGCCTATAACGAATTAATGGTAACTGGCTATTCACATTTATTCTGTGCAATATAATGTATGAGGCATTTATTTTCTGCTGCTTAGTTCATAAGATAATAACAATAAAAGTGGTCTCTAAAAGTTGTTCTTACCTTTACTTGTGTGTTTGTTTGTTTGTATCTCTCGACCGATATTGATCTTTGAATAAATTACTGTGCTTAGTTTCAAGTTTAAGAAACTTATGTAAAGCTGACGTGAAATTTGATCGTTACAAGAACTGTGTTTCAAACAAAAGATTCCCTAATTATTAGGCCTCGCGGATGACTGAATTGTTTGAAGAAACACCTTGATTAAATCGACACATAGGCTAACTGTTCACCATCCGACACTGGTTCGTTAATAACATCGTATCCTAATGATGTCATACTCTTCTCCCCCCCCCCCCCCCCTTCCCGGTCTCCTGGGTAGTGAGATCGTATGCCTAGCCTTCTCGGATAAGGGCGAAAAAATAGGAGGTCCCGTGTTCAAGTTGCGCACGTTAAAAATCCCACGGCAGTTGGAAATCGTAAAGAGTAGGCCTATCAGGCCGCTGCCCTGGCAAAATTTCAAAATTAGAAACTACCCACCACAAAAAAATATTTATAGAATGTGTGATTTCTATATACACACATTGGGATTCTCGCCAGTGCTACGGAGTTCGTGCACTGTGCTGAAATGGTTCATGTTCCACTGTCTTATATTCATAATAACTTCGGCTCTACAACACATCCAGTGAATCTATTGCATCTGCCTAAAGCTAATGATCCCTATTATCGAATTTGGTCCTTCTTTATCTAGGTATTCCATGATTAGTTGCACATTGCCTTCCGAAATATCCTTAACATCTACACTTTTGTTTCCTCCATGTTTAGCGATCTTCCGACACTATTTATACCAAGCTGGCTTTTCATTGGTCAGATACATCCACTGGGTTTGTACGGTGATAATTTTTGAATGATGCCGAGATATGAACCAGACTTCATTACAGTAGACTGGAAAGTGACGTTACCAGGTTTTGGAACCCGGTAACTACGTGACGAGATGAATTAAGCCGTTATCAGTAGAAAGATAATTTACAGATGGACAAGAAAGAGTCTGTCAGATGGCACCATCAAGACAAGAGACAGAAGACGTTGGAGATCACTTTTGTTGGGGGTTATTTGGTGTTTTAACATTTGGTGTAACAATATATCGATTGCGCCCAGCACCTTAATGGTTTTATCCGAGTAAAGTCGGCGTGCAAAAGATTCCGAACAATTCAACAGGTACAGTTATGGGCGACTAGCAGAGGTGTCGTCTAGTCTTTCCTAACGAGTCGCAAGTCCCTAACACTGGCTTTAGGTCGAGTCCCCGAATCGAGCCTCATTTTAGATGTAACACTGTTTATAGCCACTGTCGCGCTTTATCGAACAATCACATCGATCACTACAAATAATAATGAAAAAAAAATATATTTTACTATTTTATTTAGTTACAGTTATTCGACCAAAGTTATATTTCAGTATTACATTTTAGAACTATTATCTTCTCAAGCATACAGTTTCCCCTCCCCCCCTCCCAACCTACAACGGAGTGGATATAATATACACTGGATCAGCACTAAATCTTAAGCTTAAGCGAATTTGCAGGTTAAGGACACGTGCTCTAGTTTTTTCCGCCAGTAAATGCGCGTGGTATTTTCCCCTTAAGTCGGGATGGCAATGTTTACCTAGCCAAAGAATATTATTGCTCTGACCGTCGCTGTGTCTTTGATGTTTGTCTAGCTACAGTGTCCAATTATGTCTAATAATATGAAGTAAAATGTGTTTGCACAATGGAATTCTTATAAAGTTTGTATGATGTCGCTTAACACATGAGCATTTTTTTCTCTAATTAATAAAGAGTGGTTGACGTTGACTGTATCGATATCTGTATTGGTAGCAACTATACTATGTCTTCGCACCATTTCGCTCGTCTTGCTGTTAATGCTTTCAGTACTTCCTCTTTCTGTCTCCTCCCCCCGTTCTGTATTTTACAACTGTCTCTGGAGAATAGACTTTCAGTTAGTTAATGCCTAACCCACCAATGCATTGCCATCCAGTCAAAGTACTTTCAGTGACTCCTTTAGCTGATGCCCATTCCAGTTCTCTTATTTGTATTTTTTTATGAATATGTTTAATAATGCTTGTTGTTGTTGAATACGATGTGCTGTAGTTTACATTTAGGCTGCGATATCTGCGCCCTTTAGGCCCAGCACATCCGATTTCAGCAGGCATTTTTTGTTCGGGTTTGCCTGCCTTGACTTTTTCCTGCCCTGACCTTTGGCTGCCCTCAACCTACCTACAAGACAGCAGGTGATGTGAAGTAAAAGCTTTTCCGTTTTTTTTTTAATTGCATGCGTTCCCAACCTCTGCTTACTAAGCTCATCTGCTCGGAGCATGCTGGTTTTAGGGCGCCAGAGACCCACCTCGTCCGTTCTATTAGTTAAAACAATCTCGCCACAAGAAGGCCAGGAGGTGTACTGTTAGTGCCAGAGGTTATATGTATCGCACCTCTTGGGAGCATTTAAGAGATCTCATCCTCAACTCCATCCAGTGCTATGACATCATTTGAAACTGTTTTATACTGTCATTAAATTATGATTTCATAAACTGGGGTGGCCAGCAATGACTGTTTTGGGAGTGCAGTTGGGAGTATATTTCTCTTTCTTAGCTCAAAGGCTTGGGGTATTCCTATAACAAAAATAGATTTTCATAAACATGGTCTCTGTTCATATCTTCAAATATCATGCCACCTGGCATGTGTGATCATGTATCTCTATAACTGTCTGCCCCCAGTGCTTGTTATCCACTGTCGCTGACGTCATTCCATAAGACGATCTTAGACTATTCAGCATCTTTCAATGCCGTACTCTTTTTTATCTTTCAGTCTTTCCTGCTGTCACAGTATATTCCTGCTGTCACAGTATATTCTTGCTGTCACAGTATATTCCTGCTGTCACAGTATATTCCTGCTGTCACAGTATATTCCTGCTGTCACAAAATATTCCTGCTTTGCTCTACTCACACAATCTTTCCTTCTAGTATGAGTAATAAGTTTGCTTTGCGCACTGGTTTCTTTGAGGACATCCCCGCTACTTAAAGAAAATGTTTTATTTTAGCCAATCAGTGCAATTCTTAGCAGTCTCCTCTAAAAGTACCTCGTATATCTTAGTAAGTTCCAAGGGATCTCCGGCTTTTTTTTTTTTATTACAAATTTCCTATGACTCATTTCCATCTGACAAAATTGGCTTTATATACCGCTGAAGGACCCAAAAACGCAGCAATAGAGAACGCAGTCAGCGACTCATAGCTTGACTGCCTGCGTCAGGACCAGCGAATCAGAGCTGGTCAAGACCGCACTCCACCTCCACGTGGTGGTCCTGGAAACAGTCTGCAGCAGTGCAGTCTGGCTGAGCGAGTGTGGATCGCAATGGGAAGGCAAACCCGGTCCTAAAAATGCCGTGCAGAAGTCGGATGTGTCGACCGAAAGGTGCAGATATCACAGCTTAGGCGTAAACAGACACAACGCAACCACCGTCCTTTTCAGGACGAACGAGGAAGAAGAAGAATATACCGCTGAAGAACTGCCTTTCTTATATTGGCAAAGATTTGCTGCATGAAATACTTACCATTCTATGGAATGCTGTTTCTTCCTGGCCTATTCTACTCTTCTCCTCTAAGACACATCCTCCATGTACGAAGTACATGAAATATGAGCTAGAAGCACTAAAACTCACATTTGTGAATACTTAAGCGGTTTAGTCTCCCACCTCTCATTAACGTTGTCTGAACTACGTACTTTATAAAGTGTTACATTTGCTCTCATAAGTGGGTGCTTGCTTAAATAGAAGGACTGTGGTTGTATGACAAGACCACTAATGTGGAACTGATGACACGAACCAGACAAGTGCCAGAAGAATCAGACATGAGAAGATTTCGCTGGTGATGGCTAGAACACAAAACTGCGTAAACCTGCTGATAGATATACCAGGCAGTCCTTGTTCTGGAATCCCCAGGGTAAGTGAGGCAGAGGAAGACCAGGGAATACATGGAGAAGACAACTGGAGACAGACATGAAGAGGATATGGAGAGACCTTGAGCTGATGGCACATTCCTTTACATCATAACGCATATGCTCCTTATGGAATTTAAAGGTGATGGCGCTGATGATTTGTTGTTTTTCAGTAGTACAAAAACAAATAGAAAAACAGGAGGGGGGGGGGGGGGGGTGTTTAGAGATTTGTGGCGTCATATTAGGGGCCTGGGTTCTTGTGCCCAAATGTTGACAAGGGGGTTTAAAATGACAAAAATTGTGACGTCATGTGCGAACGACCCCCTTACACGCATAAATACGGTAGTACGTCGGAGCATCTGGTGTTCACCTGATGGCGCGTGTACTATCTAGCAAGCGATTCTTGGCTCCTTGTCCGGGTGTGCCCTGGCAAAGCGCAGCAAGTCATTAGGCATAAAAAATCAACAAAGTTGTTGCCTCGTTTTGGTATGGGGGCATTGTTCATAATAGAGCACGTGTCCAAATATAGAAGACCTTGTATTGTGTGAAAATAATTTGGTGTTTATACTAAACCATTGCTTGCCGTCTAATGACTTGTCCATCTTTGTGTGGAATCTAGTTTCGTTACTTCATAACCTTTCAGCTCGCGGTAAAGCGCAGACCGTAGCAAATACACATCATGTCTTCCCATTGTTGTCTCCAGCTGTCTTCTCTATTATTATTATTTTTTATATATTTATTTTGCTCCGTCTGTTTCTCGTAGACTAGGAATTCCTGTACATGGTTAAAGGAGCCTCCGTAATGCCTGATCAGTTTCCAGAGCTATTCCTTGTCTAAACTATAGAATGTCTTTTCATATTTCACAAAGCTAATGTACAATAGGGAATAAATCCTGGGTTCGAGTCCTGGGTAAACCACTCACGTCTGTTGTTTTTCTGTTGTCTAGTTTTCTACTTCGTTATTTCTTACGAGTGCCTGAAAACATACCTGTATGTTTGTCTAATATTTATTTACTGTTTACAGGCCTCGGGTTTCCCTTCCTTATGTGTTATAAATGTTTGTACAATATTGAGTTTATTTTCAAAGTTTGTTCATTTGTTATGCACAATGTGTTTATGTGGTCTGTACGGGATCTGTTTTGTCGAAACCCTGTCTGTTCTACTCTCACTGTCGGCCTGTGGCATCTTTGAATCTCTTTTAGACGATCCTGTTTAAATATTTTTCCTGGCGCTGATAAAAACATTTGTCCTCTAATTTAATTGTGCTCTCTTATAAAGGCAAACAAGTTAGTGGAAGCTAAAATAAAATTTTGTTATAGCGAGAGCCTTGAATATAATTCGCATGTCTGTATGTTACGTAAGATAACATATTAAATCATGTAGAACATTTTCTGTAACCGTGACAACCGTATTAGGCACAATTAAAAATACAAGTAATGGTAGTCTCATAGGGAATATCGTCGTAGATGAGTGAAGTGTCAAAGACTTCATCTTACTAGCTCCAGCTTTTTTATGAGGCGGGGTGATCAGTTCCCGTCCTCGCTACCTTTGCATTCCCTAGATCAAGAGCGAAGTCAGGTACCAATTTACAGCTGGGTAAACTAGGTTTCGATCGCGGAATCTGGTGCCTGTGCCGCGAGATGAAAGTGCTCAGACCGCATAACCAATGGAATGCTCATTAAGTTGCGGATCTACTTTTTTGGCGGCCCTGGAGCTTGAACTCTTGGAGGGGCCCCTTTTATTTAAACAAAAAGTGTCGGGTTGGGGAAAAAAAACGTGTTATAGAGAAAACTGGGGCCCTGAAGCTCAAGCTTCAAAGTAGATCCGCACCTTTGCTCATTGGGCACAATACAGAAGTAAAACGCAATACGGGAACAATCTTTTCTTCCATTCTCAGAATAGTTGTCCCGACACAGATCTGTAATAACTAGATCGATTACATCGCTAGTCTAGAACGATTCCGACAGGAAACCATTATTTGGTAGTGAATGCTCGGGCATCAGCATTTACTGCTAACGTCTGCTACAATCTTATCTACTTGTACTAGTGAATTCCCAGCACAGCTGCAACCACTTAGTTCAGTAGTAGGCATAAACATTAACAATCTTGTGTCTGTTGTGGGGGACACCGTAGTATTACGTTGATCTAGTCAGTTCCAATTGAAAACAATAAATGTCACGTTATCTTCTTCCTTGCTTGTTATCCTGGCTGTTGAAACGGTATGGACTTGCTTCCTTTGTTGTTTTCTTTTGTGCAGTAAAATGGAGAGAAGATATTTATGGGTGCTGTTATATGCGGTAGTGTGGAAGGAAAAGTGTTCTTCCTGGTTTATATGTCAACGTTTTACTGCAAGGTTTAGCTTTTTCTTCGTGCATTTTCAGATGTCAACTTGAATATATTTAAAGAAAGCAGTGGTCAGTCTGAAGTTGTTGGTATCTCTGTCTAAAGTTGTTGTTGGTATCTATCTAAAGTTGTTGTTGGTATCTCCGTCTAAAGTTGTTGGTGTATCTCCGTCTAAAGTTGTTGGTATCTCCATCTAAAGTTGTTGGTGTATCCGTCTAAAGGTGTTGGTGGTATCTCCATCTAAAGTTGTTGGTGTATCCGTCTAAAGGTGTTGGTGGTATCTCCGTCTAAAGTTGTTGGTGTATCCGTCTAAAGTTGTTGGTATCTCCGTCTAAAGTTGTTGGTGTATCCGTCTAAAGTTGTTGGTATCTCCGTCTAAAGTTGTTGGTGTATCTATCTAAATGTGTTGGTGATATCTCCGTCTAAAGTTGTTGGTATCTCCGTCTAAAGTTGTTGTTATCTCCGTCTAAAGTTGTTGTTATCTTCGTCTAAAGTTGTTGGTGTATCCGTCTAAAGTTGTTGGTATCTCCGTCTAAAGTTGTTGGTGTATCCGTCTAAAGTTGTTGGTATCTCCGTCTAAAGTTGTTGGTATCTCCAACAGATGAGAGATGGATGCTTTTGTCATTTCATTTTGTAGACATAGTTTTCCTGGATATTCTACCGGTTCTGGGCAGTTTGGCTTGTTGTATAGTGAGTTTAAGACCTGCTGAGTTGACTACTTGCTGTTTGCAACATTTCCGAGTTAGTCTTTGTGTTGTGTATTCACTTGGAGAGTTAATGCTTCCTCTTTTCTGAACATATTCCGTATGTGAATTGTCTATATCTCTGCTCGTAATTGTCTAAATCTCTGCTCGTATGTGTAGTCTTCAGGCAGGCCTGCTTTCTGTTACAACTACCCACTTTTGGAAACGAAGAAATACAGACTCTGCTATCAAGCCGTTTTCATGTTTATTTATTAAAAAAAAAATTAATTCTATTATGATGATGATAATTTTTTACGTCAAAGCGAAGTGGAGGGGGGGGCGGGGGGGCGGGGGGGGGGGGGGGAGGGGAGGGCGGAGTGGGGGAAGGTACTTCTCCTGGGGTCTCTGAATTCTCAAAGGAAGAGCAAGATGATTGTTTCTACGAGGCTTATCGTGGGGGGGGGGGGGGGGGGATTAAGTTGAGGTTATCCATCAGGTTGGCACAGTGTCCAACAAATTGATGCAATGACCAACACTGACACGGTACATGAGTTGCTGTGGCACAGTTTCTTTGATTCCTTGCTTGAGCTTGGTCAGCCTGTTATTGTGCTCTCTTGTTGGGCACTAAGCAACCCTCCAGAAATATACTGGGCACTTGTAATAACGTGTCCCTTTGAGGTTTATCACTACTTCCCTTGCATTACCAACCACCAGTTAATACTCAGATCTCACGGCAGGCCAACCGTGTGACGGATTTGTCTCCTCTGCTTTGCAGTAGTGGTCCAACAGTGGCCAAAACTCAAGAGTATCTAATATGGGCCTTCAAAGGTGTCTACCTTCGCACAAGATTACTCTTTGCAGAGTTGTAGGTAGAAGGATAATGATGCTTCTATCTCATGGGAGTATTCTTCTTTGATCCTTAGCCGCCGACCGTCAAAGCAGTCAGTGGCCATCACGCCTAGTGGCATCTTGTAATGCAACAACAAATTGATTCCACTTTGCTCGGTCGGCGGCCATCCTTCGTACAGTGCCCCAACTCTGGTTACGAGTCTCAGACTCTGGATGTCCGTCCCGCAGCAAAGTTTGTTTATTCGTTGTTGTTTCCGTATCTTCAATTTTTTTTTTTTTTACATAGAGAGGGGTGTCAGCCCTATGCTAAAACCCCCAACCTGGAGGACCAGGGTGTCTGCTTTAGACTGACCCCTGCCCGCGCAAACCTGTCCAGCTTGGTAGAACCTTCCAGGAGTAAAACTCCCGCTGGCATAGCTCTAGGGGTAATTAGGGTAAAATACTCATGGGAGTATTCATAAGATATTTCCGAAGTCAAGAACAATGCTGCATTGGCAGGGCAATTGTTAACTTATATCGGTCCGCCGCCTTTTCCGAAGAATTAAGCAATTATTAATTTCAGCTCGTTCAAGCCCCCCCCCCCCCCCCCCCCCCCACCCCCACCCTGATTTACTCAGTGGAATTCTTCTTATTATGGTATAGCCCTGTTTAGAGTGTATTTAGTAAATTGACTGAGACAAACATGCAGTACATTCAAAATGATTAAATCGAAGTTAAATTTGTATATTTACAAATAACAGATTTGATAGTCATTTAGGTTTTAACAAGGTTTTAAAGAAATGAATAGTTATTTATAAAAAAAAAGTTTATCATCACTGTTGTGATGGAAGGTTAGTCTTTAAAGGGGGTCACTTGGCAGCTTTTCTGGGTTACTTAGCTGTCAGTGACGGTTCTGCTCCTTCTGATGTTTTGGTTCTTGGTAGACTGGATCGCTGATCCCGCTCGTCACTGGTCAAGGTTGTAGGGCGCAGCACGTTCCCAGAAATGTCAGGGAGTGTCTACGAAGTTGGTCCCTCGTCTTTAAGCTACGGCCACTTTTCCCTTCTTGTTCCAGAGATAGTACCCTCAACTGGTACCACCAACAACCAAGATAAAAGAATAGAAACAAAACGCTTTCCTGAGTATTGCATTTTCCGACACATAGTTATGGAACCCTTTCTCCTATTCCACCATCCCATCTACCTCAGACTTTACCCTCGATGGGAATTAAACTTAATTCCTCGAGAGAAAACTTTCTTTACATTTAAATTGAATAACTTTATATTTACTTTACATTCAAATGAAAAGGTTAATAGTATAGATAGAATATAGTTACGTTAACATCTACGCTGATTGAAAAGTGTTCACAAAATAGATTGAATATGTTGTCATTTACATCTACACTGATTGAAAAGCTTAGAAACTTTCATTAATTTTAAAGTGAATATGTTTACACAGACATTTACACTGGTTTGAAAATGTAGATATTATAATTAGAATGTACATCATTTCTTTCATCTTTCCCTCCCTGCTCCATATGAAACTTGGGACTACTTATGCTTTTAGTTCTCTGTAAGAAACTAGCAATAAAGCAGTAACCAGCCCTTGCAGTGGTGGTTCATGAATTCATCATTCTATATGTCGAGGTTGCCAGCCTCATATGACTTGGACATCCACTAACACTTTTCGCATAATAATATTCACATGGCAATATATACCTATTAGTTCACATTTTAGTAATGAAAAATATAAAATGTAAAAAAGTACAACACGCCAATCTGGGCTCACAGTCTGTTTGCTCAGAAAAGTAGGTTTAAGGCACTGGCAGATGCCTTTTTTCACGTGTCTTGGGTGTCGTTATTTTAGCACTAAACTCCCACAATGACTCCATATTTCAGTTTCCTCAGATTCCGGTTCCTTATTAAAATGGTTTTCCTGGGCTCTTAAAGTCCTTCAAGATGTTCCACAAAGTCCGGTCTGATAAAGAGAATTCTGAATTCTAAGCCTGGCAGTCTGGTTTCGTCTTGGCAAGCGATCCTCAGTGAATTTTCAGTGTCTTAAAACTGTAAAAAGGTCAGGTTATATTGCCTGACCTCCCCCGCATTTGTTTTGTTATGATGCTAAGAAAGCTCCAATCGTTTCAAACATGCGTGTTTAGTGGGGTAATTTCAAAATTATTTCCGCCTGAAATAATATGCGTGATGCAAAAGGTTACGTCTCCATATATGGAATGAAAACATCCGATCCTCTATTGGCAATGTTTACAAATAACTTATTATTACTTTAATGTAAAGTAATGTCTTTGTAACAAGGTGTGCCGGAAACGGTGATGTCATGCATGTCTGTCCAAAATCTGTCGCACAGAGGGGTAATCTCGTTATCTGTCGCTTGAGCACACACAATCCGTCTCTTTACCATCTTGACAAAGAACTCACCCTGGCCTTATCAGTGATTAAACAAATACGCTGTGCGATTTTAGGGTTAATCTGTAGTCTGATGTCGACCACAACCGAGATTAACCAACATGGTTGTCGATTAATTATTATCTCAGCCGTTCCTTGCAAAGCAGGGAGAAACGGATAACCAAACAGACTTATGAGTGAGAAGAGTGTAAGAATGTATGAAAATACCAAATATTTGCTACATATCAGAGAAAGAAAAAGGTGGCGACCCGGAAATTCCAGGTAATCAGTCCTCACTTCAATTGAAAATGGATAGTGCCGTAGTAGAGGAGAGAAGGAGAAGAGGTCGCCCCAAATCCATCTTGTCACAAACCAGTCTGTCATTCGTTCAGCCTACCAGGTGGTCATTGTGGTTTATTTACCCACCGCCTATCGCAAATCGTCAGTGCTAACGGACTGTTGCCGTTGCCCTCCATTCTTCGGTGCAACATCGTCAGACCCACTTACGTCCTGTCACCATGGAGTATACTAACGTAACAGCCAAGAAGAAGCCAACGATTCCCAGTTCTCAGCACCTGTGTGTTTGTGGCGACAGGGTAGAAGAGAGGATAGATAGATAGAAGAAATAGAAGAGAGTACCAATCTCTTCCACAGTGTCTTTTGGCTCGCTGTAGGTGATGGTCCGACACTTGTAGGAAGAAATGTTTCAGGAGACTGAAATTTAAATTCTTCTCAGTTAAGTTAAGGAGCAAATCCCATCAAGGATCATGAGAGTAGGTTAGGTCTTCAGCCACACTTCTTCTGAGGTACTGATATGGCTCATGAGACCCCCAGCTGGTAATTAAGATAATGATTAACAAAAACAGTTAACTACCAAGTGTTACCGCTTTATCCACTTTGCAGTAGCAGTAACCTCTTCTGTATTGACTCCAACTTGACTGTAAACCACCAACTGATAAAGAAAGCTTTATTCCTAGTATTCCTTCCAACTGATAAAGTATGTTGTTCCAATTGATAAATACTGTTATTCCATTCCTGTCTGTTTACATAATGTTTGTTCATGTGTATTCACCACTGCAGAGGTAACAGTTTCTTCATTGCATACGCTATATAGGCTAAATATTCATGTGTGTACTGCTGTGCTGTTACCGGGTATGATATGTGAAGGGTGTGTAGAAAACAGTCACTCACCCCACGATAGCTCACGTACGAGTCATGGAGGGTTAAACGCCTTGTGACAGTTAAAGAACAGTTTTATTACACCACAACACGGTCACAATAACGTAGACGAAGTACAGCATGTTACACAGGTCAAAATAGCATACCAAAAGAAGGATCCACATTATATGATAACAATAATCCATCAAGAAGAACTACTGGCAAACGCAGTGCCAATAGTTATAGGCCTCAAATATATATGACGTCTCAGCGCTCTTTAATTCATGTACATACGACTGCTGACCATTGCAGTACTAGTAAATAATAGGCCTGTAATATTTGACGTCTCAGCGCTCTTTAATTCATGTACATACGACTGCTGACCATTGCAGTACTAGTAAATAATAGGCCTGTAATATTTGACGTCTCAGCGCAGTTTAACAGCTTCCTAACAGCTCCACAAAATCGCTGTACTGCAGTTAATCATAATACGGCCGGTCCAAACCTTGGCCTCACAATATAAGTCGACATATCAAGCACTGTCTTTAATCCATCTAGAAGACTGCTGATAAATAATAGGCCTCACCAATATATGACGTCTCAACGCAGTTTAATCCATCCAGAAGACTGCTGATAAATAATAATAGGCCTCATAATATAAGTCGACACATCAAGCAGTGTACAGGCTTCCCTCGAAAACACTGGGCTGATTTCTCCAGTCACGCCCAGGACACAAACTCTTCAAAAATGTACATAATCTTTAAACACTGGCCTGTATACTCAAAGGCCCAAGAAACATCTCCTTAACTAATACATCTCATCTGGGATAATCACACATAATATATCTCAGCATAAATGCATGTACACTGGTACACATTGAAAAACACTTTACATCTCTCCAGTGCACTCGCCTTCGCACCAAAAAACATTCTCCCCCATTACACCCCAGCCAATCACAAAAGCCTGAGGCTAACTTTTCGAGAACTTTCGCTCACAGCTCAAAAATAGCTTAGAACACTTAACTCACGTGGAACTCCGCCACCGTGACAAGCATTCTGAATCTCGAAGATTCGAATGCGATACACTCATATATTTTTTTAAATAAATTAACAGCTAGACAACAGCTGTTCAAGTGGAATAACCACTATAATCTATGGTACATCCGAGACTCATAACGATTACTGCCCTTGCTTAAATTTGGACTTATCACCAAGCAATACAGAACATTTAGTGAAAAGAAAGAAACAACAGTGAAATTCTTTTCAATGACTATATATTAGCTCAAGCTATATTGGTTACAGAAAAACACAAGGAAGAAAAAAAAAGGTATATATTGTTATATGTATATATTACTGAGTAAATGGAGATAAAAATAGCCTACACAAAAGTTATGTTTATTATTAGGGTACCCTTCACGATGGCTAAGGTTTATGTCCTAATTCTAATCACTGACTGGTATGACACAATATCTTTTAATGTTGGTCCTTTCTTAAAAAGCACTTATCATGAAAGTTGCTGCTGCTGTATGACTTCACAATATCACTGCAAATTTCCTCCCCCTGGCCAAGTTACTGGAATAATTCGTAGCTGTATACTGCAAGGTTTCACTACACGACTGTGAGTTCACCTGCTTTCGTCACCACCAGGGAGCTAGGAGATACACACAAAGGAACAATCTATTTATCTCTCTGGTTAGAGGCAATAATTGTCCTGAGTGTGGTGTAAACCAGGCTCAGATATCAGTCATATTATTACATAAATGACATGGACCAATGTTGAGCGCCATTCTTCGAGCTGCAAACATATAATATTAATAGGGTAGGGGCATACATATATCATCAACTGTTGTAAAGGCATACAAAGATCATACAACATTAAATACATGAATGTGATAAAATATACAACCATTAAATAAAAGATGCGGGCAGGGTAGTGCATATGCAGTCTGTATTCTGTGAAACAACCTGAAGGACATCAAAGGCATACAAAAATCATAAAACATTAAATAATATGAATCCCATAAAATATACAAATACATGAAAGTATGTGCATAAAAGAAAGAACTGCATTGACTGAAAGCAGTTCAAACATTCAATACAAATAATTGCATATAAGAAGATAATGCATTCAGCTCACCCGCTTTGTTCCAATATTGCAGTTTGGTTTCTCAAAGACGACATAAAAGCAATTCTTTTGCCCTCTGGTCTGACAACTTACACGCTAGAAGTTTCCGCCGGGGCTTGCAGATGTGAGTAAAAACACTACCGATATATTCTTACATATGTACAGTTAACAGCGGTCACTGACCTCAGCCAAGTCAGGAAAACCCGGGCCTACTGGGTCAGGGGGTGAATTTCCTGCCAGCCGTTGTACATAGCAATGGGTCACTGGGAAATCCTTGATATTCTGGGTCATTGGCCGGTCCCACCTTGATCATTTGGGGATCCCCGGCTATCTGGGTCATTTGCCTCTCGGGTAACATACCAACGCGATATATAACTAGAAAACCCCGGTGTCTTGGGTCATTGTCCTATTTGGCATTAGAAATCACGAGAGAGAGAGAGAAGAGGTTGGGCGAAGAATTTCGCGACAGTGTTCCATTCTTCATTATCCCTGTCGCATGAAAATATAATTAATAGTAGGTAAAGCTTGACAGCTGTATATGGTGAGGAACAATAGTGCACACGGGCGTGAGATAGTGATGCGCAAGAGAGATAGGCAGAAGGCACAGGCTGAGTCAGTGAGTTCTTCACTAAGAAAACCACACACACAGCTCTTCTTGTTTTCTCTGGCGACAATATTACTCTTTTGCACACACTGTGTCACTCACAAATAGTAGGGTAAAGGAGTAAAGGTAGATTAAGGATTTGGTAGTCTGAACTGAACGAACAATCCTATCGAGGTTAACTCAATTTATTTCAATTTAGAAATGTAAATAAATCAATAAGGATTTTACAGCACATAATAATAAAGATTATCACGAGAAAACAAACTCACAACAATTTGATGATTTTAAAGAAGAGAAAAAAATTATTACACAAATAGTGAAAACAAGGATTATGAATGAATTGTGTTAGTAAAGTTCCCGGCAGGCCTGATAAGCTTTTGCTGGAAAATATGTGAAATACTGTTTGTGTGTAAATGAATGTTTGTTCCTTTGTTCCTTTGGTGTGAATGTTGGAAACAACTTATATCCTGGTGTTCTCTTGGAAAAATATCATGTAATCCAATACTTTGAAATTAACTTCACTGTTCGAATAAGGTATCCACAAGGGGCACAGAATCTGAACACGATTTTTATAAATCCAAGATTGGTGTAACGTATCCACTGTTGATGAGATATCCAAAGATACGAATTTGCTTCCAAAGGTGGGATGGAGGGTTAAAATGGGTGGAGTATGGTACGGGTGATGGTTGTTAAGGGTAATATCTGGTGTTGAGAATCGTTGCAATAATTGCAGTAATTGAAGTAATTGAAATAATTGAAGGGAATTATTGTGACTGGTGGACGAGGACTATATGGCCACTGGCCAAAGGTAACCTCTTTTCAGCAATACGAGACAAGACTTTGCACTGCATAAATCCGCACCGGAATTTTATCTGTAAGTTAAACTAGAGGGCACTTTGTTTGTTTAACTCAAGTCTCCCTATGCACAGTTTTACTTTACAAGACTAAGAAATGCGTCTTTCTCTTCCCGTATGCTTAACACCAAGTGAAGTCTAAAACTAGTTTCTTAAAGAAAGAAAGAATTATTTTCGATTTACCCGCTACATTTTTTAAAGTTCCCACGATAGCAAAAGTCTCGCCGCAAATTAGTTTGCATATTGAATGTCACTTGTACGTGCTGTGGTTCCATTAACAATGGGGAAGAAGACAGGCCATAAATCTAGAAAGCCGAGTCTGGAAAATCCTAACAGACGTGAACGGGTTGACCGAAGCTTCACCTGGGTTAAGGTGCATGAGAAACATTTTTTTCAGAAACTTAGGATAGACAGAAAATAAAGCAATATACAGGATGGACAGAAAATTTCAAATAGGCAAATTATCTTCACTCTGCGACAATCCCTTATCAGAGGTGCATACCCCTCGGGTCGTTCTGGATAACCAGTCTGCCAGCTATAATCACTGATTCGTTTTGGAGTTACATATCTCGATCAGTGAGCACCATCGTCGCAGCCTTAGTTTAATTTTATTCGCCAGAGGGAGCTTATCTCCATAGTCTTAGTATACGAAACTTAGGTGGAACTGTGAGTTTTCCCAGCGAAGGAGAAGATTACCTGCCAAGCATTTTCGACATTAGAGTACCGGTCGTTCTCATTATTGAGAACTGGGGGCCTAGCCCTTTAATTGACCATACTTGAAGTGTACGGGTGTTGGTGGTGTGGGTGTGAGACGGAGACACTTGCTGTTGTGATTGAGCGAAGTGGTGTGTTAGTTTTATCTGTGTTTGTGATACACTGGCCTTCAGAGATCGCGAAGGCCGTATTTATTTTTCTTTGATTCATGTTGTGGTTTTGTTTAATAAACATATGTATATGTGATCCGTGGTCAGAATCTCTTCTATTCTAACTGTCACTTGATGTTCGCTGTGTGTCCTTACTGTAGTAGAGTCATATCTCTTCCCATAATTTTATTAGTGACTCTATTTTCTCTACTTTCACATTACTCATTCAAATTCTGTCTACACTCAGACATTCTCTATTTTCCATACTCGCGACACATGGCTTACCGTATTTTCCATATACTGTACTTTCTGATTCATTCATTCTCCCATAGGCCTACGCTTTTTTTTTAAAACATGCTTCTTCTGTAACTCTCCCCGCCCCTGTTTTACCCCCTACTTGCTTTAATTTCCCGTCATTCTCTGATTCATTCCCGTTCGCTGTTTACGTTTTAAATATATTTTTTTACTCCCCTTTTGTCTTGTTGACGACATTTGCAAGCATCCGCTCAGAAGCAGACGTCAGTGTAGCCGTGGATAAGGGGAATGATACCTGAACATAGCTTCTTGTTTGTTGTCTGGGGAGTTTGGGTAGTTGGTAACTGCTTGATACAAATTTAATCGATTTACGTCATTTGTGTCGACTCTGATAACGAACGAACTTTATTTTCAAAACGTTGAGACATAGGCACACAGGTCCGTCCACGAATCTTCCCGTTCGTTCTCTCATCTTTTATTCAGTATCCATTTATGCTTACATGCATTTTAAATATTAACATAAACAGTTCATTAATTGTATACTCACATTTACAGTATCTAATTATTATCAAGAAATAAAATACTATATATTAAAAAGGGCAATAATCATCATCAAAACATACACACAGTAGTATATAATGATTAGGGCAGAAGTGGAAATATTTACAGTAATTTTTCTGTAAAACAACTTGCCTATTAAAGCCCACCCATCGGCGGTCACGTTTATATCTTCGTTTCTGCATAAATATGGTTGGCTCAGGTCTCCATCGATTTTCTCATTGTGTGTTACCTGAGCGCAGTATACATTGTCTAGCTTCAGTTTTGATGCGGCTGTTTTATTGTTCAAATTTTGATCGATCTGAGTAACTGGTAAGACAGCAGGTGGGATTTGGCGTTTAGAATATTCTGCCTTGTAGTGTTAATGATTTATTTATTTGTCGGAGTTTGAAATATTGTCATATCAACTATACTGGCCAGAATATAAACATAAGACACTATATGTAAATCTAATTTTACTCAATACAGAATCAGTGTCCCGATATAACTAAAGAACACGTTTATGGTTGAAAGACTGATGCCTGGAGGTGATGAGACAAACAGTTTATTTAAAAAACAAAAACAACTAACAAACCGGGCGGTCAATATATAATGGATGGGTTTGAAAAAAAAATCGAAAAAAGGTGATTCGTCTTACGAGGACAAAAGACAAAGAAAATAGTCTACGTTACGGCCACAAGGCCTTCGTCAGGAAAGGAAAGAAAGTGAAGGCTAGATAGGACACATAAAAACTAAATAAAATAAAAACTGGGTACTTCCCTGAAGGCAAGAACCGAAATTCTATGTTCGCACTTCACATCATAAGCTGTCCGATTGGCTGAGCGGTTAGAGCGCATTCCCTCTCGCGGCAAAGTTCTAGGATAGAAACCTGGCATCATCACGCGCCAGTCCTGTAACTGCAAATGGGTACCTGACTCTGCTCTTGAGTTAGGGAAGGCACCGGCAGCAAGGAAGGGAACTGGTACCCACCTATTAAAGCTGGACCTAGTATGGTGAAGTCTCTAACACTTGATTCCCCTACGGCAGTTTCAGGTATGAAACTATCTTTACCTGATATTTTGTTACTCCACATCAGAACTGGACTGGGTCAGTCCCCCTTACATGCAGCTTCTATACTGGCTGACATGAGATCCCATCTCGTGGCATTTCAGAACAGTGAAAAGTCGAATGTGTCTGACTGATGGTTGATTGGGCTAATCTTCTTTTGTTGACAGTGATGTACATCACCGTACTGTCGACTTTTTATCCTATCTAGTGGCATTTTTGAACAATAAGTAGTGAGACGTTGTGATTGGTGATCGATTTGGTCAGTTTTTTTATTTTTTTTTTGCCAGCCAGTGACGTTCGTATAGATTTTGTGATGTTCATATATGTTCCGTTGCCTTGACAAAGATTTTGTGATGTTCATATATGTTCCGTTCCCCTGACAAAGATTTTATGGTCATAAAGTAAGACTACGTTGTGCTTGCCCACTTACCTACTTACTTAACACATGACATACCACTATACTTATTCATTACCCATTGCCTGCCTGTGGAGCACTGGTCCTCATAAAAAACACGCCAATTTCTCTCTCTCCCCCCCCCCCCCCCCCCCCCCCCCCCCCCCCCCCCCCCCCCCCCCCCCCCCCCCCCCCCCCCCCCTCCCCCCCCCCCCCCCCCCCCCCCCCCCGACATGTGCCATCCGATCAACGTTTTTCCATGCCTTCTTTATTTCTGTCTTATCTGTCTGCAGGTCTCTTCTTCGTGTGTTTTTTTTTCTCCCTCTGTTTGTCTTACTTTTGGGGATTCCAGCATTGAAACTGCCACAACAGACTGGGATACTATCTATTCAACAAGTTAAAGATAGGAACTACCGATGAGTGACTGTGGCACCGATAAAATGACTGCTGAACATTTGTTTCAAAGATGCCCAACATATGAGGAACAGAGACAGCACATGTGGCCATCACCAGTACCATTCTAGGAAAAGCTCTATGGAGTTGAAATTGCCTGAAGCTGACTACTACTTTATTTGAACATATTCAGGTTGACGTCTGAAAGTTTACTAGGAAGAAGAAGAACTGTCATATAATGCTATCAAGTTTTTTCATTGTGTGTCCTAAACAGCGTCGGCGTCTTCTCCTTACACCTTGTTTCACTGGTGTTTGTCTTATTTCTGTCCCCATCATATCCACATTAGTGATCTTGTCATACAGTTTCTGATCTACGCAAGTAACCATTTATGAAAGTCTGCATCTGTCTGGTTGTCATGTTTGTTGCTCTCCGTGTTTACAATGGGAACGCCTTGACCTTTGAGGGAAGATACTTATTTTTGTCTTGGATTTCATTTCTATAGACCACCTGTACCTTATCCTTTCCACACGTCTGCACAATCATTGCAATTTAACGGTAGTGTACACTATGTGCCGTAGTATTTGTTCCTGCGCGATCTTCACCTACATTTGTTTATGCCAAACTTCACGCCGCAATTGAAATGGGAAGCAATGTTATCAGAAATCATTAGTGATAGATAGCGACCCGTGGTTATCTTGTCGGTAGTAAAAAGAGAACAGTGCATTGTGGTAGGGCCGTTACGGGAGTTGCTTCTGGTAGAAATATTGTGTACAAGTAACATACCCTCCAAAATATGGCGGAAAATAAGTATGTTGGGCTCTTTCTTGCTGCATACCCTGATGACGTCACACTTCTCCGGTGGTCATTTTTCTGGACGCATTTCTTATGAAGTTAATGAGCAACACCTAAAAAATGGCGTGGGGAGAAGTGGAAATGATCAAATGGACTGAAATTTGACTTGAAATTAATTAGCAGCTGCGTTGTCACATATTTTGTAAATGTACGGAAATTTAAAAAAAAAATCTTGCTTTGTATTAAAAAAACAAACGTTCAGTTACTGCGTCTTCGAGTCATTATTGAAGTGAGTATCGACTCGGGCGACTAAATCGGCCGAATTACTGCAGATGTAACGAACTCCATACTTTATTCATACTCACCCGAATTACAAATGGGGAAAATTCAAGAAATTGCATTCAAAATCAAACATCCGCCATTATTAAGGATGGAAACAAAATTAGCTTTGGCTCAAGAGGCACGGAATTTAGTTCCACGGCTGGAAATGCGCCATAAAATTACAGTGGAATAATGCAATTCTTAGGATTAATATTTAATTAAACAAAAAACAAAAAAAAACTTACGTGCAACAAATGATAAGGAAAAATGTCATTTGTTTAACTGACATAAGAAACAACTTGTGACGTGGAGACTTTGAGGTGAACGTATATATAAGTATTCACACAATTACTATTATTGTCTGTTTAGACTTCAAGATCTAAAATAATAAAGTTACTGAAATCACTGTTATTAGTCCTTTGAATTTAAGGATAACTGTCATCAGTTGACTGAGTTTCTGTATGGTTACTTATTGTTTTCAACTATTGGCTGTTTCACATGTATAGGTGGTCAGTGTCAAACAGGACACTTATCTTTCCAACTTGATACTGCTGAAACTGTCCTTTGCTGATATCAGACTTGGTAGGCCCAACAGTAGGGATGCCAATGACCAGTTGAAGTTCACTCTTTGGGGTCCTGCACTTTGGTGGGATTGCCTCGGATGAACTACACCGGCTTCTGATACTGGACAGTCTGGTTTGAGTTATTTCATGGAACCTGCAACATATCAGCCTTGGCTAGTATCTGGCTAGACTTGTAGTTGACTAGCACAGATGTCAGACCAGTCAGTCATCAGATGTCACCGTTATACAATCATAGTAAGTAAGGACATCATTTCAGTGATATAGCATTAATATTAACATTTCAATTAAGTGTAACTGACTAGCACATAAGTCAGACAAGTCAGTCATCAGGTGTCAAAGTTATACAGTCATAGCAAGTAACATCAGTTCAATGATATAGAATTAATATTAACATATCAGTAATAAACATCATCTGGTTTATTCCGCTCCTATACATCCCTTTCTGATCTATAACTTGATCCTTCCAAATCATATCCAGTACAAATTCAAATACTGATGCTATTCTTAGCATCTACACAAAATTAATACATAAATAAAGAGAGTGACCAAGCGATCAAGTTGCTTTCTTTGGTAGTACCATTACATAGTTTTGGAATTGAAACCTGGCTGTGGAACACTCCATTTTACCAGCTGTAAATGGGTACAAAGTTGTGCGCTCGAACTAGGGAAGGCAAAGGCAGCGAGGAAGGGGACTAGTCACCTTAACCTCGTAAACTGGGATCTTCCATGATGAAGTTTCTAACACTTCATTTCCCTATGACAATCTCTGCCATGGGACTGCCTTTATCTTCGTAAGCGATAAAGCAATATGATAAATATAACTTCATTAGGCCGTGGGGCTATTTGTGATTACTTTTTGTACAAGCAACACTCATCCATAATGCACATGAATAAATCATATTAAAACGTTATATCAATGAATATTATACAGGCATATTTTGTGAATTCTGTATGAACCTGAAATAACAAATATTATACACGGTAGTTATCATAATTTCGCTTACCCTCAGACTTCAGATACTGGACTTAAAAATGTTTCTCGAGGATCCGCTCACAATTCATGGGTCGTGGCGAAACTCTGCCTCCAGTCTGTCTGAACCCTCTTTCGTTGTCTGTAGCTCAGTTTACCGATACGCTTTAAATACGTATAGCGCGGACGTATCGGAGAGTACCGACGTCACAGCTTAAACCTAAGCCTGAAAAATCCTTCCCGAACAGTGATTTCGGCCGAACTGTGCGTCGACTGAAATTTTGCCTTTATCATTCTCGGCATATATAATATCCATATAGTTCCATCTTATCTAGTTTTATACAGCTGATAAAACTCTATCTTCCTATCCATGTAATTTCCCAAACTGTTATTTGTTGATTTTAATATTTAGAACAGAAGTGGGTTTACATGCTTTTAGCGTAACTGTGGGCAGCCGAAATACGCATATATCTCCGTAAATGAGAACTTCCTACCGTTCCATCTTATATGCAGTTATACACCATCCTTCCCTGTACTGAAATGTAAAATCCTTTTCATACGGATTCCCTTCTGTTTTTATATATCCTTGGCGATTTCCTCTGTCTGATCCACATTTCGCTGATACGCCGCCATTTTGAAAGCGGTCAATCGATGTTTATAAATCTACCTGAAGACGTTTGCAATGACTTGAAACCAATTTTGCGACAACGGTAAAGGTAGTCGCACAGCAGATACTGTCGTAGGGGAGTGAAGTGTTGCTGACTTCACTTTACCAGATCAAGCTATATGAGGTCGGGTGACCAGTTTCATTCCACGCTGCCTTTGCTTTCCCTAACTCAGGAGCAGGGTCAAGTACTGGCGTACGGAAATTAAAATGGAACCCAGAACCCGGTAACTTTACCGCGAGAGACAAGCACTATAAACCACACAGCCAATCAGACGCTCATAAATAATGTAGGGTTTGCCGTGTAGATACGAAATTCATGCAGACAAGATAACCGGAACAATATGAAATCACAACGGATTTCAATCGACACCTCTCGTTTCTGTCTGACACAGGCGTTCTTACAAACGTGAGAAATCCATAAGCTGCAGCGATTTATTGGCAGGCCGGAAAGTCTCAAAGTTTTGCCGGCATAGTTTTTGTGTGTGACTGTATGTTGTGAAGATCATGCTGCTCATCCGCTCCGCACGTGAGCGATGTATTACTTACTAGTCGATATATTTTTATATTAGAGCGTGTGCACGTCATTGTTGGTGACTTGCCAGTTTGTAAGGGTAGGCCGGTCTGAGCCCGAGATGTTTATTTGCCACTAGTGGTTATTTTATTTTATTTATTTTGTTGTTGATACATCAAGGAATATCTTGCAGTACTTTAGCCAGACACTAAATGTAGATGGAGATTGAGCGGTAGCTATTTAGAAAGTGTGGACTGGATATTAACGGGCGTATAAATACAGGAAAAGTTATTTGAAACGGAAGGAATGAAGCTAGGAAAAATAGTAAATGATAGTGTAGATGCATTTACAAATAACCTTACAGAAGAAATACTAAGAATTGCAGCAAGACACATACCCAACTCAAATATGCCAAAGCAAATAAATCCAGAGCAAAATAATAGAAAGAAAAAAAAAACACAACAGTGGAATAAAAACCCAGCTCCATAGTGGACAATTTTTTTTTCCCCCCTTAACCAGCGGCACTTGGGCTTTCAGCCCTTCGGCCCAATGACATGTCATTGCGAGGCTGGGGAGCCTGTGGACTTTCCTTCCACAGAGGGTTTATCTCAGGAGCCGTTCAGGTTATTCAGTCAAAATCCCGGTCGTTGACACTCCTTCAAATGCTGACGCCCGGGCTTGAACCTTGAACACCCAGTCGCCAGCGCAGCGATGTAACCATAACACCAGCGCGGCTCCCTATGGTGGACAATCAAATGCATAGAAAAAAATCAAACTAAGAAAACAAGCTGTGCAAAGATATAGAAGAAATAGGACAGGAAGCAACTTTGAACAGTATAAAAAAATAAGAAATGAAACAAGTAAAATAATATTCAAAGAAAAGGAAGCATATTGGAAAACCTTCTGTCAAACTCTTAATCCAGGCACTCACTCCATTACCAGTGTTTGGGACAAATTGAAATCAATTAAAGGAAATACTAAAAGAATTACAATACCAACAATAAAAATACCTGAACGAGCGGAGTCGGACAAACAAAAAGCTGACATCCTAGCTAAATACGCCTTCACAGTAAGTGCAAAAAAAAAGCCTGGGACAGAAAGAAATAGATAGAAGAGAGAAACTCATAACGGAACTAAAGAAAGAAGAGATAGAAAGTGTAGGGGAATGGTCATACCTAAACTCTGAAATAACAGTTGTAGAAGTAGAGAAAGTGATAAATGAAAAATCTAACTCAGCTTCAGGACAGGACATCCTGAGCTATGAAATTTTAAAAAAGTCACCCAAAAATACATTGGAAATAATTACCTCTCTATTTAACTATGTATGGAATACAGGAAATGTACGAAAGGCCTGGAAAGTAGCAGTAGTGATGCCAATACTAAAACCAGATAAGGAGGCACATTATGTGAGTTCCTACAGACCAGTAGCATTGACATCTCAGTTGGGCAAAATTATGGACACTGCAGTGAACAACAGACACAAATTTCACATGGAAAAAAACAATCTATACAGCCCAACGCAATCTGGGTTCAGGAAAAACAGAAGCACTATGGGTCAAGTTATTAAACTAGAACATGAAGTAAAGTCAGGTTTCAAAAGGAACGCAAAAACAGTAGTCATATTTTTAGATGTAGCAAGAGCATATGATGAATGCTGGAGAGAAGGAATACTCTACAAGGTTAGCAAGAAAGGATAGCAGGAAAAATGTACAATTACGTAGAGAACTTCTTACAGGACAAGTACTTTACAGTACAGGTAAATAATGATAAATCAGAGATTTACGAACAACAAAATGGCATCCCTCAAGGATCGGTATTATTGCCAACAACATTTGCTGTAATGGTAAATGACCCAGGAGACGAATTTAAAAACATTAGAAACAAGTTATCGCAATTTGCAAATGATGCAGCAATCTAGAGGACTGGAAAAATTCTTCCAAAAATATATAAAGATCTACAAGTTCAAGTAAATAAGGTTTCAGAATAGATGACAAAGTGGGGCTTCCAATTAAATGTTTTTAAAAAAAAAGTATAAATGATATTCAGTAGAGGCAGAGTAATAAGAAATAATGTTATAGACATAAAGATCTTATGACAAAAGGTAAACACAGTAAAAACAACAAAATACTTTGGTGTGACTAGACCAACAACTCAACTGGAACAAGCATATAGATAAGCTGGTGGAGAGCTGCAGAGGACTGACTAACTTGATGAGATACCTAAAAGGTAATGGATGGGGTGCAAGCATAAAGGTTATGCTTATGTTCTACAGATCATTTGTCAGGGGGATTATAGACTATGCGAGTATAGTATACGACTCAGCAGCACCTAGCAACAAGAAAAAATTAGATAAAATACAACACCAGGCACTATGCACAATTGCAGGAGCAATAAAATCAACATCACTTGAAGCACTAGAGGTAGCACTAGGCATAATGCCTCTAAAGTTGAGAAGAAAAGAACTTAGATTAAATTATACGGCCAAGGTACTAACAGACAAAAATCACCCAACCAGATCAGTGTTTGTGAAGAATCGCCCAACGGTATGGGACACCCCACTAGACCCAACCCAAAAGGGTGGAAGTGCCTGGAAGAAATAGACTATAATTAATGCAATAAACTATAGTAGCAAATACAGCCCTGTAATACCACCAGGGGAGCGCAAGAAACCAGATATCGACCTGCATTTAGCAGAAATAATTTTTAAAAAGTAGAAAACACTGTATAAAAACATAGCCAAGGAATATATAGATCAAATAACTAATGGTAGCTTAAAAGTATATACTGCTGGATCTAAAGTAGAAAATGAAGAACTAGGTATAGGAATACATATTCCAGCATGGAGGCTAAAGAAAAAATATAGTATAACTGAAAATACATCTATCTCCAAAAAGCACTGGAAGTAACTACTGACAAGGCGCCCCCCTTCCCCCAATAAGCTAACGATCTTAACTGACTCTCTATTCTATCCGCAATACAAGCACTAAGTGTAGCACACGAATGTAGCCGACCAGACATAGCAGAAGAAATATTTCAACTTAGCATACACCTAAATATCAGAGGCTGCACAGTACTAATAGCATGGATACCTTCCTATGTGGGAATAGAAGGAAATGAGGTAGCAGACAAGGAAGCTAAAACAGGAAGCAGCAGCCTTAACCACATAAACGCAGGTTTGGGCTCAACAGAGATCAAAAGCATAATAAAAAGTCTAATAGCAACGGAATGGACAGAAGATTAGAAACAAAGCCAGAAAGCTAGACATGCTTATAAGCTGCTGAAAGATCCAACACGAACATGTCAGATAAATAGAGAACCAAAAATCCCATGCAATAATAAGCTTATTAGACTGCAACTAGGAATATGATATTTTATGGTAGAGGAACCCAACTGTGAAGCATGTCTTGAGAGAAATACCATAGCTCATTGTGTGCTAACATGCAAGAAATATGAACGGTAAAGAAAACAACTTAAAGAATATTTGAAAGCACAACACTCACTATCACTAGAAAATGTGGTAAACGTTGACCTGCCCAGGGAACTACAAAACATAATAAAATTGTATATTACCAAAACAAAAATTAACATATAAGTACCAGAGCAAAGGAGAAAGTTTAAAGTAAAACAAAATACTTAAATCAAATATTCACCACAAATATTCACTACAAAAGTAAGATAAATTTCAAAACATTACAAAGCAGAGTATTCCAAATATAAATACAAGAGTTAATATCAAGGGCAGTAAATAAGAAGGTGGCATACAATAAATCAGAGCCCAAACATCACAAGGCTCAACAAGGTAAAGGGAAATATACTCAAAATCAGGGAAGAGATACACCAACAGATCTTAGAAAACGCCACACAAAATGCCAGAGAATTCACAGTCTGGAAAAACAACAAATGTAAGGTTCTATGTGGAAAAAGGAACACTATGTACCCAAATTATAACCCATATGGGGTTGAACCGGGTATATCATGCACAAATCAAAATTCAGTGTTTTGTGTAAGGTCCGAAAATCAACATTTTATCACAAATTAAATATGATTATACGCTGTCATTTATTCATTATCGTTATCATCATCACCATTTCCTTTTGCGCCATTCGGAGTCTGGTGTCACTTCTGCTTTCGCTCTCCTGAGCGAACTGGCATAAAGCCAACACCAGCGCTTGCTGTAGTGATTTATAAACATACCATTTTCATATGTTGAGGTTGCCAGCCTCCTATGCCTTGTATAATCACTTAGCAAGTACAGACATGTCAGATTCACATTGTAAAATAAATGTTTACACTTACCCCAAACTAACTTTTTGGGAATACAATCTCCTGACACAGATGAATGGATACAGCAACTATGATTAGATGCTTTGAACCCTTTGTCGGGGAAATTTTAGTATTCCTCTTATGACAGGTGCTCAGATTCCTTAAGTCTCCAGTCTTGGTATTTAAAAACGCGGGTTTTCTTTTCTAAGTTACAAAGATGCCACTTATAATTTGGAATTCTAGTCCGATCTCTGGTTCATGTGAGTTGCTAATTTGACGTTGCGATGCAGTCTGATTCGTGTCTTCGAATTTGCTAGGTTATATTCTCATTTTCCTTCAAGCTTCCACATTGGTATTTTCGACCAGCTTTCCAATGAGAGCTAAAGTTTATTTCAGGCTCTCGGTTTAGACCAATCTGTTCTCTTTAGAACTATGTGGGTCCGGGTGTTAAATCATTACTATCTCCCGCGTGTTTTAAAATATCAGTTTTAAAATTTAAACTCATGACTTCTTTTAAATATGGCAGTAATACTTCCCATTGCACGTGTGCAAACTTACGAACATATTTGTGAACTCATTTCCTGACTAATACCTTCCGCCCATATTGTCTCCTCTGACAGGTTATCTGTACTATTGATACAGAGACAGACCATCAGAAGCGATTATGTGTTATCACCTGTGTTTACGTACATCTCCCAGACTGATTTCTTACACAGACAGTCTGGCTTTCTTTCCGTCGATCGTGCGAGACCACCTTGTGTCAACAATGATTGTAGGGTGAGGTTTTTATTGTATATAGGATCAGTATAGTACTGGCAATACAGAAATAGAATTTCTGCAGGAAAATGGTGAAGTCCCAGTGTATGAGAGAACCACTGGTATCACAATTTAGTTACGGCTGTGAATGATCTGATCTAAAAAAATTCGTAAAGTGGAGACAGTCATAAAATGCCACCCCGCTGGGTAACTAACTGTGATATTAAAACAAGGAAACAGATTACACTTAACAATTATACACTTGATAATTCGTTCAAATACAATTTCCTTATTTATTAAGTATATACACTATCTACTCTTGTGCTGAAGGGCGGATGTTGAAAGATGGAATGCAATGTATTTGTATGTTTACAGAATATATATATATATATATATATATATATATATATATATATATATATATATATATATATATATATATATATATATATATATATATATATATATATATATATATATATATATATATATATAACAACAAGTCCTTCCAATTATAGGGAAAAAATATCAGCTGTCATCTCATCTCAACCCATAACTTGTCATGGGTCGTAGGGGTGCCATGGTGGAAGCATCAGCAGACAGGGTCCTCCACTGCTCTCTATTCTCAGCAATGCGTACAAGTGTGGAGAAACCGTGTCCTGCCCATTCTTTGATGTTATCAGCCCAGGATTTTCTTTGCCTTCCTCTTCTCCGTTTACCTTTGACTGTTCCCTGGAGGATCGTTTTCGAAAGGGAGTCATGACGAGTTACATGCCCAAACCAGGCAAGCTTTCGACGTTTCACTATTGACAAAAGTGGTTCTTGATGGCCTGCATAGGTGTTTATCTTCTCTCTAACATAGACATTTGTTTTGTGCTCTTTATAGCAAATGCGCAAAATTCTTCTATAATATTTATGCTCGAAAGCCTGAATCCTTCGCTCCGTATCTGCAATGAGTGTCCAGCCCTCACACCCATACAAGAGAATAGATAATACAAGTGATTTGTATAATTTGATCTTCACAGGAAAACTGATGTTACTTTTCCAGATCACATTCAACCTTGTCATGGCAGCTGAGGCCATCTCAAGTCTTGTCTTGATTTCTTTATTTGATCTTCCATCACTACATATAGTGGACCCGAGATATTTAAAGGTGTTAACTTCTTCTAACGTTTGCCCATTTAACGTAATGTTGGTCGGAACATGTTTCTTATGGCTATTCACCAATATCTTGCTTTTTTCTATATTAATTTCCATCCCATATGTTCTTGTTACTTTCTCCAGTCTAGAGGTAAGGTCTTGAAGTTCTGATTCTGTTCCAGCTATCAGATCAATATCATCAGCAAAACGTAGATTACACAGAGGTCGGCCTCCAGTCGATATGTGCTGTTACTCAATTATAGAAAAATTATATCAGCTGGGCTGTTAATCATTCATTCATTCATAACCCTCCACTCCCAAAGGAGCATAGGCCTTCAACAAACACATGCCAAGTCCTCCTGTCCCGTGCCATCATCTCAAGTTCTTTCCATGTTCTCCTCATCATTTTCACCTCTGTTTCCAACTCTCTTCTCCATGTACTTCTTGGTCTTCCTCTGCCTCTCTTGCCCTGGGGGTTCCAGAACAAGGACTGCCTTGTAATGCTATCAACAGGTTTCCTCAGTGTGTGTCCTATCCATCGCCATCGTCTTCTTATTATCTCTTGTTCCACTGGCACTTGTCTAGTTCTTGTCATCAGTTCCACGTTGGTAACCTTAGTTAATCAATTATAGAAAATTTTATATCAGCTGTGCTGTTAATCTGGTCTCTGACTATGCTAAATCACTTTTTTCTTCATAGACAGTTAATTGCTCACACTTGCCGACGGAAATGGTACTAATGTGTACTCATCTCTTAAAACAGTTCTGTCTTTCTTATTTGATGCACACAACACTTCTTCACTGATGATCGTTCCTTTCGCCCACCCAAGACTGAGGGGGACTAAGGATGTAGCTCCGATACAACCACTATGCTCCTGCGAAGTTCCAGGCAGCAGGATTGACCTGAACATACGACCTCAGGTTTGATGACACGAATAAACCTGTAACAAGGATAAATAGGGGCTAATTTCTGTCATCTAGCCACCTATCTCTAGTGTATATGAGATAAGCGTGTCTCAGGTGTCTGCATGTAGGATGAATGTCAACATGGCTCAGTATGATTTAGCAATAGCGAGACAAGACAGGTGTCTACTTGCAAAACATTCTTTCTAATAATTCAATACAAGAATACATCCAATAATTTGTACACCTAGGTATAATGCAACCGTTTCCTTCCACCTTTAATATACCAGGCCATCTCTGATAAGTGCTATACTGGCTGGTAAAATATATCCTAACAATACTGTCGTAGTTATATGAGTCCTAACAAGTACTGTTAGGTTATATTCAGGTTGGAGTTGTATGAGTCCTAACAAGGACTGTTAGGTTATATTTAGTTGGTTTTCTTCAACAATCATACCAGGAAATACAATCATTATACCTGATTCCATAAAATACAATCATTATACATGATACAGTCATAGGTTATATTCAGGTTGGAGTTATATGAGTCCTAACAATATTCCATAAAATATAATCATTATACATGATACAGTCATAGTAAAACTAAAATCCTAAAGTGATATTAATTATATACAGGTGTAGGTTATTTTCAGATGGGTTCCTTCTTCAACAATCATACACAATCATTATACATGATACTATAAAACACATTCATTATACATGATATAGTCATATTAAAACTCCTAAAAGTGATATTAGTTTCACAATTATTTATAGTAAGTTTACATACCTTTTAAGATTAATACAAGCCGGAGTTCGAAGCAAGTCTACCCGGCATGCAGGTAAGCAGGAATCAGTCTTGACAGCTTTCTCTTCTCTAGTCTATCGTTCTGACTGGTCTTCGTGTTTGTGTGTATATTTGAATAAAACACACACATATATATAGGTAGACACAGGTAGATGTGACTGCGTAAGGAACCCTTTTGATTGGTTTGCAGCGTTTTCATCTTTTTTTATTGCAGGGACACGCTGATTGGTTAGTTGCATTTTCGTACTTTTCGTTTTTCAGAGTTCCGAACCAACAGTGTTTTATGCCTAATTTATTCTGTCTGCCGCCATCTTGCATGACCGTGACGTCGTGTAATTTATTCTGTCTCAGAGTCTGCCAGCCATCTTGCGTGACTCCTTGAACGCGGATTGGCTGTGCATATTTGTATATCGACATAGTGTATTTAACAAAGCAGCGGGTTTACACACAACTTCACGACAATGATTTCCTGTGACCGTCAGCATTACACGACACTGGGTGATAAAATTATAATCTGCCAGCCGGTCTAATTAGCCTTGCAATACTACGATTCACATGGTGAAATGTAAACAAGTCTGGGAGTGACTATGAAAAAATGTTGGTGCATTAAAAAAAAATATGCCAAATAATAGGACGATGAGTGAGGAAAACGAAGAAATAAGTTGATAATGCAGGAGAGAACGAAAATGATGTAAAAGGACGCAACTGATTTCGTCACACTGCTAAGTATTGGTTTCTTGGCACTAGTCAGACACCTTCCCTCCTGTCCGTTCCACCGACCCTTCACTTTTTTCTCAGTAATTTTACCCTCACTGAACATCAATGATAAACTCAGTGGATAGGACGAAAAATCATCGTTAATTCAGGTAATCTGATGTGGAAAAAATATGGCTGGACAGCGGAAAACTACTTTTGCCTGATTTAAGCATGTATATTTAATATTAAAATGTCAATGTAATAAATATGTACACCATGCTGTCATCATCATCCACTCCCAGCTCCACTTGGAGCCTGTGGCTACCTCTTTTTTTTTTTTGGTTCCCTGTGAGAAAACCGACATGAAGCAGTCACCAACGCTTACTGTGGTGGTTCATGACTCTATAATGTTTATATGTTGAGGTTGCCAGCATCATATGAACTTGTACAACCACCAGTGAGTTAAAAATGTCAAATGTAAAATATAAAATGATCAAACTGTATATGTTACAATCGGGTTATAATTTACAGACGTGTGGCACAGGTAGACTTTCTAATAATGTCGGGCCACATGTTTTGAGGCCGTCTTACAGGTAGTCGAGTATTACTTTAATTGTAATCCCACTATTATCCTGTTTATAGGTCCGAGGACTTTGTGGTTTCCAGTATTATAAAGTCGAGTTTCCTTGCTGGTTAATTTCAGAAGATCCTCAATACTTAGTCCAATCCTCTTTGTTGAAATCCTACTTTTCTTCGGTCCTGGCATGTCTGAATGTGTCGTCTTTACTCAGTGGAACACAGTGCTGGAGTCTAAACTCGTGCAACATTATATGGGGACTTTTCGCCAAATATCTTTCAGTTTTCTACGCTGTGAAGGTCACCAATCAAACGTCGTCTAGTTTAACTCTATTCGTTTATATCCTTATAAAACCCGACAAATTTGGCAGGTAAATTCCGAAGCCGCTGAAAGAACCTTAAAACATTTAAAAAAAAAAAATTAATATCGTTATTTTATAATAAAATACTGCATAAAATTTATTTAAAACGTAAAAACTTTCTTTTAAAACAAGTTTTATAAGAAAATAAGCAACGTTGACAACGAGAGTGAAGAACGAAAACACTCGACGCCATTTTTAAACTTGGTCTGAGTTCGATTTCTTTGTCTCCGCAAAAAAAAAATTAAAACATGAGTTCCAGCGATGATTTACATTATGAATGCAGCATTGATTCTGCAGAGGATGATGTCTGGGAGCCTGAAACATCGGATTCAGACAGGGATGTTGAAAATAGTGTCCCCGATGACCCAATTTGTGAAGCCAGCATGGCAAGGTAAGCTGCGAGAACCAGTGACGACACGATTGCGTCAAGAATTGTTATAGAATGTGGTAGTGTAGTGACCTAGATTTTTAAAAATTACCACTTAAATAGTAACTGTAACCTATTTTCTATTAAAATTGATAATGATTTTAACATTTATGGTGAACAATTTTTTTTTTACTTCATTTTTTTAAAGCTTACCCGTCCATAGTAACGGTTGCTAAGGAAATGTATATTTGCAAAACAAACAGATACAGAGTAAAAAAAATATAATAAAACAGCTTGGAAAGTGATCAAGGTTATATTTTGTTTGAAGGGATAATGTTTAAAGATATTTATAGGTTCCAATTTATTATTATCATTATTATTTTAATTTTAAAGAATACATTATAATGCATAATGTGCTATTTAAAAATATTACACTTAGTTTCTCAAACTTTAACTAACAGTTTGTTAAATTTGTTCATTACAGACCCAAAAACTATAATGATTTGGATGCTGGAGCCCCTATGTCAATTCCAAAGTTTTTGCCCTGTCGAAAGCCTGGGGTTCATCTGAAGAAGGAAATTCTTACAAAGAGAAGATGTCCGAGAATTTTTAAGGCCTGTGGATTTTTTCAAGTTGTTCTTTACTGTTGATCTTGTATCGTATTTATGTTTATATACAAACAAATATGCCATGATGTATGGTCCATCAAAGCCATCAGTTTACAGGGGATGGATGGATGTAACAGTTGAAGAATTTTATAGGTTTCTGGGACTTCTTATGTACATGTGTATTGTACTGTGACAGGGGCGCTAGGGGTACCTCACACCCAAGACCCGTGCACTAAGAAAATTTATAAAGGATCGTTTGACAGGGGTTGCAATTATTGGTTGCTTGCAACCCTCTCAGCAGCAGACTTAACAATTCAAGCAACCCAAAGCCTTAAGCAGATCAACATTTAATTCTACCGAACACCAAACAAACAGTCCAACAAACAATCAAACGAACACCCAGTCAGTGTTCATAGACTGTCTGAAAAACAATAAATAAAACAATGTCTAAGTGAACATTAATAGCATGGATAATAACACTTACCATAAAGAAAACATGCGCCCACCTGATATCATCAACTATCTCACACACTCATGCGTGTCGTCCAATGCGACTAGTATGGTGTTGTGCATGAGGCTGGCAATCGCACCGGGTAACATAGGTTGCTACCGAAACCACTACTGCAAAAGCATCTGAATGCTCCATGCTGAGGTAAACCACACCGGTGGCCCCATGCTCCCCCAGGAGCGGAGGAGAGAAATATACAACTCTAAGTACGCCCACGTGCTCTCACAAACCATGTTCACATAACAATAATAATCAACTGGACATAAAATCATATTCTTCAATACATGTACAACAAATAATCTCAATAATGAGAATTAACTACTACCTCTCAACCGACCCACATCAATACTCGTTCCCGCACTCTGAACATGTCGTAAGTGACGACTGGTGCGCCTGGCCACAAACGTGTCATATGTGACCCCTGACGAGATTGGGAACTCATCACATGAAACACATTATTACAGGAACAACCACTGTAACAGCATAAAAATGCTTCTGTTGACTTGTGGTGGACACCAGCCGCATTGGTGTTTCCATGCTCCACCGGGAGCAAACAGAGAAACACCTGTCTCAACTTGCCTTACGCACCAGAAATCTAAATGACTATTCTCCCTTCTAAGTAACCACTAAAGATAAACAGTAGAATAATCAATAATCGTGAAATACACTTAATTACTTTTACATTAAAGGATAAAATATTTTCTACTCTTACATTAAAGAATAATATTCTTGGCTTTAACCAAAAACTGGAACTAAATACACCGCGTGTCGCTCGGCATAACATATTATAGGTTTAACACGCGGAGCGTGTTTGCTCAGACTCGTTATCGCCGCCTTTTATCACCACGAGGTTGCTATCTTGCGATTGTTAATCTTATCTAAATTTCGCAGTGAAATAGCCTCACACTATGTCTGCCTTTCTGAAGAATGAAATAATCGCTCTTAAACTTTCACATCTATCTATCTATCTATTTATTCCATTAAACATTAAAATAGCCACATCGATATAATCCTAGAAAACTAATGCTAATTTAAATTAACTCACGTGCTCAAGGCAATTACAGCTTGGCTCTTGTGTGTCTTCTTCGTCTGTTCTCACTGGGCGGCTGTCTCAACAATCCCAGTTTCGCCACTTGCTACCCCTTTTTATAAGCCCTGGCCTAACCACTCAATTTACTGCGCGCTTACGCGCATTAATCTGCGCCACACAGATAACACACGCGATTATTGCTCCAGAATGCATGAAAACACAGATATACACAACTAGAGCAAAAACACTACTAATATGTAGGCTTATTATGGCCTTGTAATAAATCTGCTTGAAGATAACGTGATCAAAAGGCACTAAACCACATAGACAACATGACTGCCCAGATGGGGCCAGCGCCGAGAACGACAGACCTCAAGATGGCGCTTACCAATAGTACTAAACTGGAAATTAATGCTAAAAATAGGCTCGACTCAAAAAAGATTTCAGTGCTGCGTAATCGTTCAAATAATCAGTAACCTCGCGCTAGCTTTAGCGAAAAATTGTGAATGAACACGCCACGCACATCCCGCGGCAATTGAAAAATAGGCAGCTTGATTTTCATTGGTTATTTTTTTTTTTATCCACTTGGCTTAAAATCTCGCCGAATCTCATGACGCAAATTGTGTAGTGGCACAAGATTTATATGTATATTTAATAATTAGGCGAAAAAACCCGTACAGACCCGTGTACGGCCCGTACACATCTGAAAACGCAAACACCCCGTACAGATTATGGGTAAACCTTTAAGTGTGGCATGTATGAGTTTACCTTGGTAAGGGTACCCAAGGTTCCCCATTTGGTTTGGCTTATGATGTAGTTGTGAAACTAATAAAGTCTCTTATTAATCATGGTTATCACTTATTTTTTGATAATTTTTACACTAGTGTACAACTTCTAAAAGATCTTTTAAAGAAAGGTGTTTGTGCGTGTGGAACTATTATCAAAAATAGAAAAGGTTTTCCAAAATCTTTAAAGGAAATAAAATCATTTGAAAAAAAATCAGCTCGTGGTGACATACGCTGGGTCAGAGAGAGGGAGATTTTAACAATGCAATGGAGGGATAATAAAACATTTTCTATCATGTCTAATTTTATGACAGTTAATGGATATTCAGAAGCCACTAGAAGAACAAAAGTTAATGAGGAATTTAGAGAGTTAAAAGTTAAGCAGCCTAATGTAGTGAAACAATATAATACTTATATGGGTGGGGTAGATAAAAGTGACCAATTAATTAATAAATATAATGTTCTTAGGAAAGCAAACAAATATTGGAAAACCTTGTTCTACCATTTTCTTGACATTGCCAGGGTTAACAGCTATATAATTTTTCAAGAGTGGAGAAAGGATCATCCTGATGTTGAAGAACTAGATAGACAGAATCGTTACCTTCAAATAGATTTTACGGAGGAACTTATTAGGGAGCTGGGTGGACTTCTTCTCTTCCTTCTTCCTCATTTGTCCTGAAAAGGACGTTGGTTGCGTTGTGTCGCCGTTTATAGCAAAGCTGTGATATTTGCGCCTTTCGGACCGACACATCCGACTTCCGCACAGCATTTTTTGGGACCGGGTTTGCCTTCCCTCTTCGATCCCTACTCTCTCAGCTAGACTGCAGTGATGCAGCCTGTTTCCAGGACCACCACTTGGAGGTGGAGTATGGTCTTGGTCAGCTCTGGTTCACTGACGCAAGCAGTCAAGCTGTGAGTCGCTGACTGCATTCATCTCTCTTGCTGCGTCTTCGGTCCCACTGGGTGAACTAATGAAACATCAGAATATTCCTTCTGCACATAATGCCATAAAAACTAAAATCAGCACCTTACACTCAATAATTCCAGAACATACTGCTACAAGGAAAAATTGTAAACATTGTTGGGCAACTCAAGGTATTGAAAGAAGAACACAAACAAAATGTAGTGCATGCAACACCTTTCATTGTTTCATGAAAAACAGAAACTGCCTATTTGAATACCATAAGTCCTAAAACAATCTTTGTTTCTTGGTTTCTTGATTCAGCTAATATGATTTGATTGTTGATGTCACTTTTTCCCCACAAATCTCAGTTTACTTTTTAAAATTATACATTTCCACTTATTGCCCCATTCTGTGTGCCAATTTTAATTAGCTTTTAATTTTTTTATATACTGTCAGAATCTCTAAGTTTTGTTTTAAATTTTTACTTACTTGGATAATCTTTTAAATAAATGTCAATTTGTTGTATTATTTTAATTACATAGGTTTTTTTCATTCTTTAATATCTCAGTTTATGTACATTTTTATGTCAGATTATGCAATCATAAGGACCTTGGATAATTACATTGTAAAAAATTATTGCTATAAATTCCACAGATACACAGTTTATTAACTTTCAAACATATCTATGTATAATGTACATTAGTTTCATACATTTGTCCAGATTTCAAGTGTTATTTTGTGATGTCATCATAATCGTGTTCAAATGCTCAGCTGTTCCCCTTTTCTACCTAACACATTAATTAATTTTTTTATTAATGAATTTATGATAATATTTGTTTGATTTTCACAAATCATATACAAAACTGAAAGTACTTTTAAATAAAAGCCACTGTTTTGTACATCTTGCATTTGCTAGTTTTTTTTCCTTTGAATATTTCAGTGTATGTAAATTTTTGTTATTTTACATGCATCAAATTCGGTAATTAATTTGTTGCTACTCAACAAAATTAAACAAAATCCCAAAATAACTACTACTGTACTCAAGTCCATTCATTTCCAAACACACTGATATATAATGTGTATAGGTTTAACATCTTTAACAGTATTCTACATGTTTTTACAAAATGTCACCTGAAACCTACTCAAAAAACCTTCAAAAGTCAAGAATTGAATAGAGCCTGGTATGTTATATAATACTTGAGCCACACCTTAAGGTGATTTTGCAGCTTAACTCCGAATTGTCAATACGAGAAGCATGGGCGCTCTGCTTGGTACACGAGAGAGATCCACCTGTACATAAGTACGGCAGATTTATCTATCGGCTCCAAGCCGGGCTTTAACGTTATCTCTACCTATGGTTGATCATGCAAAATAACAACGTGATACCTGGATCAAATAGTGAGAGAAAATACGGGTAAAGAAGAAATAAATGGAAGCCACATTAGAGAGAAAAAGACGGGTAGAAACACGATATGAGTGAAGAGCACGATTATTTCGTGACAACCCCAACTCAAAAAGCTGAGAACTAGTATAGACGAGTCTCTGATTCTTCATTCCCCAATGGCAGTAACTGCTAAGGGACTAAATTTGTCTTGACATTAGCCAGACATCTGTAGATGACCATTGAGCGGTAGCGACTTAGACATTGTAGACAGGATACTGATAGTTGCATAAATACAAGGACAAGTATTGTATGGGAATTAAAATATGTTTATCCCAATCCAAACATAATTACCGATGTATGTTACGTCGGTCGGTCTCACTCAAAATAGTAACTCGCGCCAGAAAAAAAAAGTGCGCAACGCACGGTGTGCAACTTGCGCGGCGTGGGTGTAATATAAAACAAATACTCTTTTTTTTTTTTTAAATTCTTTCACGACATTAGTAGCGCCCGACAAAGAAAAAGTGCGTAAAAATTGGTGTGCATGAGCCAATAACATACCAAAGTGAATTGTATTTTCGGACACGGCCAGCTCTATGTCGCCCTCACCCGATGTACAAATCATGAAAACTTGAAAGTTTTTGTTAAAACCACTTATTATCAGGGAACACTCTTTGAAAACAATCCACGCACTTTCACACGAAATGTTGTCATCAAAGTACTTTTAAATTGAATCTAAAATAACATAATTCCCGACGTGTGTACGTTGGTCACAGCTGAGGAATGCAACCGTGTTGAAAAATTGTATTGTTTCCATTATATATATATATATATACTTTCCCGAAAATAGTTACAATCAACAAAGAAAAGCGTTCAAATGACGGTGTTCATGAACAGTTTGATTACACTGTATAATGGAAAGAAACCAAAAACACTTTAAGAATGTACTTCTATCTGGGAACGGAAACAGCACACTATAATTAAAAACCCGTCAAGTATGACGGGTTATTGCTAGTTTTTATATATTTGTTAAACATCGGTAATCTAATTGATAAAGCTGCCTCCTCACAAATCAATACATAGTTTAAAAAACAATAGTTAAAAATAAATAAACATGTGTGAACACCAATATCGTCTGCTTGCCCAAATACCAGACGCTCAGCTGGTGAGCTAGTATTAAAACAAACCAATGCTAAAAACAAAAGGTCTACTTAAAAAAAAAAGTGCACTAGTGCTCGGAACGTCATCTTGACGGGGCTAGCGAGCTGAGCAGATCAACAATGTGCAGAAGTAACGAAAGGCTTTATGCAGGAAGAGACATCGAGTATAACTACAGCCACGATTGTAGGATGTTTGATTGTTGGCTGTAGAAATGATTTCATGCTATTGATTGTTATGCCGTCTGCTATCGCGGGAAACCGGAAAACATTAATTATTGCACTGGCTTGAGCTAGTCTGAGGTATGGTATTACGTCATCTTAGTCCAGTCTGGTTTTGAAATATCAAATTTAGTAATGCATTTTCCCCGCCTCACCTGCGCCCTGTACTCTAAAGAAAGCGTCTGTATTGTATGCCATGTATTGTATAACGTTAGCGACTTTCGTGTGAATTGTTTGAAAGCTTTGAGAGAACCGTCTTTTGTCTTAGTTTTAGCAAAATGCGTAGCGTTATTATTGTAAGGTTGTATCTTTATAATTACATCAGTGGTGAGTTTCCCCCGCTCGCTCGTGCACACACATATATGCACACACACACAGTGGCATACAGAAATAAAAAGTTGGTCAACATATATGATCGAGCGCGTGTTTGTACACGTGATTAGTTCTATAACTGTTTTCATCTGCTTGAGCTGCATGGTTCAGCAAATAGATAATGTCTCTCTCTCTCTCTCTCTCTCTCTCTCTCTCTCTCTCTCTCTCTCTCTCTCTCTCTCTCTCTCTCTCTTTATTTATTTATTTATTTATTTTTGGGTCAAGTTTGTCTACTTACGACTTCCCCATTTGTTACTCCTGGGAAGCTCTTATTTGATGAAATGTTGTAGTGTTTCCGTAGAACCACTTACATGTTTGTATTTAGTTGTACCATGTCAGTGTGACAATGAACATGTGGTATGGATAGTGATGACAGCACATGTAACATAGACAATTTACCGTTTAAAAAAAAAGAAACTGTCAAGAAAAAATAATTTGACTTTTAAAGTTATACGATTAAGACAAACGATTTAATTCGTTGGTTGTAAATCATAGTTACAGGTTAACTTATGAACATGTGCCGATATATTTTGCAGGTTCTTTTTTCTTTCTTTCTTTGTCAATGGACCTTCACTTGTCTTGAATGGCTGAGCTTTATTTTATTCTAAGTTGACCTGTCCATATGTTTGTTGATGTTTTTGTGGTTTTAAATTTCTACAGGATGGTAACCGTCCCCGTGCCTAACCCTCCGTAGTCCCCTTTTACGACGTGCATAGGTCACAGTGTTGCTTGTCTTTGTTCCCCGTTCGAGCCCAGGTAACACGGGTGAAATAATTACGGTCAGGTATAATTATTCGTATACGAGCAGACGATGAGAGAGACGACGTGTGCGAGCAGACGATAAGAGAGACAAAGTGTAGCCAGGTTTTCATAAAAACGATGGCCAATGCTAGTATTGTTTTAACAATAAAATAGGGGTCGAGTTGTTGAAGAAACAAGATAAATTCTTGCAGTGTCATAACGTCTTGTACGAACAGTAGACAAAGAAACTGCCTTAGTTATATAAGTTATTTATGCGTTATATATTTTATAAGTGACTGAAACAATTCCAGACATCCACGCTAGAGGCACGTGAATGTTCTTTATGGATAGAATGCAAGAGGAAGTTACATATATAATTGAGGAAAACTGAGTAGTTATGAACCAGATGTAGTCGTCTAGACATGATAATTGAATATATCTCTGATTTTTTTTTTGTGGGAGCCGCGCTAGCGTAGTGGTTACAACACCGCTCTGGCGACCGTTTGATACAGGATCAAACCCGGGCGACGGCATTTGAGGATTTTTCGTCGACCGGGATTTGGACTGGATTAACTCGAGACCTGGCGAGAACATTTGAAGGAGTGTCGTCGACCAGGGACTGGCGGCTCCTGAGCCGACCCAGCTGCAATGGGTACCTCCGAAATCGGCGAGTATTTGCCTGAATGGCGAGGGACACTTGTCTCTGTACAAGAAATAAAGGGATACACACGTAAAATTAATGTCAGGTTAGACATAAAATAATAACCTGAGATTTCGCCTCGAGTATTAGCGGGCGAACGCAAAAAAAAAAAAAAAAAAAAACTCTGATTTTTATATATTTCATCTTGTTTATGTTGAAGTAAAATTTAATAGACATGTTGAGTTGAACTTCACTACCATAACTTTGTGTCTACTGTTTCGTCCTTTGTGGTTCATTTAGAATATGATTTCTTAACCTGTGATCCACGGGCCCCTCTTGGGGGTCCATGAATGGAATCTAGGGGGTCCGCGTAAATAACCTAAAAATTTGAATTTAGTTTTCACCTTACTTTTACTCTGAAAATTGTCCTAGATTGTTTGCATTTAAAGAATATATATTCTTTATATATACTGTTCTTGTGTTCCAGTGTGGCCGTGTGTAAACTTAACAATGTTTCATTGTAATAAACTGTATTATTTTTATGCAAAGATTGTAATTGTGCGTCTATGTAACTTTTTTTCTAAGAAGGGGTCTTCACCGGGGAATCAACGGGGTCCGTAGCCTTCACCGGGCAATCAAAGCGTCCCATGGCACAAGAAAGGTTACGAACCCCGGATATGGAAGATTGATAGGGCTAGCACCCTATACCATGTAAAATTTAAATAATACTAATAGAGACGTTTACACGATAATATCAGTAATAATAATTAAGGGAGGAAAAAGCAGATGAATAAATAAGTATTTATTATATGTAAAAATAAAACTCCAAAAATATTTAACATATCTTTACAATCTAAGAGAAAAACATCAGTCGAAAGAAGCAGTTCACACAAACATTAAAAACAAGGAACAGTAAATAAAAATTAAAAAAAACAAATAAAGGAAATACAAATAATAGAAAGAGATTTACAAAAGGCATGAACAGTTGGAAACACTAAACATTGGTTTGCTTTTAAGGACTATCTTCGTTGCACACGGACTGCTCAAGCAGTGCTCCGATCTCCTCCCTCAGATCACACAAGGAGGATCTCAGCACAGTGCATGAACTCCGTAGCACCGGCGAGAATCCCAGTGTGTATATAGGAATCACACATTCTATGAATTATATTAGTGGTGGGCAAGTTTCTAATTTTGAAATTTTGCCAGGGCAGCGGCCTGATAGGCCTACTCTTTACGATTTCCAACTGCTTGGGATTTTTAACGTGCGCAGCAACTTACACACGGGACCTCCTATTTTTTCGCTCTTACCCGAGAAGGCTAGGTATCCGATCTCACTACCCAGGAGACCAGGGGGGAGTATGACATCATTAGGACCACTGGTTCTGAAAAAAAAATTCCCTAAATTATATTCCCTCAACTGGGAATCGAACACGGTACCTCTAGAACTCGAGGCGGACGCCATATATCTTAGCCACTCCGACCCAAGGAGAAGAACAAGTTATAAATTCTGATGTAATTAAATCACATAATGATTCAAATATAACAGAAAATAGAAAGTAACATTACAATGAATACCATAATAATAATCTGATGTTATTTCACTCTCCTACCATTTCATTTAAAGAGAGGAGGGGCCTTTTACTGATCGACGGGAATATGTCTCGCCAAAAGTTTTTATTTTATTTGGTTGATACATTTGACCTTAAAATTGATTCATTTATTCCAATTCTACAATTATAATTTTACAACACATTGTAAAATAAATGGTGCAGTAAAAGGAAGTACGCCATTGTTCACCCATCCCTCTGTGTCTACCACAGTCAGATAGCTTCGCCGCCACTAAGACCTCGAACAACTGAGATTTTCAAAAGGAAAGTTCAAGAATTCAGAGACGAGTGAATAAAAACCCAGCTCAGCATTACACAATTGTGGCCGTGGACATATACGCTGGCTGGTCACATGCGCCAAATCATCAGATGTGGCCGGTATGCTGATGATGATGTGTGTCTACTATTCCCTACTTCTATGCTTCTCTTATTGTTGATCGTATATGGTTCGTATCACTACCCTAACGGTATGCAGCTTATTTATGTATAGAGATGTTAAGCTTCTGCTTTCTCTCAAATATACGACAACAATTCACAACTGACAAAATGGTAAATTATGTCACGAGTTGGCGAAGGACTTCACTGAGACAGCAGTAGCAAATAACTCTGAAACTTTATTTACACATAATAAAGTGGCGAAGGTGAAAGTGATGAGCCCAACCTTCACCTAAGGTTGGCAGTTTGGTACAGTAACAATTTCAATACAATTACTTATACAAATGTCTTGCTATTTCGTTCACTCATGCTGCTTCAGTAGTCTCGCTGTCTCTATTTTGTTCTGTTGGTCACGACGTGGAAAACTACTGCTGTCAATATTTTACTGCCCTCGAAAATTCTTCATTTAGCAACATTGTTCTGAAGTTTGTCCTTTCAACTTGGCATATCTTAGATGATACTGACCGCCAGGGGTGAAAATTTACCAAGGTCTATAATTTCCTACTTCTCAGGACTAGCTGCTGTCTATCGTTCTTGTTGTCATGTACTAAACAGTTTATCATATGTTGGTAATACTCAACGTACCTGTTTATCTTGAAATTATACATATTTATCTTGTACTGTCAACGCTGTCTCTTGTCCTCTGAATAACTCACAAAAAGCTGTCACATGTGACATATAGGCGATCGAGCGTCTGAGAGATAGTTATAAACTTTTCTGTGACAACAGAAGCAAGCCAAACTCATTTGGACTTATCCCTCGATAACTCTCGATTGCGCCAATCACTTAATAAAATATTATCTTTTACACACATTTGGGAGAGAGCCCATTCTACTGAACCTACACTTAACGCGTTCTCGAATCTGACTGATTTGATTAGAACCACGATTTACCATTACGACTATTCCCGAACCTTCTAGATCGACTGTCTCGAAAACAACTCACCAGTTTATATAAATTTCCCGTGCAAGCTTAACTTAGCCGAGTTCACCCAAAACAGAACTCCAAACTTAAGTCAGCACTTTCTCTCAAGGGGCGTAAAAACACTACTGTTGATCCCTACTTCAGTGTATTATGGATTATCGCCCTTTGATTATAAATTTATAAGTCATGGATTTTCGCCAATTGATTTAAATTCATAAGTCCGTTCATTTCCCTCATGCAAATGTATGAAACCAGATTTCTAACAGTCGAACTCCCTGTTACACAATCACTGATAAGAAAAGATAGTATGACATATCTGTTTTTGACTTGAGGCTATTGATGGCTATTGTTTGATCGTGGTAGTTAAAATACTTCTCGTCTTTTTTACATACACGCGTCTATTTCGTGTCCCGTAGACATAATTGTTATATTGTTGTGTACAGAGTGTGTACTGTCTTAGTATTACCGACATGTATGTCGATGTACATATATTGATACTGTTACATTAGTATACCTCTCTCTCTTCTCTTCCCTTTCCGTTTATTGTGCAGCCTGGAGCCAGAACTGCAGGTGTTTCTCACAGGGTCCTGCATTAAAATATTCATGTACTCTTTGTAGTAGTGGGTTCTGCAGCAATAGGTTTTACTTGGTGATGTTGATAGTCCCATGCTCAGCAGTAGCCTCTCGCTTGCCTGAGGTAGCAATAGTTTTATGTTTTCCTTAGACCCCCGGGAGCTAGACAAAAGTATGTATAATAGAATATAACAATATTTTATAACATGACCTGTATATGTGGCAGTGAAGGTAGTCCCATAGCAGATTACTGACATAGGGGAGTCAAGCCTTAGAGACTTCATTATACTAGGTCTCCCTTACTGGGGTATGGTGATTAGTTCTCTTCTTCGATGCCTTTGCCTTCCCAGACTCACGAGCATAGTTAAATATCCATTTACAGCTGGCTAGACTGGAGCTTGACGCTACCAGTGGGGCAGTAGAACTAAAAGATGATTCACTGTGCGAAATAATCCCCTCCAACAAATAATCTATTTCTTCCTTCAATGCCTTCTCCTTCGCGAACGGAATAGAATAGGCTCTCATACAGATTGGGTTTGAGTCTACCAGTTTCATGTCACACTGTAGCAAATTTGTATGGCCTGGTTTATCTGTTAATACATCTGTATGTTCCTCCAGAACCTGTTGAACTCTCTCCCTCTGGTTTTTAGTCAGGTGCTTACTGACTTTTACCTGTGCTGCTGTTTCACAAGGATGTAATGGGTATTCATGTGAGGTGAGTGGTTCCTTTTGCATTTGAGTTGCGATAGCTAAGGTCAGTAAGGGGGTGCTCTCCTGGAGTGGTCTGTCCAGATACTTCTTTAACAGGTTTACGTGATAAACTTTCTCCTTTTTGTCAATTTTATAGTTTGTTCTAGACACCTTCTCTAGAACCGTATATGGACCTTGCCATCCAATTTGTAATTTATTCTGGCTACCGGGTAGTAGAAGCAGCACCTTCTCTCCCACAGCTAGTTCTCTGTCCTTTGCCTTCCTATTAAAATATGCTGCATGTTTCTTCCTGGCTTATTTCAAATTATCATTTGCCAGTTTCCATCCAGCTTTCAAACGAGTGGTCAGTTCGTTCACGTATTGATAAGATGAGATAACAGTCTCTTCCGCCTTCTCATCTGTCCAGGTCCTTAATAAAGCTTCTAATGGACCTTTTATTGGCCTCCCAAATAGCAGAGTTGCGGGAGCCATCCCGGTTGAACTATGTGGTACCTCCCGATACGCAAACAATGCGGCGGGCAGGAATTGATCCCACAGATCCGGTTTTTCGTGTGCCAGCTTTCTCAGGATAGAAATGAGAGTCCCGTTGAACCTCTCTACCTGGCCGTTCCTTTGCGGATGATACGGACTACAATGAAAGTGTCTGGCTTGAAATAGCTTAAAAACTTCTTCCGTTAGTTTCCCCTTGAACTGAGAACCATTATCCGTCAAGATTTGATGCGGGAATCCTAATCGGGTAAATATTGTAAATAGTGCCTCTGCTACATGTTTTGAATCAATTGATGGCAGGGCTACCGCCTCTCCCCACATAGAACAAGTGTCCACCAGAGTAAGGATGTAACTGTTCCTCCTCTTGGTCCGAGTGAGAGGTCCCACAATATCCACTGCAACCCTCAGTTTGTTCTTCATGAAATATTCCCCCTTGCTCGGAGGTGTGTGGCATTTGGGCAATTTTTTAAAACATGGCTTGAGTGTCCTATCCTCAGCCTGCGCCTTTCTCATCTCCTCTGGATGAGCATTTATAGGTTCACCTTCTTCCTCCTTCTTCTGTGACCTGGTCTGCACTGTCGCCATGATCACAGGCCTCTCGGGATTCCCCAAGAAGACGTATCTACACCCCAATATCAGAGGGTAGATTGGTTCATCTATCACTGCTGCTCTGATTTCTCCTTCCACATAGCGAGTTTTCACCGTTATCCTTGCGATGGGAAGTGTCATGAGTGGTTTGTCCTTAGTCGCCCCTTGTATTTCCACTGTTTCTGTGGTATACTGACTTGGGTCCACTAGGCTAGACTTCACAACTGAATCATAATCCAAACCTGTATCATAAAGGCACCTTATGGTGACCCCATTACAAATAACATCCTCACAAACTGGGGGGTGATAAGGTTCCTGTTGTCCCTTAGGATTAACCTTTAATCTTTGCGTCCCCGACTTCATTGCAGCAATGTTTGAAGGTTTCCTTCTACAAAATTCGGTGTTATGGTTATCTTTCTTGCACCATTTACACCATCTTTTTCCTTGGTTAAACGGTTTCCTTTCATTATTTTTTTTTGGTCATTGAACTGTGAGTTTCTGTCGCGATAGTCATTTCTTGGCCGCTCAAAGTTTGTCCTACCTCTATTACCCTGTTCTCTATTGTCAAATTTATTAAATGGCTGTGGAGCTTTAAAATTATCTATGTGCTTCTTTTTAGCACCACTTACCTCTGCCTGGGCTGCCTGATACCTCTCAGCGACATTTAAAACCTCTCCCTCTGTGTGTGTGTATATATATATATATATATATATATATATATATAGAGAGAGAGAGAGAGAGAGAGAGAGAGCATAGTGTGTATTTTGTAAACGTATATGTGAATTCTAGAACACAATGTGTAATTTGTGAACATAAATGTGAATGCTAGAACACAATATGTAATTGTTACACGTAAGGATGATTACGTTAGAAGTGCTTGTGTGCAACCCTTTTTAATTAAGTTCCATTGTTCCAGTAATTCGCTGTTATTTACTGTTCGGTAGTAATTTTTGGTATGGGTAATTCTGGGTCCAGCAACCTTATTTTACACATGTACCCAAAGATAGTTGTACCCCTTGGTTGATGGGCCATGATTTTTAAACATGATTAGAAGAGAAAACAAAAGTATTTATTTAAATTAAATACATCAAATTTAATCGACCTCATAATCGTCATATTTGAATAAAGAATGATAGCAGTAGTGGTCAGTTTGAAATTTTTAAAAAATGGTTATTTCTAGCACCGTTATCAAACAGTGCAGTACTTGATGTTTCTGGTAAAGTTGTTCTAAATCTGGTTCCAAGCTAGAGGAGACGAGATGTAATACATCATCAAAGTCTGAATCAGCGAGTTTGATGTGCAACGTGTTCTTTGTGAATTTCAGTTTTGACCCAGAAAAAACGTTTTCGCACTTACATATACTTACAAAAATGTATGCTAAATTGCAAATTCTGTTCATTTAAGAAGGAAGTTATATCCACTAAAATTGCAATATTCGAGAGTCTTGCACAATGGCGGAATTCATATGCATAGGCATACAAGTATTTACTTTCCAGGAATACAGCGATTTCTTCGCGGAGCTCATAGACATTTTCTGACACGGCAACCTCGTCTGAGCCAGGGGTCATCACAGAAGTGTAATGAATTGGAGTACTTTCCCTTTGCCTCCAGTTATGGCCGTTGAAACTGTCGGTGATTCAGTCCTGAAAGCAGTATGAAGTTTAATACCTTCACTACAACTTGCACTACTTCTTGCACTCATGAAGCCTTAGCAAACAATACTTCCTGATGAGTGATGCTGTGCAGTTTGACAATTTTGTTTTCTTCTTTCATTCTTCTTCCTCGTTCGCCCTGAAAAGGACGTTGGTTGCGTTGTGTCTGTTTACGCCGGAGCTGTGATATCTGCACCTTTCGGTCGACACATCCGACTTCAGCACGGCATTTTTTGGGACCGGGTTTGCCTTCCCTCTGCGATCCCTACTCGCTCAGCCAGACTGCAGTGATACAGCCTGTTTCCAGGACCACCACGTGGAGGTGGAGTAGGGTCATGGTCAGCTCTGGTTCGCTGACCCTGATGCAAGCAGTCAAGCTATGGGTCGCTGACTGCATTCTCTGTTGCTGCATCTTTGGGTCCCCAATTTTGTTTTGAATGCCAGCTTCTTCCATGTATTTCTCTAGATGTGCAACAAAACCTCTATTTTCACCTGTCATATCTGGGGCACCATCTGAGGGTGAACGAAGAAAAAGATAACAGTTTAGCTAGTAATGAACGGATTGTAAAGCTTGCAGGCGTATTTCTCTCACAGATTCTGTACTTTGTTTTGTCAATACTAAACTGTTTCCACATTGTTCATCATTTTATCAGTTTTTTCCTTTGTCCGAGTCAAGTCAGTGTTTCTGGAATGTTATGTCTGTCACGCTTAACATAATTTTTCTTTTATTAATTTCTACAAGGCCGTGACAATTTTTAAGCATACTGATTTGCCAGTTTTATGTGAATAAAAAGTTCTATCTTCAATTTTCCTAGAACACTCGATTTTCACATTATTATTTTTTTAAATCTTGAACTTTTGTGGACCAAAACAAAATCACCAGTATTATTATTTATATGTAATTTTTTTTTTGGAGGGGGGGGGGGGGGGGGGGGGGGTCTGGGGGGTGGTTTGGAGGGGGGGGAGGGGGGGGGGGGGGGGGGGAGGGGGTAAAGAAGAGAGAGAATGAAGAATAGTCAGTTAATATGAAATAAGAAACATGAAAAATGTGTTTGATATAAATACGAGTACTTAACTATGAACGGAAGTTCATCAGCACTGCAATCAGTCCTGCAGCCAAATGAAATAACAAACATAGAGAAATCAGTAATTTAAAATCGTAATTTAAAACGTCGTCGATTGCTAATTAGTGGTTATATATATATATAATTGTCACGGATTGCCTAACAATTGTTAACTTATATCTGATCCGTCGCCTTTTTTGAAGGATTTAAGCAATGGTTTTTAGCCCGTTCAAGCCCCCAGCTGAGTTAATTCAGCAAATTTCCTCTTTAATGGTATAGCTCTGTTTAGAGGTAAATATATGTCTAAATGTATATATGTATATTCAATAGTCGTGCTCTTACGTTTGCTTTCATACATGTAATAATTGAATCAACCATGTTTGTTTAGTTTTAAAATAACATGTAACAAATTTAATAGTGAATTAGCCTTTAACAGGTTAAAATAAATATGGAAAGATTGGTGAAATTTTAGATGAAAGCGTCTTCATAGAGACAATAGGGGAGTGATAAAAGTCTGTTTTGCTGATGTCTTTTAATCAGGACTTAACTGATCTAGGTGAGTCCTGCAGCCGTGATTTCCGGCACTTTATTTTTGGTGATGAGTGCACTTCTCCACAGAACTCGTCCAATGTAGGCGGTCAGTGTTGATGCTCTTCTCTCACACTAGTGGCGTAGGAACTTCAGTACTTCAGTCTGATAGCTTGTAACCATGAACCCAAAATTTTGGGAATCTACAATCTCCTCGCACAGGTTAGGATGGACATGAGCAATTTAGGTTATATGCTCTCGAATCACTTGGCCTGAGAAATTCCTCTTGTGACGGGTTTTCTGTGAATCACTTGGTCTGGAAATATTTTGATTCCTCTTATGATGGGTGTTTTGCGAATCACTTGGTATGGAGTTATTCTCTTATGACGGGTGATCCAATTCCCAGGTTTCCAGTCTTGATATTTAAAGTCTTGGTCCCGGAAACGATTTTGTCATTATCGCCTGTGTGTGAGAATCCCCCAGACTGATTTCTTAGGCGGACAATATTGGCTTCCTATTCATCCTCGTACGAGACCATATTGTGTTAAACGAGGATCGTCTCCTATCAAAGGTGGCCGGCGACTCAGAGATAAACGTATTACCGCTGACCGGTGATAATGACCGGGTATTGTTACGAAAATACCACAGTTCACCTGGCGGAACGTAAATACGTCTGGGAAGTGGTCACAGTAAAAGAATGTAAGGGGAATAAGTATGCCAAATAATAGGACGATGAGTGAGAAAAAGGAAGAGATACTGCCGGAGTGAATGAGAGTTATAAAAATTGCACGACTGATTTCGATACACACACATATACACACACACACACACACACACACACACATATATATATATATATATATATATATATATATATATATATATATATATATATATATATATATATATATATATATATATATATATATATATATATATATATATATATATATATATGCTCACACAGTGCAGTCCAGGTAAACAGAACTCGCTTAAGCCGAATTTCGGTTAAGTCGAAGTATTTTAGATGGCCCAAGCGGCTTCTGCTTATCAGGACTATACTGTTTATATATATATATATATATATATATATATATATATATATATATATATATATATATATATATATATATATATATATATATATATATATATATATATATATATATATGTGTGTGTGTGTGAATATATATATATATGTATGTATATATATATGTGTGTGTGTGTATATATATTTTTTTTTTCTCCAGCGGCACTTGGGCTTTCAGCCCTTCGGCCCAATGACATGTCATTGCTAGTCTGGGGAGCCTGTGGACTTTCCTTCCAACCCGGTCAGGAGCTCCGCTCCTTCCCATCCACAGAGGGTTTATCTCAGGAGCCGTTCAGGTTATTCAGTCAAAATCCCGGTCGATGACCCTTCTTCAAATGCATACGCCCGGGCTTTAACACCTGATCGCCAGCGCAATGTGGTAACCATTACACCAGCGCGGCTCCCATATATACAAGTATATATATATATATATATATATATATATATATATATATATATAATAATAATAATAATAATAATAAATTCTTTAAGCACCAAACACGGCGCATAAGGCAGAAACCAGTGCTCTCCAGGTTGTTCGTTGTGACGCCACTCCTCTTAGCTCTTGCACATTATTTAGGCCCAACGTTCTTCCTTCTCTTATTATTGTTCTTCTGAGTGTTTCTTTTGGTCTTCCTTTTTTCCTCTTACCCTCAGGAACCCAAGTGAGCGCCTGTAGGGGTATTCTGTTGTTTTGCATTCGTAGGACATGACCGATATATGACCATCGTCTTTTCCTTATATAGTCGGAGACATATTTCTGCCTAGAGTCTTCTCTTATTTGTCGATTAGTCTTGAATTCTTTCCAACTGATGTTCATGAGTTTTCTAAGACATTTGTTCTCGAATGTATTCAGCTTGTTCTCCAATGATTTTGTTATTTTCCAACTCTCACAGCCGTATGTTAACACTGAGATAACATTTGAATTAAACAGACGAAGCTTGGTATGTATATTCATTGATCGTAATTTCCAAATGTTAGATAATCTATTGAAGGCGCTAGCTGCCAAAGCAATTCTAGTATGGATTTCTCTTGTTGTGTCACCATCCTGAGTCATTTACTGCCTAAATAATTGAAACTTTCAACTTTCTGTAGTTTTTCCCCGTTCAAGATGATATCAAAGGTCTCGTTAGAAAAGTTCATAGCTTTAGTTTTAGAGGCATTTATTTGGAGACCTATTTTAACCGAGAGATGACACAAATTATTTATTGCTTCTTGGGATTGTCTTGGTGTTGAACTTAAGAATGCTACATCATCTGCGAAATCCAGGTCCCCCAGGAATTTTCCATTTGTCCATTTTATACCTAATTGTTCATTGTGGGTATAGTTTCTCATAACCCAATCAATAGCTATTCCAAAAAGTAGTGGTGACATAATACAGCCTTGTTTCACCCCTGTTTCTACTGTAAACCATTCTGTATTCCCTTTATTTGTTCTAACACAACATCTTGCATTGTCATATAGTGCTTTGATTATATTCACATATTTTGTTGGAAAACCATAGATTGTAAGTATCTTCCACAATGATGGGCGGTGTAGACTATCAAAGGCTTTTTGAAAATCGACGAAGGTGATAATAAGTGGCGATTGCCTTTCCACTGATTCATATATAGCCATATATATATAGCGGCATTAAGAGGGTTAAAAAAGGGCCTTTTTTAATGTGTTGAAGGCATTGGCGGGCCTGGTAGATTAGATTCGCTGGCCCGCTTAAGCCCGCAGGCCGAACATTGTTCCCCCTCGGTGTAGAATCTTGCGTATTGTAACACACTCACTACCATCTTATCTGCTTCATTGAAGGGGGGCTGTACTTCGTAGTCACAAACGTTAGTTATGGCAGGTATGTTAAGTAGGCCTACTATTTATTCTTTCCTTTCTCTCTCTCTCTCCTCCCCCCCCCCCCCCCCCCCCCCCCCCCACCCTCTTATTTTTTCATAATAAAACAATCTTCCTGGAATCCCCCATTATCATTATTATTTGTGTAATAAAATGTCCGTTACTTGTTTCCGTTGTCCAATCCAAGCGCACCCGTACCTCATCTTTTGTAACATGCTACGGGAATGTACTTAGAGACACTAACTAAATATCGCGAGCTTGGAAAGACGGAACTTAAATTACGCATAACGATGGTGTCAAATCACCGGGCTTGGCCTATTCCAGGCCGTAATAGAACGCTCAGAATACAGTCCGCGGTGTGTGTACAAATTTTCGTGCGCTCAGAACATGTTTACACACAGATTTTTCACTTGATGGTAGGCTGTGCCTCTGCACACAACGTGTTCAGTATTTTTATATCCGGCATGTTGTGCTAACATGTGACCTGGCCACATTGACACTCACGTTTGGCATGCTTCAGTTTTTATCTAGCAGAAGAACGATGATTATTTTTCAAATCAATTTAATATTCATGTTATATTTTACGTCGTGTTATAAATTGTAATTATTCACATATAATTTACGATTATGTATGCGAAATTTGCGTGTATGTTTGTTTTGTTGAACGGTTGTCATTTGTAATTTATTATAAGTTTTAAACAAGTAGCACAACATATACTGACGTAGGGGAGTGAAGTGGTAGACACTTCATTATACTAGATACAGCTTTGTGACGCGTAATGATCAGTTCACGTCCTCACTGCCTTTGCCATCACTAACTCAAGAGCAGAGTCAGGTATCCATTTACAGCTGGGTATACTAAAGAGCGTCGATACCAAGTTTCGAGCCCGGTACCCCGTGACTTTGCCGCTAGAGGCAAGCCCTCCAAACCACACTGCCTATCAGACTCTGTTCTAAGTAGAGAAGATAAATATTTCACCGTTTCTGGCTATGTTGAATGAACACATCGATGTGTAACGGTACGTTTTGACCTTGAACTGTTATCTCCTGCAGTCAACTTCATCGCCACTGCGTTATATATTTCACTGCATTAATTTCCTACATTTGTATTAGTTTACGTATGCCTCTCTGTGCTGTTTTAGCGAGTCTTGTCCCTGAAGATGACACACTGGTCTTCATGTCAACTACTTTCGTTAACCTCAAAGCCTCCACGTCACAAGTTGTTTCTTATGTCAATTAAACAAATGGCATTTTCCCTTATCATTTGATGCATGTAAGTTTTTTTGTTGAAATTATTAAATATTAATATTAAATCCTAATAATTGCATTATTTCTCTAACTTTTTGTCCAATATTTTCCCGTAAAGCTGCAAATCTTTTTCATGGCACGTTTCCGGCCGTGAAACTAAATTGCTTGCCTCTTGAGACAATGCTCACGTTGTTTCCATCCTTAATAATGGCGGATGTTTGATTTTGGACGCAATTTCTTGAATTTTCCCCATTTGTAATTCGGGTAATGGTAAAGTGTTAAAGACTTCACTATATTAGGTCCAGCTTCGATGGGTGGGGTGACCAGTTCCACTCCTCGCTGCCTTTGCCCTCCTTAACTCCAAAGCATAGTGAGGTACCCATTTACACCTGGGTAGACCATAGCGTGACGCCTTTTTCGAACCCGGTACCTTTGTCGCGAGGGACCACCGCTCTAACCACTCTGCCAGTTAGACGCTCTTATATGAGAATGAAAGTAGGGATTTTTGTATTACTGGGATAAAGAACAAAGAAAGTGCCAACGTTACAGACACATGGTCTTCGCCAGGAACAAACTGTAGAAAGAATATTGTGAGAACTAAACTAAATGCATAACAGTTTAATGCAGTACCCCTTAAGAGTGTTATCTGTACCGGCGTACCCTTCTCGGTTGGAGAACAGTATATTATATATATATATATATATATATATATATATATATATCTATTGATATATATATATATATATCCACTCTATATATATTATATATAACATTTGAATAAATACGAATATATAAAATATTAATATATATATATATATTATATATACTTATAACCCATATAATATATATATATATATATATATATATATATATATATATATATTGAATTGTGATCAACGGCTGGAATTTCCATGTACCTGTGGTTGGAGATTCTCTACACAGAAAGGCATGAGAATCCACAGAACGAAAAAGGGGTGTGGAAGCTCATCAGGTGGAGATCAACAGCTCTCTGTTGATCAACAGCGCTCTGTTTCTACGGGTAAGACGTTAGAAGAACTCAGCCAGTATTTCGGACTCGGACGTGACCAGTGTGACAACAGGATATATTCATATGTCACACTGGTCACACGTCCGAGTCCGAAATACCGCGGGAACACGGTTTTCTTATCTGTTCTCTTTTCTGTACTGTTTCCCTACGTATTTACCGGACGAGAAGCGTGGTGTCGAAACGCAAGCCATTGCTTTATCCTTTATCCAAGGAAGATTCACATTACGTATTTTCGTTCTCCATGCAGTTTTACAAACCAGGAATCGTCCTTACAGGATCTCTGTAAGCAACTTATTATTAGTATTATTTTTTAATCAATAAATTTTTAATATCTTTTCCTGCTTCAATAGTATGTATAGTAACCTGTATCTAAATTGTTTCTAGTTTCTATTACTTTGATGGATAAAGACCCACCGCCCTCCCAGCCACCTGCTGTCCACGTTGAGGCGTATGTTATATACAGATAGAACTGTAAGCATTCTTCTTCTTCTTCGTTCGCCCTGAAAAGGACGGTGGTTGCGTTGTGTCTGTTTACAACGTAGCTGTGATATCTGCACCTTTCGGTCGACACATCCGACTTCTGCACGGCATTTTTTAGGACCGGGTTTGCCTTCCCATTGCGATCCGTGCTCGCTCAGCCAGACTGCATTGCTGCAGGCTGTTTCCAGGACCACCACGTGGAGGTGGAGCACGGTCTTGACCAGCTCTGGTTCGCTGGTCCTGACGCAGGCAGTCAAGCTATGAGTCGCTGACTGCGGTCTCTATTGCTGCGTCTTGAGGTCCCATAAGCATTCAATGCGCTCGCTCCTATTATTAATGTTGTTTTTTAATACTGTACTGGGCTTCACGGGAATGACTTCAGCTTCTCCATTTACACGTCGTACCATTATTATTTATTGGTTAATGTATTTAAGTTCTAGCTTTATTTTATCTTCTGTTTCCGTACGTTGATCCTGAACGAAGGCATTGTGGCAGTAACGTTAGCAGTTTTCTTTGTTCTTTGTCATAGTAAGACACATGACCTATTTTTGTTGACCTCGCTGGTTGTGTGTGCATATGGTGGGTTGTCTCGTGTTTATCCGGGCATCTGTTATGAGATAAAGAGATAATAGAACTACTGCTTCCTCTGGCATGTCGTACAAGGCGAGTAATATGAGCTTGTGCTTGAGGCTGGAAACTATATAGGTAAAACACTTCTTCTTCTTCTTCCGTCCTTAGCCAAAGACCGACCAAGCAGTCAGAGGCCATCACGGAGCGTAGCGTGTCCATCAGTTATTTAAAACAAAATATTTTACTTATTTGTATTTCTTGTTTATTCGTTGTTGTGGGCGTAGCTACGCTTGTATGTAAATATGCGAGGAAGTAAATAACTGTAGCTCAAATTGGGCAGTAATAGCTTCAGAGATACGTCAATAAATTATTGTGAAGAATAATTTCTCAGCTACGCCATTTCAAGATGGCACCGCTTTCTTCTTGCATTTATCACTACAGTCTTGTGTAGCCGCAGGCCTAATCGCTATCCCGGTTAGCTCTCTCCCTTCCTGTCTGTCTCTCGATAGAGTAGCATTGATTCACATCAACACTTAGGACTGTTAAAATTCATACTTTTGTCGTCAATTTTTTAAAACTTGTTTTCAGGGACATGTTCCGTAGAGACAATGGCGCCTGTAGCTACACGCATATAGTAATTAATCATTCATTCAATATTTTTTTAAACTGAGGCGAGGACGAGAAACGTAGAGTAATTTGAAAGTTCGAATTGAATAATTTTGATTATATAAATTACATTTTGACGCATATAGTAATTAATCATTCATTCAATTTTTTTTTTTAACTGAGGCGAGGACGAGAAACGTAGAGTAATTTGAAAGTTCGAATTGAATAATTTTGATTATATAAATTACATTTTGTCAAAATAATTTTGATAAATACTGTGACGAAATTGTTCGTCCTCTTTTCTTGTTATCAATCCTCTCTGTCAGGTTACTCGACTATCCCTTCTCCTGTTTCTCTTTTTTCCATTATTTTGTGTACGCTTTCACTTGTCGAAGTTGCCTTGTCACGCCCACCCGGTTTACCTGACCGTTTGATTTTTTTTTTGGGTGTGGCCACGTCATCCACTTGTTTGTTTGATTAATCGTCAACACCAGACGGATTAAAAGTTTACAGGTAGTGTCATTCTTATTGTTAAGCCAGACGCACGATTGAGAGTGTAATCTTCACACCAAATGACATCTGGCGACAAACTTGTGTCGGGGAATGTCGATAACGAATGCTTGATTCGGGAACATGGCTTGCAGAAATTGCCACACAACAACGTTGTCTCGGTTTTTTCAACCTGGACAACAGATGGTATATTAAGATAATGTGTTAATATTGCCGACATGGCTAGATGGAAATGAGTGGGAATACAAGAAATTATATAACACTTCCGGCAGATGACTTTGTTGTAATAAACAACTATGAGAAAGTAACCTCTGGGTAGAGATTATCAGTAATAATTGGGATAGATTGTTGATGTAGAATTTTTGTAAATATGATAAGTAACACGGAAGTGGCAAGACCTTATATGGTCATGGAGTACGTTCAGATGAGTTTGAAAATAACATGTAAGGACAATATCTTATGTGGTACAGTAGAACTCCATTTATCCGAACCCCAATTATCCGAACATCCAATTATCCGAACACATTTTCCAAAAAAAAAAAAAAATCAGATGCCACAGTCACGTTAGACTAAAATTCTAAATCTTTTGATGCGGCAAACTTCAAATGTGTGCGAACAATTTGTAGAGAATGAGATGGGCTAATGGTCGGTCGCTTACGTACAGGAAGTCAGTTAGATCATAAAGTCAGTTAATATCTGGTTTACCAATCCAGTGTACGTGTGCGTTCTAGGTAGAACACTGGCTAAACAGACAGTTCAACTTAAAATAATTGTGTCTGCAACTACAGCAGAATAATTTTGGTGTACAAGTATTTCTCTGTGCGATATGGCATCTTCCAGTAGGCCTAAAGCATATAAAAGGAACCGCAATGTTTTGTCAATTGAAACGAAAACAGAAATTATCAAGAGACTAGGACAAGGTGAAACTGTGTCTTCACTTGCGAGGATTTTCAATGTTGGGAAAGCTACCGTCTCTGACATCAAAAGTAACAAGGATAAAATTATGAGTTTTGCATCGAAATTTGATAGTGAAAATGGGTCGAAGAAACGTAAAACCATGAGAAATGCGAAAGATGTGAAATTGGAAGAGGCTTTGTATATATGGTTTGTGCAAAGAAGAAGCAAAGGGAAACCTATCTCTGGTTCTCTGTTGTGTGAAAAGGCACTTCAGTTCAACAATCAACTTGACGGTCCTCCTGACTTTAAGGCTAGCCAGGGATGGTTAAGAAACTTTAAATATCGTCATGGCATACGAGAATTGGAGATTCAAGGGGAATCTTTATCTAGCGATGCAACTGCCGCTAAAAATTTTAAAGAAACATTCTTGGCTTTTTTGGAAGAAGAAGGTTATTCACTCGATGATGTGTATAATGCCGATGAGACTGGCTTATACTGGAAATCATTGCCTCAAAAATCACTTGCATCTCAGCGCGAAGCAGCTGCCCCTGGGTTTAAAAAGTGCAAAGAGAGAGTAACAATTTTGGTAGCCGCGAATGCCAGTGGAAGTCATCGTTTACCGGTGCTAATGATCGGCAAAGCCAAAAAACCACGTTGTTTAAAGAATGTGACATGTCTCCCATTGTGTTACAAAGCACAGAAGAGTGCTTGGATGAATAGTGAAATATTTCTTGATTGGTATACAAATCAGTTCATCCCAAATGTGAAGAGGTTGAGAGAACAAGAAAAGAAAACTGGAAAAGTAATTCTTCTACTGGACAATGCACCATCTCATCCAGAGACGGATACATTGAATGCAGTTGATGCAAATTTTAAAGTAATTTTTCTGCCTCCCAATGTAACAGCACTGATTCAACCAATGGATCAGGGTGTTATAGCAAAGCTTAAAAAGATGTACAAGAAGGAAGTCCTGCGTCGTTTATTGTTGGCTGAAGATGAAGAAAGTGTGGTGGCGTTTTCCAAAAAGATTAATCTCAAAGACTGCTGCTATATGTTAGCTGATGCTTGGACCACCCTGTCACAAGATAATCTCAACAAGGCTTGGAGTAGATTGCTTGGGAAAAAAGGAGGAAATGAAACTACTGCAGTGGACACAAATGATGATTGTATAAATGAAGTTGTGGAACTGTTTCAAGCAATGCCCGGATTTTCGGACTGTGACAAAGATGATGCACACATGTGGCTAGAAGATGATAATGATTCTGGTTTTCAGTTTTTGAATGACGAAGAAATTTTGTCTTTTGTGCAAGAAGAAAACCAAATACATGTAGTGACCGATGACGAAGACTCCTCAGAAGTACATGATGCACTTGTAGATTATGAAGAAAACCCAAAATGTCGACCAAGTCCTGAAGAGGCCTTTATAGCACTAGAAACAGCGATGGCTTGGTACGAGCAAGAAGATGACAGCTGTCCTACACAGCTTCTGCTGTTGAAGAGAATGCGGGACTTAGCAGCCAAAAAGAGACTATCCAGTTTGGTGAAAAGAGGATTCCTCATTATTTTAAATAGTGGGCTACATCTGTGCAAGTACATATATACGTAAATTGCGCCTGGTTTTGAATCGTTTGTAATGTTATTTTGAAAACATTTCTCTTTCTTAACAAAAATAATTAATACAAGTAGTACATGCACTGCAGTGTAATAAAAGATTTTGGTGATACAGTGATCTAATACAGTGTGGGTATTATTATTACAGTACAAGTAAATATGTTTTATAGTGTATTTTCCTTGTGATGGTTAATTATTTTTAGAAATATGTGTACATGTACTCGATACATTATGTAATCCAATTATCCGAACATTTGATTATCCGAACGATGCTCGGTCCCATGGGGTTCGGATAAATGGAGTTCTACTGTATATAGTAATGTTCAACATGAGGGTGGGGAAACCCCTACTAAAATCAGATGCTTATTTGCGGTTGGTTTGGTATTGGAATGCTGGACTAAAATGTTTCTGATTGGATCTTTCCCCAACGGAGAAACAAGTGCGTGGGAGCGAAAATTTCGCTAATAACCTAGAACATTTTAAGACTGCATTTCCACGTTATCAAGGAGAAATCGCAGACAGCCAAGATAGCGAATAGAATCAGGATTCCAGTATAGGACAGGAGTCCTTGGAGCCTGCCTACAGCGTGAATAGTTTGGATTATACTTTAAGCTGTAAACTTAACGACCTGAGAGACAGCATTAAACAGTTGCTAGGCAATGTTCGGACCTTCCCTGTGCATCAATTCTGTAATTCACCTGATAATCAGAGTAAGTTGTAATATGTATAATTTATCATTTTGTATTTTGATATGCATAAATTGCTTGTGGATGTACAGTTGCACATGGGGCTGGTAACCTCATCACTTCAAATAACTTGACACAGTATCCACTACCACAAGAGCTGGTGACTGCTTAGTGTGGGTTTCCTCAAAAGGAACCAATAGCAGAGGTGGCCTCGGGTTCTGTAGAGAGCAGGGAGTGGATGATATCAGTGTATATATTTATTATACTAACATTTTAGTAAGTTTAATATGTATAGAATATGTCAGGTGTCGTCTTCCTTTGTCCAAAAGCACTTTCATCCGACTCAATGTGTCAAAACTTAATGCTCAGAGAGGGTCAAAATTCTGAGGAAGATGAAAGGGTGGATGGAAGCGGAGGTCAACTGATGTTCATATCAGGAGACCTGATACTTAAAAAGAGGCATTTCTTTCCTCTTAGTTTGTGGTTCAAGTTGCCAGCAGTCGACGCTAGACACCAACATCAGACGGGTCTTGAAGACGCTGGCCTGGGCAATCTAAATATTTACCCCAGCCTTCCTGCAAGGGACGTGCTGCATCCATAGTATCTGACTCCTGAAGAGAAGAAACAGTCCAAAACACCTGGTAGCCAGCAGTGACTGAACCCGAGAGCATCGGCGAATCATTGTCTACACTCGGCCCAAAAGTCCAAAAGTACTGACCCTGCATAAAGATTCTGTAGAATATCCACCAAAATCATTTCATGAAGAGAAAAATTACTTGTTTGTTTTCCTTGTTAAAATAACTTTATTTACTTGTATCTTGTTAACCAATAATTGATATATTTGTTATATGTAAATATAAATCTAAAGTTGAATTAATCATTATTGAGTGGATTTGCACCCGTATGACTCAGATTAAAAAAAAAAAAACATAGCCATATTGTGCTATGACATTAATAATTTGCTGAATCACCTTCAGCTGGGGGCTCCTAAAATACGAGTCAAAACCTTTACCTCACAGAAGCAGCAGATAATTATGTTCATAACAGCTTAGATGATCTGTTATACTTGCCTTTCTATAAATTCCTGTGAGGGACTCTGAAATAGAAGTGTCGCGAGAGGTTCAGATGTTATTGAAATTAATAAGTATCCTGGACAAAAAGTTGTATCAGGTGATACCAGGATAGTGCCAGCTAAGAGTCTGGTCTTATAAGAAATACCCCCTTCTCTGAAAAGAGTAAGGGTGTATGGACATCAAAGGCCGGGTCAAGCTGTATAAGTTTCCTGGTATGATGTTAGTGTATTATCCTGGATCCCTATGGGCTCCCTCTCAAGATCCTCCCTTGATTATTGTATTATTATTATTGTTGACTCTGCTAGGGGATTAACTACATTATCTACCAACAAGAATTTAAACTCAACTTAAATAATTAAGTAAGTCTGCTGGTAAATATTTACAATTTATTGTTACAAGTCACCCGTGTGTTATCGGGGCCCGAAAGGGGAGCAAAGAATAGTAACACTGTCCCCTGCCAAGCATGTCGTAGAAGGCGACTAAGGAGGGTTGGGCATGGGGCCGGTTACCCCATCCTGTAAAAAAAATTTAAACCACAAAAAACTTCAACAAATATGGACAAGTCAAATAAAGAAAATAAAACACAGCCATCCAAGACAGGGGAAGGTCCTCTCGCTGGGAGGCGTATGATGCTGCTGTCCTCAGGACATGAAGATGAAAGTTCACACCACAGTGAAGGCGTAGCTCTTATGTTATCTAAAGAAGCACAGAAAGCACTCATTGAATGGGAAGCTGTTGGACCCAGAATAATAACAGCTACTTTCAAAACAGCTAAAAAGAAAATTCATGTAAATGTCATCCAATGTTATGCACCAACTAATGACAAAGAAGAGTCTGTGAAAGAAGCATTTTATACTAAACTACAGGAAATTATGGATAAAGTAAAAAGAAAAGACATCACAATTTTGATGGGTGACATGAATGCAAAGATAGATACAGTCAACACCGGATTTGAAGAAGTCATGGGAAAACATGGGCTAGGAGTAATGAATGAAAATGGAGAACTATTCGCAAACTTCTGTGCTTCAAATCAACTGGCTATAGGAGGAAGCATGTTTCCACATAAGAGAATACACAAGGCAACATGGATATCACCAGACCATAGAACAGAAAATCAGATTGATCATATATGCATAAACAAGAAGTTTAGATCATCATTGCAGGATGTAAAGGTATATAGAGGAGCAGATGTGGCATCAGATCACCATCTTCTGATAGCCAAAGTAAAAATGAAACTCAAGAGATATGCAACAATGCAAAATTATAGACAACAGTTTAATGTAGGACAGCTAAGAAATCAAGAAACAAGAGACACATTTGCGGTCACAGTATCTAACAAATTCCAAGTGCTCCAACAGCTGGAAGATGTAGAGAATACAGAAGACTATTGGCAGCAGGTCAAAACTGTATGGAAGGAAACGTGTGAAGAAATACTGGGGAAAAGGGAAAGACAACAAAAAGCATGGATAACAACAGAAACCATCAATAAGATAAAAGACAGAAAAAACAAGAAAGCAGAGTTAAACACAAGCAAAACCAGAAGTTCCAAAGCCAAGGCTCAAGAAGTGTACACAGAAGCAAACAAAGAAGTAAAAAGAGGTATCAAAAGAGACAAGAGGAAGTATATTGAGGAGTTGGCAAGAGAGGCAGAAGATGCTGCAGCCAAAGGAAATATGAGAGAACTGTATAGCAGCACAAAGAAGTTAACAGGGAAATACAAGCAAACAAGTTGCCTCATAAAAGACAAGAATGGGAAACTGCTCAGCAATATACAAGAGCAAATGAAGAGGTGGACAGAATATTTTGGGGACCTTCTCAATAGACCAGCTCCACAAAACCCACCGGACATCCAGCCAGCAGAAGAAGAGCTACAAATTAACGGGGAAAGACCAACGAAGGAAGAAATAAAGAAAGCCATGAAGCTTCTAAGAGATGGAAAAGCATCTGGACCTGATGGCATTCCAGCAGAGGCCATCAAAGCAGATATCGACACGGCTACAGAGATGTTATATAAATTACTTGGTAAAGTCTGGGAAAAGGAAGAGATACCAGCAGAATGGAAGGAAGGATATCTGGTTAAGTTGCCTAAGAAGGGAAATTTACAAGAGTGCACAAATTATAGAGGAATAATGTTACTATCAGTGCCAGGAAAAGTATTAAACAGGATTATCCTTGAGAGATTAAAAGAGTCCATAGACAAGAAACTGAGAGATGAACAAGCAGGTTTTCGACAAACAGATCATGTACAGACCAGATAGCCACTTTGAGAATAATAGTTGAACAAAGTCTGGAATGGAATTCACCACTATACATCGGATTTGTGGACTACGAAAAGGCGTTTGACAGTGTAGACAGAGAATCACTTTGGAAATTGATGAGGCATTATGGAGTTCCCCTGAAGATCATTAATTTAATAAAGAAAACATATGAAGACATGACATGCAGAGTTCTTCATGAAGGACAGCTTACAGAACCGTTTGGGATAAGAACAGGAGTGCGACAGGGATGCCTCTTGTCTCCATTTCTTTTCTTGCTGGCAATAGATTGGGTTATGAGATCATCGACGACACACAACAGAAATGGAATCCAGTGGACTCTGACTAAGCAGTTGGATGATCTGGATTTTGCTGATGACTTGGCTCTTCTGTCCCATAACCGTAATCAGATGCAGGACAAATTGAAAACACTCGATGAGAGGTCACAGCAATTGGGTCTGAAAATACACAGGGAAAAGACAAAAATAATGAGAATAAATGCAGGTAATGATAACAGGGTTGAACTTGAAGAAACACCAATACAATATGTAGAATCGTACACATATCTTGGCAGTAATATAGACAAAGTTGGAGGGACAGACAGCGATATCAAAATAAGAATACAAAAGGCAAGAGGAGCTTTCATTGCATTGGGAAATATATGGAGATCAAGAGAAATAGGATCCAACACGAAAATAAGAATATTCAACTCAAATGTGAAGTCAGTCCTATTGTATGGCTCAGAGACATGGAGAACAACAAAGACAACAACCAAAAAGCTACAGACTTTCATAAATGGGTGCTTGCGTAGAATAGAGGGATTAAAATGGTATGACAAGGTTACCAACGTGGAACTGATGACAAGAACTGGACAAGTGCCAGTGGAACAAGAGATGAGAAGAAGACGATGGCGATGGATAGGACACACACTGAGGAAACCTGTTGATAGCATTACAAGGCAGTCCTTGTTCTGGAACCCCCAGGGCATGAGAGGCAGAGGTAGACCAAGAAGCACATGGAGAAGAGAGTTGGAAACAGAGGTGAAAATGATGAGGAGAACATGGAAAGAACTTGAGATGATGGCACGTGACAGGAGGACTTGGCATGTGTTTGTTGAAGGCCTATGCTCCTTTGGGAGTGGAGGGTTATGATTATGATTGTTACAAGTATTATTTTCTGCTTGAAAATCTTTCAAGAACTAAAAGTCAATTACAAATTTAAATAAATAAACATTTGAAACTTGTTCACCAAATTATCATAGTCTCTGACATTAATAAAAGGTTCTCTCTTGGATGAATTCACTCTGGTTGTCGAAAGTTTTATGTTACGCTTAAGTCTATTTTGTCCAGAGTTCCAGAATCTTTGTTAAGTACTGACTAGGATGTTTGCCTAGCTAAAATGCACTGTTTAGTCATCATGTGACCATCTAGTTTGTGGTGATGCTGGGATAAACCGTATTGTGGCCACTTATCTTCACTTCTTGATTTTGTTGGTCTGTTCCACCATGGGTCTGGCAGGAAATCTGTCTCCTCCAGGCCTTAGGATCAGGGTGACTGGCTTTATTTCATTAAAGGCACTCGCACCACTGGATCTTAGAGTAGAGTCTGGCTCCTTAGGGTGGAAGTTAATTTCTGGATGTAACCTGAAAAGATATTTAATTTCACCACTATATTGCCTATCTATATCTCTTTATCCCAGAAGTAAGAGGTTAGAGATAGTTTTCAGACGACAGAGTGCAGAATCTCTATCTCTTTATCCCAGAAGTAAGAGGTAAGAGATAGTTTTCAGACAACAGAGTGCAGATAGACGCACAGGTCACATCAAGACATCATTAACATAAGTCAGTTCACTATGTACATATCTTCTTCAATGTCTTGGTTATAGCCAATTGTCCATGATTCACCTCCATACAATTATTAGGTTTAGTGTACAAATACTAAGCAATATATCAATCAACACAGTAAAACAATTTCTGTCATCCTTTCTTATGTTCCTGGTATGTGTCCCATTCCATCAAGAAATAATTCTTTAAATGCTTTTCCAAACCTACAGACACACTTTGCCATCATTCTCAATTTATTTTGTATATACACAGGCGGGTAAGTCCTTCAGAAATTACACAATGGTTGCAGAAACACGTCTACACACTCCCTATCGCACACTGTAGTGAATTAATAGAAATACATATATATTCTTTCTTACCCTCAGGCACACACAAACGAGCTGTTAATGTCAGAATGATCTGCTCTCAGGTACAAATGGCAAAGGCACTCTTCATGAACAATTTTACCGCTTCTTCTGCTCGCTGTGCTTTTCAAATCTTATGGCCTTAATTTAGCAAGGGGCAAGGTCTATTTATACAGCACATCCGGCGTATCGGGGAGCAGTGGTTAACGGGGGTGTTGTGTATCTCAAAATAAGGCATAATTTGTCTCACTGTTCAATTATGAAAAACTATTATCTCAATTATCCTTCTTATTTCTGGAGCGATTTTATTCATCTAAAGCTTAAATTACACCCTGAATTTTTCTTTGTCTATCTATCTCATAGTCTTTTACTTTCCTAAGTGCATTTTATTCTATGCGTTCTTAAGGACTAACCTGATGTGTCGATGCCTTTCCACTCGATATTTCTCTCTTAATAAATTACTTTTCGTGGAAGTCTTTACACCTACCTCTAAAGTAACATTCCTGTTGTTGAATTAGAGACCTCTTCCCGGTGGTACTTCTTTATTACTTATGTAATTAAATGGCATCCTTCACTCGGTTGCACAGATAGACTCCATGTTATGCATAGTACGTTTCAGTAAACACACGAATAAGGAAGCCCTTTTCATTGGCTAGTGTATCATACAGTTCTTACAATGTATGGCGCGCGGTGTGGTCAGTTACTCAGAATTATTCAGAAGGCCGTGTTGTGAAACAATTCAACTCACAACAAGAAGCATCATTATTCTATTTATATCTCTTCCAAGAATAATCTTGAGCAAAGGTTGATACCTTTTAAGACCCTTTACTCGGTTTTGGCCATTATTGGACCACTACTGCAGAGCATGGGTGATAATCCCATTTCTGCAGTCAAGGGGAGACAATCCCGCCACAATAACTTACATGTAAATTTAATCAGTTTTGATATAAATTGACTAAATTGAATTATTACAGGGCAGAAATATAAAATGACACCTAGACTATGCCTGTTTCTTCGGCCTGATGAAACAAAAATGGTCGTTGGTTTTAAAAAAAAAATAATTTTGGCGAGGCACGTCCCGTTCAACCAAATCGGTTATATTAGGGAGCATGTCCAAATATAAAAGATCTTTAGGTCTGGTGATTTGAGTAATGGTCTTTCGTTCTTTAGATCGAGTTTATGGTGTTTTCAAATCAGGTCAGGTGACTTGCTGTCTCTACTCGAAGGTTGGCTGTAATGTATCCTCAACATTCTATGTCTCTTGCCTTGGTGGTACACTGATGGACTACTTTCTGTCTACATTTTTATGTTCCCTCACATATTATATTGTTGAGTGGCCCGTTTGTCGTCCTGTCGTTCCTTCTAGTATGGTCTAGTCATCATTAAATAGTACACGAAAATATATATGTCGTAAGCACTCGTAAGAAAGAGAGACAACGAAAGAAGAAAGATGAGTAACTGAAGAGATAGGCTTACCAGGGAATCGAACCAGGAACCATCCGAATGGTGCCATCACCTCGCTGCGGGAGTGAGTCGTGAAAGGTACACAGCCAACTCAGGCCTTCCCCCCCCCCTCCCAATTGCCTGCCCCACATCTGTACTCGTTTATTATTTACTGTTCACATGCCTCGGGTTTCACTGTTTGTTTATTTCATAATTTATTTATTGTTTACATTTTGACATCATCTACATATTTACGTCCTTTCATCTATATATTTACGTCCTTTCATCTATATACGAGGTCTGGTCAAAAAGTATCCGACCTTTTTTTTTTTCCGGGGAAAAAAAAAATGATATACAGGAGGTTTCTCTGGTGGATACAGTGGAGAAGACCTTCCTGCGCATGCGTGAATTTTTTCCCTCCCAAAGACAGTGTCGGTCGTTTGCAATTAGTGTACGCGCGAGCTGTGGTAGTAACAAGCCGTCGGATTTTTATTTTAGACCATCAACAAGCCGAAACGACGTGGTCATTCACGAAGTGCGGACTTTGGTCATGCAGAACCGTCGCATCACCATCCGAGAACTTACACACGAGGTGGGGATAAGCCACGGTTCAGTACAATCCATATTGACAGAGATTTGAACTTGCGGAGGAGTGGGCGCTAAATTCGTGCCGAAGCTGTTAACGATGGAGCAGAAGCAACTCCGTCTGGAAGTTCAAATCCTCCGTCAATATGGATTGTACTGAACCGTGGCTTATCCCCACCTCGTGTGTAAGTTCTCGGATGGTGATACGACGGTTCTGCATGACCAAAGTCCGCACTTCGTGAACAACCACGTCGTTTCGGCTTGTTGATGGTCTACCGGAACGTGGCTCGCTATCCAGCGATGTGCGGCCATCTTTGAAACGGTTGTACCACTCCTTAATTTGTGTAATGCTCATGGCTTCATCGCCAAAAGCTTGTTGAATCTTTCGAATTGTTTCTACTTGGGTATCACCGAGCTTTTGGCAAAATTTAATGCAATACCGCTGTTCAAAACGTTCCGTCATTTCGTGACAAATAAAAATCCGACGGCTTGTTACTACCACAGCTCGCGCTTACACTAATTGCAGACGAATGACACTGTCTTTGGGAGGAAAAAATTCACGCATGCGCAGGAAGGTCTTCTCCACTGTATCCACCAGAGAAATCTCCTGTATATCATTTTGTTTTCCCGGAAAAAAAAAGGTCGGATACTTTTTGACCAGACGTCGTATTTACGTCCTTTCATCTATATATTTACGTCCTGTCAACAGATACCTTTTTTTTCTCGTAAAGTTGGTTTTCTGTCTCAGGCTACTCACATCGCCATATTTTTTTTTGGTGAAAGGCATGCGGTCGGTTTGCTCATGGAGTTGACATTCTTAGCAGACATGTGCGTGCGTGCGTGCATGTATGTATGTATGTTTTTGTGTGCGTGTAGATTTTTCTGTTATGTGAGGACAGCAAACCATAAGTCAGAAAAGTTCAGGACCACCACTGGTGTAAGACAAGGTGATATCCTGTCACCTTATCTTTTCATACTCCTCATGGACGATGTTATCAAGGCATGTAAGGAGAGAACAAGAAAGTATTCAGTGGGGTACTGGAAGATGAGACAGGTATGTATTTCAGAGCTGGCATTTGCTGATGATGTTGCCCTGATTGCTAAATCAGAGGCACATCTCCAATCCAACCTGCAAGTCTGGAAGGAAGAGCTGGAGAAGAGAGGGATGGTCATAAGTAGCTCTAAAACAAAATCCATGGTGATATCACGAGAAGAAAGAAGACATCAGATTAAGCTGGGAGAACAGGTCCTGGAGCAGGTCGACCACTTTAAATATCTCGGAGCTATTATAGACCGAAAGGGAGGCATCAAAGAAGAGTTGGCCACTCGAAAAGCAGCAGCTGAGAGACTTTTTCAGGCCATAAATCGAGGATTCCTGAGCAAGAGAGAGGTTGGTAAGAAAACGAAGATGACTGTATACCGCTCCACCTATGTCCCAATCTTGACATGTGAATGCGAGTCATGGGCAATGACTACAACCCATAAAAACCAGATCCAAACCTCAGAAATGAGGTATCTGAGGAAGGTGGTTGAAGTAACAAGAAGAGACATGGTCCGCAACCAGACGATATGTCAAGGCCTAAAATCCCACCCCCTGCAGACCCAAGTAGAACAGTCCCAACTAAGATGCTTTGGCCATGTCTGCAGAATGGGAGAAGATCGGCTACCACGACAAGCATGGGAAACAAAGAGCCAGGGACCCAGACCCCCAGGACGACCCAGAGTCCGCTGGGAGGACAACATTAGACAATCTTTGAAGGACCGAGGACTAGAATGGAACCAGGCCAGGAGGAAGACAGCCGATAGGATAGTCTGGAGCTCTCTCTTCCAAACCTCTACACCTCACGGTAGAAGGGGAACGACTAAGTAAGTAAGTAAGTAGATTTTTCTGACCAGGATTTTTGTTGATGCACAAAGCCAAACGGTTTTTGATAGAAATTCTTCGATGTCCAGTATTTTTTCAGCGCTCAACAGAGTGAGATGCCTTCTATTCAACAGGCTAAAGATATGAACTACTGATGAGTGTGGCTCTGGCACTGATAACATGACTGCTGAACATCTACTTCAGAGATGCCCAACATATGAGGAACAGAGGAAGCGCATTTGGCCATCACCAGTATCATTCCTGGAAAAAACTCTTCAGGCTGACCACTGCTTTCTTTGACCACATTCAAATTGTTGACGTTTGAAAGTGGAAGAAGGAGAGGAGGAGGAAGAAGAAGAGGAGGAAGAAGAAGAGGAGGAAGAAGAAGAGGAGGAAGAAGGAGAGAAAAGGAATGAAGAAGGAAAAAGAAGAACCGATGAGGAAGAAGGAGGAAAAAGGAGGGAGGAAGGAAAAAGAAGAACCGATGATCGTAAAATTTTTGCTCAAACCGTTACTATCTGAAATGAAGTGGGGTGGAGAGGGAATACATGTTTTAAGTTTACATTGTACATCTTTTAAAATTGTGACTGTAAACGTCATTAGATAGGTAAATTAGTGACCTGGACATGAAGGTGTATAACCCACTAACTTACCATACACGCTACAAACATCGCATTGTTTACTGCCCCTTTATTTAATCGTGGCACTTAACTTGCATACGGTAGATTTAACATCCGGAAACCGTTCAGTTTTTTTTTATATATTTAAATCCTGTTAATGTTAGTTAAATTATGATTCTGCCATCAGCCGAGGAGAGAAGATATAATTATTATAATTTACCATGGGTTTTTTTGCCGTGTATTCAACTATTATTGATTATGAAAACGGTACTCTCTCGTCTGTTGAAACAAAAGATATCGTTGTTTTAGGCAGACGTGAGCGATTGTTCCACGTGGACTGCTCCCGCGGCGACACAGACAATAACTGAAGACGATCAATTGGTTGGTTATATGTTGCTAGACTATGTGGCTGGATGCCAGGATTCTGGCCCAAGAAAATACAAAAACATCCTTTAATAAGTGCATCGGCTTTTTCTGTTTCCTTTTTTTTTATGTGTATATTATTTTAAAGAATCAGGTGTCGTTAAGAATCACATACTTGGAATGCCAGTTAGTTGGTTAATGTTTATCTGTTCTTACTTCTGGCCATGATTATGCTGTGCTTGTATTTTCTGTGTATAATGAAACGAAAGCTTTTTCATCGTCCTCTTTCGGGGGGAAACAATAGCGATAATTGAAGCTTTGATTGAACCAGATGTAGCAGAGCTTCACATATTGGTTTGTTTTTGGCCAGCGATTCTGATGTTTGGTAAATTCCCACCAAGGCACATCAATTTATGCAGTATTGATTCAGATAGGATTTTGAGCCTCGACTCAGATGTGTCACGTCATTGTTCTCTGTTAACAGTGTTGACGAATATAAACACCCCTTCCCCTTCTCACTGTTTTAAATGAATGGTTTCATGATTGTCCCTTGTCCGTTCCTCTAAGGGGCACGGGGGCCACCACTGAAGTTGGCTCTTATGCACGATGTCTACACTAAGGTACCTCGTGTATTCTTGCAGTCAGATTTTGTGTCGGTTTCTTTCACATGGGGGAAAAGGGGGGTGTGTGTCTGCTAGCCCCTGTGCATCTTTAGTCGCCTCTATCGACGTGTCTATGGCAGAAGATTCTGTTGTCTCTTCCGATATTCTTTTTCTCTCATCCTTTAGTTGTTCTTTAGAAACCATATAATTTAAAATACCTCTGTCATGTTCGCTTGCGCAGACATTCCACTTCTAACTTTGAAAGAATCTTCAATTTTAATGTTTCTAACAACCATACTGTAAATGCATCGCAATATTCGAATTGATTGCGAGGCTGTCACTCTCAGAGCCGCGTGTTTCTGTTTCCCAGTTATAATGGTTTTTGTTGGGGACAAGTGGGTGTGTGTGTGTGAGTGAGTGAGGGGGGAGGGAGGGAGGGATGGAAAGAGAAATATAATTTAGGACAGAGCAGAATCCACACAGCCACCAATATTTTCATTTCATGCACGGCTTTGCCTTTTTCATCACTGGGGTAACGTATCCTTGGGATTTAGGTTTAAAAAAAAAAATTATAAAGGTGTTTTTGAACAAAACAAATTTATAATAATTCTTTTCAGCATAGTAAAATGAAATATAAGTTTTAGATCAGGGCTTTTTAACCTTTGTGTGTGTGTGTGTGTATGCGCATGTGTGTGCATACATGTGTGTGTGCGTGTGCCATGGACCCCTTTGAATATCCAGTGGGACCCAAAAATGCAGCAATAGAGAATGCAGTCAGCGACCCATAGCTTGACTGCTTGCATCAGGGTCAGCGAACCAGAGCTGACCAAGACCCTACTCCACCTCCACGTGGTGGTCCTGGAAACAGGCTGCATCACTGCGGTCTGGCTGAGCGAGTAGGGATCGCAGAGGGAAGGCAAACCCCGTCCCAAAAAATGCCGTGCTGAAGTCGGATGTGTCGACCGAAAGGTGCAGATATCACAGCTCCAGCGTAAACAGACACAACGCAACCAACGTCCTTTTCAGGGCGAACGAGGAAGAAGAAGAAGAATATCCAGTGAAGGCTACAGGCCTCTTCTTAGAAGAAAAAAATGTACACACACACATAATTGTACAGGCCAAGAAGCACAGGCGTAGATCAAATTGTTTTTTAGAACCCACGTAGAGCATATTCTTAGTCTTGTCCGCGAAAGTTAAAAAAAAACTTGAAGCTGGATGATATGAATGAATCCTTCCCCGAGTGTGAGACTCAGGCGCTGTTTTAAATTATTTTAATCAGAATGGTTTGTACATTGATGATTGTCGTAAATTAGATAGGTAGTAGAGATAGATTTGGTCCTTCTGGATAGAACAGGCGAAATGTTAAATAAATGAGAAATAAGGTATGAGAAATAGATTTCACGAGTGAATAGTTTAAGGGTAGAATCTGTCACTGGATTGAGAAGATACTCTAGTCCAGCCTATCTTTACGACTGTAATTTGTTAACAGACCATTCTACTCTCCGTACACAAAACATACGTTTAACTATACGCACACACACACACAGTTACGTGACGACAAGACGCACAAACTTGAAAACTACGGTAAATGGAATATGGGTTTGGGCTGAGCTAACCTAGGTTACAGAATTTAGAAAATAACCCCAATAAGTGCCATCCCTACTCTGTTGTGAGCTCAGCTGGCCAAGTTAGCTTATCTGGCGTGATGGCGGCAGGAAAGGACTCCTCTGCTCGAATTCTCCTCTGGGCTCTGGAGACACCTCACTGATAGCTAAAAGGACCAAGGAGTATGCTGTCCGACACTGGATTCAGCAAAGCTCTGACAGGTGCTGCTCAGTTACCATCTCTCAAGAACCACTGTCCCCCACAATTCATACGAATAAACACAGATACGTTGATTTAGCAATGAATTCTGGCACAAACTGGCACAAATTCCCAACTGCTCATCTTCCAGGCTTTTATTTACCACAATACAAGCCGGCTCCAACGCACTGATGCTTTATCAAGCTATTTTAAACAAGTGGTTTCGAACTAACGCTCCCAAGTGTGTATATCAGCGAGTCTGACCAATGAGCCCCGTTTCGACAAGTGTTTGAAAAAATGTTACCTTTCCCCGTTTCCCCTAACAACCAAGATAGTATTTATAGTTCGACCAATCGTGGTTAGGCTTTCATTTGTTGCGCTCCAATCAATTTGGAGTTTACATGGTAGGCTATTTATGTAACGTAAGGTTTTTTTCAAACACGTTATAAAAAATTTTATGAGCAGAAATGATTTCATGCTGTCAGGCAGCCTCACTATTTTATTTTGGGTATAATTTATTAATTCCTGGACTATTGGCGTAACGTTTTACATATTATTTGTCAGCAAGCCCTAAGGAACCCATTTTCCCACTTTAAAAGAGCTACGTGGCTGCGTTCAAAATATGTATTTTCTACCTCCTGTTTCGAAGATATGCTGTCTGGGTACTGTTATGTTCTCAACCGTAAACCCATCTAATGTTATCTTTTCTAATAAGAGTTTTTTATGATTTATAAACCTAACTCTGGGAAAGGGTAGTGTATTTTATCACTGTCCGTCTGAAAAAAATTAGTGCATGTAGACTTACACGCGTGATGGCAGCATTTGTGAACCGCGCGACGCGTGTTGCATGCGTTCCTGATTTCCAGCCCTCCCCTCTCTCTTTATCCTTTTGTCCATCTGTTCGTTCGTTTTGGTAACGCAGTATAATTAATGTTAGGATTAATTTAGGTCATTACGCAGTACGTCTCAATGTTTTTCTTAGAAATGCAGCACACGTTTCATTGAAGAAGGCGGGTAATAATACAGTAAGCTTTTATATCAACGTGAAAGCGTTACAATTTGCAGACGAAGCAGAAAACAAGGGGGATTTCGAGTACATTCTTTGTGACAGCACTGTTATTTTACCATTGCTCTTCTCTTTATTAATTTTATTTGTTAGGCTTCATATTTACCTAATAATTTATATATGTGGATTAGAATATTTCATGACAGAACCCCAGAAGGTCAAAGATTAACACTAGGTTATAGGAATAGACGATAAAGTAAAGAACCAAGTTCCTAGTTAGTCTATCCCTGTCTGTAGAATAACAGTATTAGCGAACAAAATTAGAAGTGGGTACAATGATTATACAAACAGAAAATATTCACTACTCTTATTCACACTCTGTCAGTCTGTGGCCACATTCAATCTCGCTTACCTACTAGTTGTTTAACAACATCTTGAACATAATCCTCAGGGTACATATATATCAAACTCCAGTGTTGTGCTTCGCCGAAATAAGCCCCAGTTCCTCCATGACTGATTAATCCTTCTGATTGGGAACGCTTTCTTTGGTGGTGATTATTGGATATGATATGTTATGTCCGAAAATTCAGGTAGCAAAGTAATTACCAAGATCTAGTGTTCACGGTGGACAGTAGTTATTACTTCCAATAGTTAAAAGAAATGTCTGATAGGTAAATCTTTCTGGATAAATCCACTTGACAACACAATGATCAGTAGTCGCGAACAATGTCATGTATATATTATAATAACCTTTAACACATTAAATCACCAAAATGCTAATATATATTACCGCAATCAGAAATATGAAACAATCTCCACGAATTCTATGACACACTTTTTACAATGGCTCGTCCGTATCAGGGGAATCAACTCGTTCGCTTCTCGATATAAGATTTTCTGCTCCCTGGTGCCACCAACAACACAGAATCAGCTAAGCGAACAGACCCGCTTTGATCTTGTCTCTTCTTCTGTAGATGAGATTATTATCTCCCCCTGGGCATTTTTCTTTACGTCCCCTGAAACGCTGGACATCAAAACCGTTAGCGGCCGAACTCCTGCTCGCGTTTTCCCTGATCAAAGAACCGATTAAATCTATCCGCGCACTCCTGTCTGTTCGACAGTGCTAATTTCCAAATCGGCTCGCGTGATAATTGAGATGGCGAATCAGGGCTCTTGTTGACTGTTATTTTGCCTGTCTGAACGAAGGTAAACCTTGTCAGCGCATGTCAACAGAAAAATTAGACGTGGGTTCAAAGGTGAGTCTACAGTCAGTGAATTTCGTGGCTTTCGCGTAGCAAAAATTATAAACCTTAGATGGGGGCAAAGGGGGGAGGGGGGGGGGGGTAATTGCTGCACTATTTACATATCTATATGTGACAATGATGTTTACAGCGCATGTTGGTACATGTAGGTTTATTGTTTATATTGTATGCGAGGGTGTTGTGTTTGCCTCGGTACACGTTGATATTTTGTAAATGTTTACTGGTACTCTTCGCTGTCTTTTTTGGTGTTTAGTAGTATCGGTAAATGTTTTGTTTGTACTTGGTGGTACCCCGTAGGTGTTTTGTTTATTAACACCTGTAGGTGTCTTGTTTTTACTTATTGACACCTGTAGATGTCTTGTTTTTACTTACCGACACTTTTATTTAACTTATTAACACCTGTAGATGTCTTGTTTTTAACTTATTAACACCTGTAGATGTCTGCTTTTACTTATTAACACCTGTAGATGTCTTGTTTTTACTTACTGGCACCTGTAGATGTCTTGTTTTTAACTTATTAATACCTGTAGATGTCTGCTTTTACTTATCAACACCTGTAGATGTCTTGTTTTTACTTATTAACATCTGTAGATGTCTGCTTTTACTTATTAACACCTGTAGATGTCTGCTTTTACTTATTGACACCTGTAGATGTTTTGTTTTTACTTACTGGTTTATAAGAGAATTGACAACACATAATAAGGTTCTGAGAAATTACTGATATCCTGTATTGGAGAAGCGCAGTTTCTTAATAAAATACAATTTACAAAGTTAAAATAACGCTTGTTTAGGATAGTTACATTCAGGAGATAATAAATGATCATAAAATAAATACCTCCGTTTTTATATCTTTTATTTTAAAAAAAAAACTTAAAATGCAGTGACGCTGCGGCCCCCTCCCCCCTTGTCCCAGTGGTAAAGGTAGTCTTATAGCAGAAACTGTCGTAGAGGAATGAAGTGTTAGAGACTTCACTTTCCTAGGTCCTGCTTTATGAGGTGCGGTGACCTTCTCTGTCTGTGCCTTCCTTGACTCGAGAGGAGAGTCTGGTACCCATTTACAGCTGGGTAGGAAGGAGCATATTGTTACCCCAGGGTTCTGTCATGGAACCTAGCGTCTGTGTCGCGAGAAGACAGCGCTCCCCATAATGGTACCGCAGACACAAAAAGCTGAGAAGCGCCGGTGCAGTGGGATTATGTGTGGACTAGCCTTGTTTGTCTTTGATAGCCCGGAGAAAAGTTGGGAAGTGTTTTTTGTTTGTTTGTAGGTTATAAAAAAAAAAACACAAAACATTATTGTATTCTGGTTTCATTTTATGGGAGGTAACTTACTTCTATCCTTGTTCGACAGCTGACAAGGGGGATAATGGCATGTATGTTTATAGCCGGATTTCATTTCAAATCGAGTCGTTAAATTGTATAAATATATAAGCAGGCATTATATATTTTTGGAAAACATTTCACCCACGGGAAACATTTCTGTTAGGAGATAATAATAATTATCTTCAAGACAGAACCGAACAAAAAACATGTCAACAACAACAAAACTTGGACATTCCTCCAGTTTATTTAAATCTGTCTTTATAGAAGCTGGCATATGTGGCTTCTTCAGCTACATTACCGGTTGGCGTTGGTGATCATGCATGTTCATAGCTTCCTGTTTTTATTGCTGTTTAATAGTAGTTAACATATTCTCCCCCGCCATGATATTAAACTGGCCAGTTTATTTTCTCATTATCATCCTTAGTCTCATTTCCTCCTTAATTATGCCATTTGCTTTGCCTTTAAAAAAAAAAAGTTTGTTTTTTATATGTGAAGAGTGAAGTGATTGTTTGTTAGTTTGTTTTATAACGATTATCAACACCGTCCTCTTGTAGTGACAGAAATATTGTGTTCCTAAGTCAGTCTGATGTGATGCTGATAAGGAATTGTATAATCAGTGCCGAGGCAGCCAGAGCAGGTGCTAAGGTATTTAGCGCCCTAGGCAAACAGCTCTTTTTGCGCCCCAAGTACACGTACACACATACACATATATATTTAGATTCACACACAGACAGACACACTCACCCAAGCACATGAAACATACACATACATGTGCTAATGTAAATACATACATGACCACTTTTTGCAATAGTGTAGAACCACAGAAAATACAACCGTTATTCCTGGAAATGATAACTTTTCTTGTTATACCAGTGTTTTAGAGCACTCAGATTATGCCGACTGTCAAGTGCTTAGCTGTGTGTGCACATTGACAAATATGTATTACATTACACATGGAGCGACAAACATGGCTCGTTATATACACAGCTAATGTTAATTCACTGAACTCCAACAAGTAGGCACGATATCCGACAACTTTATGTCACAAACTTGAGCTTAAACACAATAACACAGGCAGACTGTCGCTTTGGCCATAAATCACAAGAAAAGCACAATGTATGATGTGCATAATTAAAACATCATCTAATGGAACGAATTTCACTATATCTCAATATATTTTCTACTTTCCTTCATCCAATTCGCCTTCACTCTCTACATAATCTCTCCTCGCTCTAATTTCTCTCTCGAATGCCTTCCCACACATGACCCTTTTCACACCTGACCAGTCTTCACCACCACTTCGATCACAACAACTCAGTCATGCCCGTGTACTCGACATTAGCGCTTACTGCTACTAATGCATTCATGCCCACAGTCAAACACCATTCACTCACTTCAACTCACAACTTACATAAACACATCTAGCTCCCACCGGAGCATAAGTACTGACATTCATTCTTTAACCGGTTCGTGACACCGACCCTTAATTTTTTCGTACTAGTCGACCGTCTAGTTCGTCTAATGATTATACCAGTCATGAGGACAATAACGGGAAAAATGTCTATTTGCACAGGAAACTGATACCACCAACCATATACTGTTTGTTGACCGCCAAAGTCTGCTTCGCACGGACGTATAAGAACTTCAGGAACGTACATATGCACTCATTATTTCTTCATATCATAGCAAAATGTCTATTTGCACGGACTTTGGATGGTGGTTATGCTGAGTTTTTTTCACATTATGTGTGTTCTGAAACAAAATACAGTGCTATCTAAATTTACGCGATCTCAGTTTACGCGAATTTGCAATAATGCGAGCTGGAAAAAGATCGCTGATACAGAGATAACTCTTTCATGTGTGATATTTTTAAATTAAAATTCATAATTTCGTGTTTTTTATACTATATTTATTATGTTTTAAGTTCGTTTTCCTCTTGAAAACTAGTAATAACTTTTATTTTTATCTACTTTGCAGAAGCATTCCCCTAATTGTTACCGTACTGTTCTGAATTTCTGTAGACAAAATGATCTGACGCGAATATCAAATTACGCACGAGCCCCCTGAACGTAACTCTCGTATCATTGTTGATCGCGCTGTAGAGTCTTCCTTGTTCTGCTCAATTAGCTAACTAAAGCTTTGATGAACACTGGCATCAACAAAACGTCACACATATCGATTATTGAAGTTGAGTGACAAGCCTTATCTTCACTAAGAATCGGTGGCGCATCGTGATTTCAAACAGTAGAGCGCGCGATTTCTGGCTCACTCAAATCAGCATCGGTTCTCATGATGGCTCTCGTAATGAATTAAAAGTCGAAAAATTGGGTTATGCGAATTGTCGTTTAATCACGAGTTAGCGTAGCACCGATCATTGATGAACTTGTTTGATCCAACCATGACATCTTAATTATTAAATAGTAATGTACCTCAGATACTACAGACCAACATGTTGCATGCGCATCGCAATATATCTGAGCTGTGAATTTCTGATAACTCCCCAGAAAAAGGCCAGTATTATCTGTGGATCGGTTCTTCTGGTAGCGAGGTATGATTTCAGCACAAGTTCGCTGTGCACTCAAAAACATCGTTCTGTATGTTTGTTTGTTTTTTCACGTTTGTCTGACGACAGTAGCAGATACCAGGTGGTTCATAGTGGTGCTGTTCAGTTTCCTGTTAAATATATAGTCTCTATTCACACCTGGATTAAGTCAGAGTTGTTGATTATCATGGCCTTTAAGAAGCAGTTCGAACACATCACAGTTTGATGTATGAATTCATTTGGTTTAAAGCATGTTTGTTTGTTTTGTGTGTATTCAATACCCTTTAGCTCCCCGAGGAGCATAGGCCTTCAACAAACACATGCCAAGTCTTCCTGTATTTGACTTGTCCATGTGTGTTGAAGTTTTTGGGGTAACAAGTTTATTACGGGATGGGGTAACCAGCCCCATGCCCAACCCTCCTTAGTCGCCCAAATTAGGGTACAGTGTTACTATTCTTTGCTCCCCTTTCGGGCCCCGGTAACACACGGGTGTTTGTGTGTATTGATTAAATAAATGTTTGTTTACATGGTCCAAGTACTGAATGTTTTCATGAAATCTCTGACTTATCTCAGTGGTCGTTATATATACAGGGCATACCATAAGTACAACCTTATAGGGAAAAATCACTAGCGAAACACATATTCAAATTGATGCCTTTCATGTTGTTAGCACAGGTTGATACAATGCTACATTCAGTATCGCACATGCTCTGAAGTCTGAGGTGCGATGTCTCTATAGGCAGCTTGGATTTGTTCTTTACGGTCAGCGGTGATATGTGGGCGAGCATTGTACGCAGCAGTCGATTTCAGATGACTGCAGAACAATAAAAAATAAAAATTATTATTATTTTAAACACAGGCACTAAAAAGCCACAAATAATTGTTCAAGGAGTTTATAGCTGTCACGTAGGGTTTATATTCATTTAATTTCTTACATCTTCTTCCTATTCTTTCACCCGAATTCTCTCTTTTATTATCTCTGTATTTCTTTTTTTTTCCTGTATATTTTTCATCCATTCGTTTTGCGAATATTATTTTCATATAATTCGCAAACTTTACCTGTTTTCCTTTCTCTAAAACTGAGAATCGCACCTGGGTGGTATTGCGTACATGTCAGTCGCGCTGGTCGGATGATAGGCGTGAATTTACAGCATTCGCTAGACATTCGTCTGAGGGTCTCTGGCCTGGGGCGTGAAAATTCACCCGAGGGACATGGAAAGTAGACAGAGAGTCTGCATTTCAGTAAACGCATGGGGTTTTTCGTCAGGAAAAACCCGGCTTAGCGTGAAAATCCACTCCGCACTGCAGACGGTGGTCTGAGATTTGCAACTCATGCAAGCCCTCGGCCACCCAACGGGCTGATCACCCGTTTGCCAGTCACTTTGATTACGGAAACAACAACAAACGGATTGATTTGTCGTTGCCCTAAAGACGCCATTAGGCGTGATGGGAACAACGGCAAAGAAAATCTATTTGCTGTTGCCCTTAAGACGCCACTAGGCGTAATGGCCACTGACTGCTTTGCCGGTCGTTGGCTAAGGACGGAAGAAGAAGAAGAAGCCCTCGGCCACTGATGGCTGTTACGTCACGCGATAAGCGGACGAAGGTGTTATACGGACAGGGGAGACTATTTCGCTTGGCGAAATAAGATTAGGATCCTGTGTCCGATTTTTAAGATGTGGCCAAGTTTGAAACTTTAATTTCATTCTCGCTCATAGACTCACAGTAGATAGGTTGCTCGTAAACAGAATAGCTGTTAGCGAAGATCTCAGTTTGTTTCGGCAATTTGTCGAACTTCTAGACTTCCAGAAATATTTTCAGCAATTTATTCTTAAGTTGTGCGACTACCTGTAATTCTGTGGTTGAGGTAATTAATATGATAGATATATAGATTTTGTGAGTGTTAAAGTGTTTAATCGCTTAATTCATTTTAATCTATTTCTTTAGCGCAGAAGAGAAATAAAGTGGTAGGCTATTATATTTTCTAGGGAAGCATTCAGTGGAAAGCACAATAAAATTAAAATTTCTAGCTTATAACGGCAATTGTAGCTATTTATGAATTTAATTTAACCGCTAATACTCAGTCGAGTGTATTTTTCTAAACTAACGTATAAACTCTAGAATCGAGCCTCATGAATGGTGACGGAATACGCACGTGTTCCTAATTCATGAGGATTGCTGATTTTTTAAATATAACTTACGTCACGGGAAGTTTAAATGATAAGCAAAGCTCTCTGCTTGCAAGTTTAAATGTAAGTTATAACCAGTACAGATTCTGTTTATTATATTATATGTGTTATTTTTCCTCCACACAGTGAAAGTTTTGGGGTGACCCTAACTTTACCAGCACCTAGTAGTAGTTTCCATACTTGTGAAGAAATAGACAGTCCTTATTTTGAACCACGTGGGTTTCTTAAGTACCACTGGTCTAAACAGTGCATATGCAACCCGAGTTAGCCAGAAATACTATATCCCAATAACGGGTTTTCAAAGACTGTAATGATAAATATCTGGACCTTGGAGCCAGATCTTAATTTCCTTCTAGGAAAACTCTACGTAATTTTTCTGCCTGGTGGCGCGAGATACTTCAAGTATCAACTAGCATTTCCCGACCATATATATATATATTTTTTGTGGACAAATCTGTGGTGTGACTAAAGTGAATCCTATACTGAGGGAAGGCACCGACCTGACATTCATCATTTCTAGAAACCTACGCTATTGACACTGTGCTCTGCTAACTCCCGCGCCTGGAATAACTGTTAGGTGACGTAATCAGACATTTGAACAAATTTGCACACCCAAGTAGTCGTTCCCGGAGACTCCGAGTTAAATACGTCTTTTGGAACTGGGGACTTCTTGGCAGAAGACTGCATTTTTTGAGTCTGTGTGAAAATCTAAAATCAGTGTGTTCCAAGAGGCAGCGAGCAAAGTCGTGAGTACCTGTATGACAGGCCATGGCGGAATGAATGAGTGTACGCTGGTTTGAGTGATATTTTCACTATTATATCTTTGACACCCTGTTGCTGTCCTATTTTTTTTCAATCTGCATAATTTGTTGCTAAGGCTAGAGTTCTTGTGTTTTTGTCTTAGGTTTAAATCAGATTTTTTTTTCAAACTCTGTGCATATAATTACGAGATTAAAAAACAACGGAAAAACTCTTAGAACCAAAAACCCTATTTAATCTGGAGACTCTGGCGCCATCAATCTGTTTCTCTTAAATGGGCCCCGTGCTAAACCTAGAGTTAACACTTATAACTGGTCTATCATCCTGCAAGACATTTTCCTGAATTTTTTTATGACTATGTGTTAGATAGGGGTTTTTTATTATTTTCCCTTGATGTAACCTTTCTTTGATGTTGTGAGCGGTTTTCTGGATGTATGTTGCTGTGGTTTAAAGTTCTTCAAGACTCCCAAACAGCTTTGTGTGGATGTGCGTCTCTGTGGGCCAATGTTCAGTTCGCAATTGACTAAGCATGTGGCAGTCTTGCAGGATGTGTTCGGCTGTCTGTGCTGCCTGTCCACACGTACATAGGGGTGATGGGACCAATCTCAGTCTGTATAAGTGACTGTTCAGTCTGTTGTGTCCTGTTCTCATACGGAACAGGATCACCTGTTTTGCTCGATCAAGATATTGATAGTTGTCTCTTTGTTGATCAATTTTCCTGATGGCCTTGATAAGGGTCTTCTTTTCCTGGAATGTGATTGTTTGTTCTTTTTTGTTCCTGTGTTGCTCCCTCTTTTGCTAACATATCTGCTCTCTCATTTCCTGGTATGCCACAGTGTGATGGTATCCACTGTAGCACTACCCTTCTTTTGATATTTACTTCGCATAGGACTTTGTTTAATTCTGGCAGTTTATCACTGTTGAGGGCTTGCAGAACTGACATTGCATCGGTAAGGAATACAACCTGCTGACATTGGCTTATTGTGTTATTTATTATTCCTGCAGCAATGCTTATGGCCTGTACTTCAGCAGCATAGTTTGAACAGAATATTCCAGTAGGTGAACAGGTGGATTCATTTTCTTTGTCTGGATAGACCACATAAACTCCTGCGCCTCCGTTCTTCACTGCTCTGGTTGCAGATCCATCAGTATATACTTGGATCCATGCTTCTCTGGGGTATAGTTCTTCAATCATGTCACATGCTGCTATTTTCCTTTGGAGAGTATTTAGCTCTCCCATGGGGCAGGTGGTAGTTATGGAGGTCTTAATACTGAAATTTTGATGTTGTTCCCATGGGGTTGGGAGGAGTGTGGGAGTTATTTCCTTAGTGATGTCTGGTAGTTCATCCTTGTATGTTCTAATTAGTTTTTTGGACCGATGCACAAAACTGCTTCTCTTCAACCTCCCACTGGCTAAATCTCCAAATCTAGTTTTCATTGGATGTGCGGGCATGTTCTTGTACTTTTCTGCTTGGATCAGGGTCTTAGTGTCTCGTCTGTATAATAAAGGTGGAATGCCTGTGATTTTTTCCATTTCATTTATTGGTGTGGTCTTCATGGCACCCGTGATCAACCTAAGCGCTTGATTTTGTACTTTATCTAAGGCTTGTAGGTGTGATTTGGCTGCTGTAGACCATGCTGCTGATCCGTACTCTAATATAGGTCTTATTGCACCTGTATACACTTTCTTTAGTGTTGTTTCGTTAGCTCCCCAACTTGATCCAGCTATTTTCCTCAGTATGGAAAGTTTTCTTCTCGCTTTAGCCTCTGTTCTCTCGATGTGGTGCCTCCATGTCATTCTCTTATCTAATGTAATGCCCAAGTACACCGGTTCCTCATCTGTTTGGACATGTATATTTCCAAGTCGTATCTCTCCTGCTTTGTCTTTGTTGGAGAGCGTGAAAAGTGTTGTTGATGATTTTTCAGCGTTGATCTGCACCATCCATTTCTCTGCCCATGCTGCTATGTTGTCTGCTGCCCTTTGTATTCGCTTATTAGCGATAGTTAGATGTTCTTCTACACACCACACCACCAAGTCGTCAGCGTATAGGGCAGCTCTCACACCTTGTGGCAGATCGTGGATGAGGTCATTGATGAATACAAGGAACAGGGGTGGGAGACAATACTGAGCCTTGAGGAACTCCATGTTTGTAGGAGGATTTTCTTGCTGTTGTGACCTTCCATAGTGACTCTTGCTTTCCGATTGTGTAGGAACGACTGGATCCATTTTCTCATATTACCCTTGATTCCGTTCCTTTGCAGTTTTACTATTAACCCGTCTTTCCATACTTTGTCAAAAGCTTTTTGGAGATCTATCCATAGGGTCAACACTCTCTAAACCCTGCTTGTTCTGGCACTAAAATTTTCTCGGATTCCAAGTACCATTTCAATCTTCTGTTGATCATCCTCTCCATTGTCTTACATACACAGCTTGTTAGGCTTATTGGTCTGTAGCTGGTGGCCTTCCTGTTGTCTTTTCCTTTCTTTATGATGGGACACATGAGCGCCTCTCTCCATATCTGTGGCACACTGCCTGTCATCCAACTGTAGTTGTATATTTGCAACAGTTTGCTCATTGCTGTATATCCTAGGTGTTTTAGCATTTCGTTGGTTATACCATCCGGGCCTGGTGATTTCCTGTCTTTAAGTTTCCACACGGCTGTTTTTAACTCGTCCATATTGAAAGGTTTGGACATAACGTCCGGACTGTTTCCATTAGTTCTAGTGTGGATTATTTCTTGACGAATGTCTCGTTGTCTGCGTAAATTGACGGAGATGTTACTTTCATTTCTGTAGGATTCCGCAAATATGTCTGCTGCTTGTTTGCCGGTATATAGTTTCCCTGCATCGTCTAGTGTAATGGTTTGTCGTTGAGAATTGTTATCGTCATTCAATTGTTTAGTGAGTTTCCACAACTTTCTCCCTTCCTTTTCAAGGTTTAGTTTATATGTTTTTTCCCTCCAGCTTCTCCTCTGGGCTTCTAGCTTTCCTTTAGTGTTTTTTTTTTTAAATTTAAGTCAAATGTAATCGATCCGCTAATGACATTATCAGTTTGCGATAAACGAATCCCGAGCACTGGAGGCGGTTTTCATTATTCAGTATAAATACACGGAAAGTTAATATCTTGTTTTTTGTTTTATTTTTTTTTAAATTTTGATGAGTTGTAAATTACATTTTTTTAAATGTAGTTGTCAGTTGTGTGTATGTCTGTGCACGCGCGTGCGATAGTGTGTGTGTGTGTGAAAGGGGGGGGGGGGAAGAAGTTTCAATATTTCTCCCAAGAAAGACAATCTTGTTGGAAAGAATACACCTAGATTATTTGCAGTTATCGCCCATTTCACTGATACAAAAAAAAAAATTAATTTTAATTTTATTATTTTTTACGGCTGATTATTGAATTGTCATGAGGAATACACAACTATGCCAAGTTTCAGAGCTATTGCTCATCTGGAAGTGATTGAAAAATCGATTGCAAGATTTGAAGGTGACAAGAGAGTGACATATGTTGCAAGTTAATGAACAACCTGTAAATAATAGGTTAGCGAGGTCCTGGGATTTTTGTGGCATGCAATTTCTGCATTCTCCTGAACAGGGTACATCAAATCCGTATCACCCCCATAAGTTGTTGTTCTACCAGCAACAAAAGTTATAAGTTTTTCAATGAGACCAGAATTATGGGACACCCTGTATTGTTTACAGTTGCACATTAGTGGGCGTGGCGTGTCCTAACGTGAAATAACCATTGATTGAAGATGTGATAGAAAATAATGAGTTTCAGGCAAGTCCGTCCATAAGTACCCGGATATTAGAATTTAATTTTTTAAAGTCGGCTGCTGCGGTGGTGGGGGGCCGAAAGTGATATGACAAGAATCGAATATTTTTCTTAGACGCTGAATTATCTGTTGAAATAAAACATATATTTATACATATATATTGAGCTCGTTGTGGGTGTGCGCGCGCAAATAGAGGATACAATTCTTGACATACTGCCAGTCTGTATCGAGGAATTATTTCATATAAATGTCAAGTCCTTCCTGTCAATAAAATACAGCTCCTTGTTTGCTAGGACAAGGACACTCATTTTGGCGCCATAGCTCTGTTGTATGCCAGGGGTACTGAACGCGGTGCCTGTGGGCACCATGGTGCCCACCAGTACTGTTGTGTGTGCCCACGGAAAATTTGCTGATGAAAGAATAAAGCAGTTGTGGTTGCATGGTGATAATTTCTGATTTATCTTGTACTAAACTTCTCATATTTTGGCGGTTAGTGGTCCCAGGAAAGTTACAAAAACTTTACCGATAGCCACAGAAAGTTATGTTATATTCAAGAACTGTTACTGTAACAATCTAAGCATTATTGACAAATATATATACTTAAAAAGTGCGGCATACAAGATACACTCCTATTTTGGCTCCCTATATCTTTCCCAATTATTATTATTAGCAATGAGCATTATGGAATCTGAGTACAGGTTTCGGATCACTGATGCTCATGTGGATGATTGTTTGCATGCAGGAACATCCCACCCGCTCCTAACTATAAAAGATTGGCCACTGACATGCAGTGCGAAAGATATACTAATTATACATTTGACTCAACTAATTAGAAGATCAATTATTTTTAATCCTGAATATTTCTTATTTCATTGAAAGTGTTTACTCGGCTGTGTATATGTATTTTGTATATTTTGATGTAAAAATGAACCATAAAAAAAAGAAGTAAGTAAGTCACGCTGTTTAGTTGGTGCCCGACACCTTCTTTATAAGTCTGAAATGTGTCCGCGGTGCAAAAAAAAAAAAAAAAATAAGGTTGAGGACCCCTAATAATAATAATAGCCCCTTCAGTCATAACTATGGGAATGAGGTGACAGCCCTCAGCTGCTTTTTTCCTGGTGTTCATTTCGACGTTTTCTCCTCTCTTCTGCTTGCTGTGAGAGCTTCTTTTCGACCAATCTAAAGTGGCGCCGTAGAGAGCATCGCCGCTTGGTGCGATCGGCAGCTTCATTCTCCCATGTATCTGGATTTATGTCCATTTATGTCTCTGTTGCACACTCCTTTGAGCCTCAGCTGCAGTCGCCCAACTGTTCTGCCAGTTGTCCGTAGAAGATATCTTTCGGGATGCGACCATCTTCCATGCGGCGGACATGGGAAGGCCATCGTAGTCTGCTATTGTATAAACGTATAAACAGACAAGGAGAGAAATCCCGAGGCCTGTAAACAGTAAATAAATAATACACATAGGCATATTTCAGGCACTCGTGAGAAATAAAGAAATAGAGGACAAGACAACATAAAAACAACAGACGTGATGAGCGTGCCGGGAATCGAATCCAGGACCTTCCGAACGACACCACCGCCTAGCTACGGGAGCTCCCGTCTGTTGTTTTTCTGTTGTCTAGTCTTCTACTACTTTAATTCTCACGAGTGCCTGAAACATACCTTTGTATATTACAGTATTTACTTATTTACAGCGTTGTCTGCATTGTCTAAGCAGTGTATACATGCTTTGAAGGCCAGCACTTGACAACATCTCGACATTTGTCACTTTGTCCCTCCACGAAATACCGAGGATGTGACGTAGACTCCGTAGATGGAAGGTATTGAACCGTCTTTCTTGCTTAGCATAGGTTGTCCATGTTTCGTTGCCATACAGAAGTGTGCTGGTAGCGCAGGCATTGTATACCGCATCTTTGGTCTTCGTTGTGAGTTTGGAATTTCTCCAAACACGCCTTGTGAGGCGGGCAAAGGTGGCTGCAGCTTAGCCAATGCGGCTGTCGATTTCTGTGTCCAGGGAGAGTTTGTAGTTGATGGTAGACCCCAGGTATGTGAAGTGGTGCACCACTGCCAATTCATAGTTATTGATAGTGAAAGTTGGTGCAACATCCACATCCTGACCCAGCACATTTGTTCTCTGTAGACTTATCGTGAGGCCAAAGTCCTTGCATGCTTGGGTGAAGCGATTCATTAAGCTCTGAAGGTCTTGTTGACTTCGTGTGACGACTGCACCGTCATCAGCGAATAACAAGAGGACCCTGGTGTATGCTGATAAATTGTTTGACCTCGCTGGTGCTGGTGCAGGTGAAGCAGTCAGATGACTTTTTTCTCACGGGGACATTACCGGGTTCGGAGGTCGAACCTGATAGCGTCACGCTCCGGTCTACCCAGTTGTAAATGGGTACCCGACTCTGCTCTTCAGTTAGAGAAGGTAAAAGGTAACAGAGAAGGGTACTGGTCACCCCACCTCATAAAAATGCTGAACCTGATATGGTGAAGTTCACCCCCCCCCCTAACAGCAGTATATTCTACGTACTACCTTTGCCTTTTAATATGTCAAGATACACAAATAATGATAACAATGATACATACATTCTATAGTTCGTCAGACGTGATACGTGCTAGTTCATCAATTATAGCACACGTGCTAATTCATCAATTATAGCACACGTGCTAGTTAACCAACTATAGCACACGCGCTAGTTCATCAAACATGACACACGTGCTAGTTCATCAAACATGACACACGTGCTAGTTCACCAAACATGACACACGTGCTAGTTCATCAAACATGACACACGTGCTAGTTCATCAAACATGACAATTCAGAAGTTTATTTCTTGCTTAGATAAATAGGCGTTTAATGCATGCAGGTCAGAATGCCCTTCGTTTTCAGACGAGATCGCCTGACACAGCGACACCGACTTTTAAATTGAAAAAAGAAAAAGGAAATGAAAACTCAATGTCCACAAACTGATCTGTTGACTAAAAAATGCAGCTGTATTGATCCTGTTTACAGGACTACCCTAACTGGCAGTTTGTGAATGGTCCTGTCAAAGTGCCGTCTGTCCAAGTATTTTATTTAAATTCCCTTCTTGAGATGAAACTTTTGTAATGTACACAATTATTTCTTGTGTAACTTGGTATAAAACACCCCATCGCAATCAATCCTGCATGCTCCAAATTTGGACGCAGGATAAGACAATGAATGTTCTCAACCAGGTTTTTTTTTTCAAATATATAAATTTAAGATAAAAACAACATTAGAACGCCCTTTGTGCACTTTGTCTACCCCCACCCAGCTTTATCTTAAGGGGCTGGAAGGGGGACGAAGAGAGGGGGAGAGGGAAAGGGTTGTCTCCTTAAAAATAACATCAATTGATTGTATAGAGTTTCATAAACATTAAAGGATTGATCTGTTTTCTGGAACCTAAATCACCTTAGTTTCTCCTTACAGTTTTAGCTAATTATTATTTCAGCGTGAAACGGTGACCTACTTAGTTTATGAATTATCGATCATAGCACAGTTATGTAAAAATCGTGTGCAAGTTGCATGTGCCAGGCCCTATCAGTTGACTTGTCTGTTGTTTCATTAATGATAACTTGTAATGGTGAACCCGTTAGTTGCCAGTGTGTACTATTGTATATCTTTGTTACGTGTAGTTCCGGTGGCTCTCTGATGAGACAACGAAAGAATAGAACTTCTGTACACTCAGGCATGCCATATAAGGAGACCAGTAAGGGGCTGATAATCTCTTCACACAAATCTAATTGCCACATAAGCCACCACGGCAATAGTATTTGACTGCTTTGTGCAAGCTTCCTGTGGGACCACCTGCAGTGGTAGCTCCCTGCTCTGCAAGGGACACAAAGGACATTGATGATGGATGTTTATCTTTGTTGTGCGTATGACCAGTTAGTGCTTTAAATATAATGTGATGGAAGTCCCATAACAATTGTTTATCGCTCTTGTTCTGTCAGGATGAAGTCGTTGCTCTGGGGGAGAGGCTTGTCGTCAGACTGGATGACCTGATCCCTCTGGGAAGGTTAAGGCGGCTGGCGTGATGCTTACCGCATCATCCCTAGTGTGCCGATGGTCAAGAAAATATATGCCTAACACCATATTCTCAGTATGCAATCAATGGACATGTAACGGGATCATTTACCTTTACCCTACCTCCATACTGCAGTAAAGATTCACATCTGTCATTTGACATCCAGTTGGAGTAAAAACAGCTTTTTATGTAATAACGATTTAAAAAAATTATTTCACTTCCATTTGGAATATAACATTTTAAAATGTAATGAAGATTTGTATTTTTCATTTGACTTCCACTTGAAATAAAACACCTTTTTTATTTATTTTTTTTTTGCGTAAGATTTATATGTTTTCATTTCATTTCCATTTAGGGATAAAGCAGCTTTTGATATCAATGATTTATCATTGTAAACACAGGATAAAACTATTTAAGCAAAGAGAGTTGAAGCAAAAATTTAATTGAACCAGAAAGAGAATGAAAATTCACTCTGTTACCTATATTCACATGCTGTAAATGTTATATTTTTGTGAGGGTTAGTTTCTTTTATTTATTATTACTTTAATGTGAGAACTAAAATTCGTGGTTCAACCAATTTGGGCTGTAATTATAGCATGTAACATATTTTATTTTGGACAGCATATTCTGTATACTGTTATTGATTATTTTAGTTTTGTGCTTCAGAGTCATGCAGTAGGACTGCCTTGACGCTTTAGTTGGAGGAAGCTCAGATGGTTGAGGCTTCTTGGGGGGAAGATGCTATTGGTGGTCTCAAGTGGAAGATGAAGTACAGCTCACAGGGAGTTTAGATTAGTTTTATTTTATGTGTTCTAGAATATGGTTGTGACTAAAGCATACGTAACTACCATTATATACACACGTTTTTTGTAGCATATTCTTTTCTCATTGTCTCTCCTAGACAAAACGTACAGCGGAGCAGCCAATCTGGTTGTGCTGAGCTACCCAAAATACTGTCGATACAGAGCCATGCAAAAACGCCTGGAGGGCTGTGAGAATGAATGGATTCACCTGGCAATTGTTGTGGCCATTGGTGGCTTCTCTGGGAGAGCTCCAGGTTGCAGAGCCATGTTTTGTCGTGAAACTTTCTACCAGGCAGAGTTTGACGACTTGAGCATAAAGGTGGATCATATGTGTAAGTTTTTGGTTCAAACCTATGTCTTAAATGTGTTGGAATATCAGGTCGTGCCAGGTATTTTGTCATCATCAGGGCTTTTAAAAAGATAACTGCGTTAATTAATTAGTTCAGATGTGTACAGTAGATACCGAGTTATCTCCCCTGTCACGTACTACTGTCTGATCTTGTATGGGGCTCAGTTTTGATCAAATAAAAAGTACACAGAGAATGCATTATGGGAATCATTTTCTTTTCACTCCCTGTGAAGAATGGAGCCACCAGCACAGCTGTTTTCCTTGCAGGAAGCATATATATATATATATATATATATATATATATATATATATATATATATATATATATATATATATATATATATATATATATATATATATATATATAAACAAACAAATAAAACGGTATTGAATCAGTTTTACAAATTAACGGTGCACAGGAAACAAGGGACGTTTCAGGTTTCACCCTTCGTCAGCCACAGTTACAAACATGCAACAAGGACAAGAAATATAGATTATAGACTGCAAATACGTAATTCAAGTAAACACAGATGAATAGCAATAATAAAGCAAGGAAACTACACAACCAAAAATAATATATCAATACAAGAAATTCAACAATCAACGAAAATGAAAACCAGAAAATAGAATTGAAAAACAATGAAATTTAAAAAGTCCTGCTATAAGACTCACCGCTGAAAGAATCGGGCAATCAATGAACAATGGTCACAATGGCATCCAACAGCGATTAATTTATTTACTTGCAGGAAATATACATCATGGTATTTATATACTTTTGTAGTGGTAGTTTCTTTAGCACTTTGTTGTACATGATGAGGTTGTCAGCCTCATACACAACCTGTTTGTCACCTCTTACAACATGCCTGAGGGAGCATAGCCTTAGTCTTTCTTTGTCGTCTCAGAGACCCGGGAATGGCACAGGCAACCTTCCAGTAATGGGGACACATTCATTATAAATTATAACTTGATGCAGACGCCAAAGAAGAAATGTAATAGAGGATGTGATGCCAATAATGTGAAATATTTGAAAGGACTAACAGAGCAGACATTCCCTAAGGAGCATGTTGCTATCACTGCATTTAGCACCACACAGAAACTGCACCACACATTTAGCACCACACAGAAACTGCACCACACAGAAACTGCACCACACATTTAGCACCACACAGAAACTGCACCACACATTTAGCACCACACAGAAACTGCACCACACATTTAGCACCACACAGAAACTGCACCACACAGAAACTGCACCACACAGAAACTGCACCACACATTTAGCACCACACAGAAACTGCACTAGACATTTAGCACCACACAGAAACTGCACCACACAGAAACTGCACCACACATTTAGCACCACACAGGAACTGCACCAGACACACACCAACCAGGCACCAGACACCAGACGAACTTCACATATGCTCCTGCAGTGATGGTTTCTGTAGTAGAAATTCACATTCTTACAGGAATATCAGCAGTGACTTCCCTTTTAGGTCATATAATTTTTATTTATTTTTTATGTATTTTATTCAGTTCTTGCTTTCTTTCTCTTCAGTATTCGATTGTTTTTGCCTGATGAAGGTCTTGTCGCCATAACGTAGGCAGTTCTCTTTGTCATTTGTTCAAGTAAGACATAACTGTGACAGTTGTAGACCTAGTCTTTGTTTCTTCTGAGACTCCCCCCAAGAAGCCTCATGCCTCCTCCTCCTCGTAGAAAACACAGTTATTGGTAGTGAATGAAAGGTGTGTGAGGGGGGTGTGTTTGTCCTGTTCCCTGTGTATCCAGTAGTCTAGGGAATGCCACCAGCAAAGCTGTGTATGTAGGGCCTTGGGCACATGGTTTTTCTGTTCGATTGAGGATATATAGCCAGTACTAATATGTTCGGCATAAGTTGAGTTAAGATAGCTAGTGGAACTCCTAATTACTCGGAGTACGGCATATGGATGACTGTTGATATGGATATTCGCGGTATCCAGTATATCGCATAGCTGAGTCTAAACACTCGAATTGGTATGTTCAGGGAGCAATACCGGTATGTTATCTGATGATGCTGCGAGAGAATGCTGTTAGCAATATTAGGTATTTGGTGCATGGGACGGATGTTAGAAATGTCGTCCAGCGTGATAATTGCTTCAGGTATTGCATACCCCTATCGTCTAGATTGGTGCACTAGTATACAATTACAGGCAAACAAGGACAGAGTCGATTTTGAATATGGTGGATTATGCCGCTTCTCATGCAAATAGTGTAATCTCTGATTGTAAACGAGGTTCGGGATTTGATATTTAGCGCTGTTCGCAATGTAATAATGAGTTGTGGTTGCGGCGCGCAAGAGAAACTCGCGCAACATACTCGAGAATGTATTACTAATATGTTCGCGGTATACAAGACAGATTGTTTCAAACAATGCAACGAAAAAATGAAAACCTGTAGTATTTATAGAATTGGTCCGTACATTGATGTTGAGTCCAGCTTTCTAACAAAGTGATCCTGTGGTACTATCGGCTATTGGTGCCCTCACGCTGCAGGGGTATATCGCGGCTTATTACTCGAGATGGAACAATGGTCACATTGGCAGTTTATGGCTTACTAGTGCGATATTGGTATCGAAGGGATTTATTGGACTAGCAGGGAATGTGAGAGAATGATTCGCATGTCTAGTCGGTGATTTACGCATGTGACGACTTTATGTATGGTATAACGTGTTAGAAATGTTTGCTTGTAGCACTTTGATTGTTATCATGTATGTGCGCTGTTTGTTAGTAGACGATTTTGTTGGAGGTGGCTTGGAGCTGCTGTCGAATTCAGTACGGGATGAGCCGAGTTTCTGCTCGCTTGATAGGCTCGACTCCCTCACAAACACTTTTCGTTTGCAGGGAGTAATTTGTGTTACCTTCAGGTGTCTTGTTGCGCGGTCTATGCCCGTCGATCTGAGCATGGGGAGACTCCTTAAGATGGAACACTAGCGTTTGACAGGCAAAACCATATCTCAAGTATTTGGCCTGTCGACACATTGGGTATGGTCGCTCTAATTAGTAACTGTGATTTTTCTGCAGCTCGCGCAAAGATATGTTTCTTTTTTATCATGATATGTAGAGCACGGATGGGTGATGCCACATAATGGGCTGGGAACGTGGATAGTTTTGCAAGAAGGTTTGGTAACAGTAGCAGACATTCTTCCTATGACGGCGGCTATTGAATGAGATTGGTTCCGACTGAGATCGTTGAATGCTTGGGTGTTAGGTCCATTGTACATGAGGATGCAGGTGGTGCATTCTCGGTCTCATCCTTGTTGCTCTTTGTATGGTTAGCACCAGGACAGGAGGAGACTGTCTTCGGGTATTGGAGAAACTAGTGACCACACAGGGGTTGTAGTAACCATGAGTTAGGTGTTAAGACTGCATCCATCACATTCTAGCCACCTGAGGGTGGTATTAGCATATACAGAGGTGCACGACACAGTGTTAGTGTTGAATGTACAGAAGTCTTAGGCAGAAACTTGCACCCACACATTTAGTTCTTGGGCTGTGGTTTCAGCAGAATTTACACATGCGATTGTCACACAAGGTTTTGGGTTAAGCACCACACAAACTGGGTAGATCCACAGTTATGTTTGAGGCACCACAACAGTGATTACATCTTCGCGCATGTGACCACACATTTAGCACCACATGGCAGAAACTGCACCAGTAATTTGCCAGTGACACAAGACTTAATGTCACCACACATTTAGCGGTGACCCCCTCTCTGCTTTGTCCCCCCCCCCCCACCCCCCCCCCCCCCCCCCCCCCCCCCCCCCCCCCCCAGGGTTGGGAAGAGAGTCTGCGACGCTTGACAATGCTTTCGAGGGGTGCTGAGTGGTTTACACACAGAAACTGCACTGGAGTCATCAGAAACTGCTACCGATACATAGATGGTAGATTTTGCACTCACACAGTGGCGTAGAAACCAAACAGTGAACTGTCGCAGATTGTAGGTACAGCATGTTAGTTTCCTACACATCGTTTCATTAACTGGGACCCTCGCACATTTCAGAGCACCAATCTATTTGAAAACTGCGGACATTTAAGGTGTTTTCTATTGATATGCATCCTTCGTTTTAGGTTAGACTGGGCATGTGAAGACACCATTTGGTTGGTTGTTGCGGTGGAACTTCACGGATAGTTATCTCGGCTCCTAGCAGAGATGTATGGGAGCTTTCATGTGAAGATAGAAGCAGTAGAAGACAGGCTCTTTACAGGAAGTATGCTTTCTGACCGCTCAGTGATCAGTTGCGCTAGGCGCTCTTTAGACGTCGAATGCAATAAATTTTTATTTACGGTTTTATGTAGGGTTTATTTCAGTTCTTTCGCTTTCTTCTAGTCAGTACTTAGGATTAACATAGTTTGGCCTGATGAAGGTTCTGTCAGCCTTAAGATAGGCAGGTTTCTGAGAATTGTGAATTTTGTTGTGCGAGAGTTGTTAAGACATAAGATGGTAGACAGTTGTGACCTAAGTCTTTGTTTCGGTTCTGAGACGGTTTTCCTCCAAAAAGATTATGCCTGGATTGCACTTATTCTTAAAAAATACCCTGACGTGATAGAGATAAACGGATTTCAAATTTGAAATCAGCGCAAAAAACTGACATAAGAACACTTATTCTTATATAAGAAAGAAAAATGTTGTTTGTCAGTGTTATTATAGTTGCTGAATGTCCACTCCACAGTGCCAGTCTTAAAGGGCCGTATTAAAGGCAAGAAAATCAAACAAATGGCTCCAAAAGATTCACAGCAAGACTCTGACAGCATGGAGGAAGTTGTGGCTAATCCAACTCCTTCAATATCCACATCAACAAGGGTAGGCTAAGTTGTGGTTCCTTTACTCATTTGAAATCTGTTGTACTGCATTCTGCACTATTATGTTTTACAGCATACATATGTACTTTTTTGTTTGTTTAAATAACTGGTTAATAAGTTACTATTTCTAGGGCAGAAGAGTTAGATTAAAATTCTTGGACTGATATGGGAAACCTGAGATTGGGTTTAATAATAATCCATTTCATTTTAATGCGGAGCCGCGCTAGCGTAGTGGTTACAACACCGCTCTGGCGACCTGGTGATTCAGGATCAAACCCGGGCGACGGCATTTGAGGATTTTTCGTCGACCGGGATTTGGACTGGATTAACTCGAGACCTGGCGAGAACATTTGAAGGAGTGTCGTCGACCAGGGACTGGCGGCTCCTGAGCCGACCCAGCTCTAATGGGTACCTCCGAAAATGGCGAGTATCTGCCTGAATGGCGAGGGACACTTGTCTCTGTACAAGAAAATAGGATACTCACGTAAAAATCAATGTCAGGTTAGACATTAAAAAAAAATAACCTGAGATTTTGCCTCGAGTATTAGCGGGCGTACGAAAAAAAAAAAATTTTTTTTATGCAATTTACACATGAAAACACATTTTAAAAAGCCAGTGTACTTTGTTGATGAAAATATAATCTGCCTTATAAATGGAATTTAAGATAAATGCATCATGAAGACAAAGATATATTTGTTCTTATAAACAGAACTTCATTTAAATGTAATCTGCAGAGGAAAATAACATTATTGCTATATACTTCTTCTTCTTCTTCTTCTTCCGTCCTTAGCCACAGACCGGCAAAGCAGTCAGTGGCCATTACGCCTAGTGGCGTCTTAGGGCAACAGCAGATAGGTTTTCTTTGCCATTGTTTCCCATCACGCCTAATGGCGTCTTTAGGGCAACGGCAAATCAATCCATTTGCTGTTGTTTCCGTAATCGAAGTGACTGGCAAACGGGTGATCAGCCCGTTGTGAATTGCTATATACAGCAATTCATATTAATGCCATTTGGATCATGGAAATAAATCTGATCTCACTAATGAACAAATAAAACAAGTTCACATGCCGTATTATTGGACTCAAATGCATTATATTTTGTTACCTTATGCTTGTTGAACTTTTTTTTTTTTTTTGATGCAAATATGAAATTTGATCAGAAAGAGCTCTTACTATGTACTGTCGTTTACTTGTAATGCTGAAGCTTAATCCTTTGTGTTTGATTGTATTTAGTCACAAAGGTTAATCCTTAGATTGTGTTTGATTGTATTTAGTCACAAAGGTTAATCCTTAGATTGTGTTTGATTGTATTTAGTCACAAAGGTTAATCCTTAGATTGTGTTTGATTGTATTTAGTCACAAAGGTTAATCCTTCAATTGTGTTTTATTGTATTTAGCCACGAAGGTCAACAGAATCATCAGAAATAAATGAGGAGAAAGTAAGCACAGAAGAACAAGCATTTCTCATTGGTCTTCACAAGTTCATGCATGATGCCAATATGCCGATTGGCAGAATTCCTTCCCTTGGCTTCAAACAGAGTATGTTGTTGTTTAGTTAATTTTCTATGATTTTGGTGGGGTTTTTTTTTTTTTTTAACGTTTGAGTGAACACTCATCTGGTTGATAAAGTTCTTGTTTAGCCTCTGAGTTGTTCAATACAGCATGGACTCTCATGACCTGGCTCTGGTTAAATGATGATGGCTTACGTGTATTTGATATGGTTATTGACATATTCAATCAATATCATCTTTCAACTCCCTATGAAGCACAAGTCATCAACAAAAACTTAACAAGTCTTCCTGTCATGTGACATGTTCAAGGTCTTTTCATGTCTTCTATATATCTCATCTTTTTCCCCAGTTCTTTTCTTCGTGTTTTTTTTTTTTAAATCTCCCCCTTTTTTTTCATACCCTGGGAAATTCCAAAACAGGGACTACCTTGTAATACTGTCAGCTGGTCTCATCAGCATGTTCCCCATACCTCTTTAGTAAATACTGTCAGCTGGTCTCATCAACATGTTCCCCTGACCTATTTAGTAAATACTGTATGATGGTAAACTGGCTAAAAAATCTGGATACCTGAAGCAGGGACATAAATCATCATCACCCGTCAGCTCCCCAAGGAGCATAGGCCTTCAACAAACTTATACCAGGTCTTCCTGTCCCGTGCCATCAGCTCAAGGTCTTTCTATGTCTTCTTCATGTCTGTCTCCAGTTCTCTTCTCCACATGTTCCTTGGTCTCCCTCTAGCTTCCCCACCCTGGGAATTCCAGAACAAGGACTGCCTGGTAATGGTATCAACAGGTTTGTTTCAGTGTGTGCTCTGTCCATCTCCAGCATCTTCTTCCCATCTCTTGTTCTACTGGCACTTGTCTAGTTCTTGTCATCAGTTCCACATTAAAGATAGGGAGAGAAATGGTTGATCGTTAGTTAACATTGTATTAACTGAGTAAAATTTAAATTTAAAAATTAGAAACCTACCCATCACAAAAATATGTATATAATGTGTGATTCCTGTGTACACATATTGTGATTCTCGCCGGTGCTACGGTATTTGTGCACTGTGCTGAGATCCTCCTTGTGTAATCTAAGGGAGGGGATCAGAGCACTGATGTTGTCTATCTGCAATGAAGATAGTCCTTAACAAACCAAACCAAACCCAAACTACATGAGTAAAATGTCATGTTAATTGATTCCCCTTTCACTCATTCAACAATGATGATTAGCCAGGATGGCCGATAAAAGCTGGAAACCTTTTGATTGCCAAAAAAAAAATTATTATGTATAATTCACAACTTTTAAACAGTCATTCATGTGAACTTTTTGCAATATTTTCTTGTAGTACATGAATATGTTAGTTCTTTCTTTTGTTTTTCTTGCAGTTGATTTGTATTTATTCTACAAACACGCAGAGAAACTTGGTGGCTATGATACAGTAAGTAAATCTGTGATGTCATATGGAAGCAAATTCCTTTCTAATTGTAGTTTTGCCACATGTGTGTTTTATATATTTATATGTATATATATATATATCATCTCTGGGTCACTGACCAGCAGTAGCTCGCTGACAACTTTATTTATTTAATTATTTTATACATCTGTTTTAGAATGTTGGGATTTTAATATTACAACAAGATGTAAATAATCTCTTTGTCCATTTGTATGTGATCTGAAGTTACTTTTAATCTTTCAGATCACAAATAAGCGCTTGTGGAAACACCTGTATGATAAACTCGGTGGAAACTCAAGCAATACAAGTGCTGCCACCTGCACAAGGAAACATTATGAAAGGTTTGGTTTTAACTAATTTGAAGAGAGCAAATTTTGCTGGCTGTTATGTTTGTGAAAATAGAAAACATGCTGAGGTGTATTTCTGGTTTTTGTGAATGTTAGAGGGTGGTAGATATTTAGTGCTTATTATGTTTAGCAGTTTCAGGATAATTTTGATATCAAAATAAGGAAACTAAAGGCAAGACCATTTTCACTGCATTGGGAAATATATGAAAATCAGAAGAAATCAAGTCCAACACAAAAATAAGTATTTCCAACTCAGATATAAAATAAGTCCTAATATATTGCTCTGAAACAACAAACAAAAAAGCAATGTACTACGTAAATAAAGGGTCCTTGCTTCGAATAGAATGATTGAAATGGTGCAACAAGGTCTCCATTGCTAACTGTGTAAAGAGGACTCTCCACTGCATGTTGGTCTCTTTCACATCAGTTTTAGCTGTCAAGGGGCTTCATAATATTCTGATCTACACTGGGTATTTCCAAGCATCTTATCTCGTTCCACTGGCACTTATGTGATTGTCACCTTTTACTGGGAATGTTTTTAAGAAGATGTAAGTTTCAGCCTGGTGTGACAACAAGCAAAAATTGATAGACAAGATGAAAAAAGGCAATACAGAAGAGATTTGGCAACATAATTTATATACAGCTACTGAGACCCAAAGTTGTAGAGAGCTATGGTTGCTATGCCAGTCAGCAACCCCGAGAATAAGAATAACCAGCACATAATATCCCATATTTTAGTGTTAATAACCTGCAAACAGTTTCCTATATGTTCATGTGTATATCCAGCAAACAGTTTCCTATATGTTCATGTGTATATCCAGCAAACAGTTTCCTATATGTTCATGTGTATATCCAGCAAACAGTTTCCTATATGTTCATGTGTATAACCAGCAACCAGTTTCCTATATGTTCACGTGTATATCCAGCAAACAGTTTCCTATATGTTCATGTGTATAACCAGCAAACAGTTTCCTATATGTTCACGTGTATATCCAGCAAACAGTTTCCTATATGTTCATGTGTATAACCAGCAAACAGTTTCCTATATGTTCACGTGTATAACCAGCAAACAGTTTCCTATATCCAGCAAAAACAGTTTCATGTGTATATCCAGCAAACAGTTTCCTATATGTTCACGTGTATATCCAGCAAACAGTTTCCTATATGTTCATGTGTATATCCAGCAAACAGTTTCCTATATGTTCACGTGTATATCCAGCAAACAGTTTCCTATATGTTCACGTGTATATCCAGCAAACAGTTTCCTAGTTTCCTAAATGTCACGTGTATATCCAGCAAACAGTTTCCTATATGTTCACGTGTATGTGTTCCAGCCTAACAAGTTTCCTATATGTTCACGTGTATATCCAGCAAACAGTTTCCTATATGTTCATGTGTATATCCAGCAAACAGTTTCCTATATGTTCACGTGTATATCCAGCAAACAGTTTCCTATATGTTCACGTGTATATCCAGCAAACAGTTTCCTATATGTTCACATGTATATCCAGCAAACAGTTTCCTATATGTTCACGTGTATATCCAGCAAACAGTTTCCTATATGTTCACGTGTATATCCAGCAAACAGTTTCCTATATGTTCATGTGTATATCCAGCAAACAGTTTCCTATATGTTCACGTGTATATCCAGCAAACAGTTTCCTATATGTTCATGTGTATATCCAGCAAACAGTTTCCTATATGTTCACGTGTATATCCAGCAAACAGTTTCCTATATGTTCATGTGTATATCCAGCAAAGTTTCCTATATGTTCACGTGTGTTTTCCTATTATGTTCACATGTAATATCCAGCAAACAGTTTCCTATATGTTCACGTGTATATCCAGCAAACAGTTTTCCTATTTGTTCACGTGTATTCCAGCAAAACAGTTTCCTAAGTATGTTCCACTATGTATATCCAGCAAACAGTTTCCTATATGTTCACGTGTATATCCAGCAAACAGTTTTTTCCTATATCACGTGTATATCCAGCAAACAGTTTCCTATATGTTCACGTGTATATCCAGCAAACAGTTTCCTATATGTTCACATGTATATCCAGCAAACAGTTTCCTATATGTTCACGTGTATATCCAGCAAACAGTTTCCTATATGTTCACGTGTATATCCAGCAAACAGTTTCCTATATGTTCACATGTATATCCAGCAAACAGTTTCCTATATGTTCACGTGTATATCCAGCAAACAGTTTCCTATATGTTCACGTGTATATCCACGAACCAGTGCCCTATATGTCCATGTGTATACCCAGCAAACAGTTTCCTATATGGTCACGTGTATATTTTTCCTAATATGTTCATCCAGAAAAATACAGTATATATGTTTCCTATATGTTCAGGTATATCCAGCAAACAGTTTCCTATATCTTCATGCGTATATCCAGCAACAGTTTCCTATATGTTCATGTGTATATCCAGCAAACAGTTTCCTATATGATTCACAGTGTGTATATCCAGCAAACAGTTTCCTATATGTTTCATGATACGTGTATAACCAGCAAACAGTGTTTTCCTATATGTTCACGTGTATATCCCAGCAAAACAGTTTCCTATATGTTCATGTGTATATCCAGCAAACAGTTTCCTATATGTTTCATGTGTATATCCAGCAAACAGTTTTCCAATATGTTCATGTGTGGTATAACCAGCAAACAGTTTCCTAAATGTTTCATGTGTATATCCAGCAAACAGGTTTTTTCCTATATGTTCATGTGTATATCCAGCAAACAGTTTCCTATATGTTCATGTGTATAACCAGCAAACAGTTTCCTATATCCGTGGTATAACCAGCAAATGTTTCCTATATGTTGTGTATAACCAGCAAACAGTTTTCCTATATGTTCACGTGTAATAACCAGCAAACAGTTTCCTATATGTTCACGTGTATAACCAGCAAACAGTTTCCTATATGTTCAGTGTATATCCACAAACAGTTTCCTATATGTTCATGTGTATAACCAGCAAACAGTTTTCCTATATGTTCACGTGTATAACCAGCAAACAGTTTCCTATATGTTCACGTGTATATCCAGCAAACAGTTTTCCTATATGTTCACGGTGTATATCCAGCAAACAGTTTCCTATATGTTCAGTGTATATCCAGCAAACAGTTTCCTGTTATGTGTATTCCAGCAAACAGTTTCCTATATGTTCATGTGTATATCCAGCAAACAGTTTCACGTGTATATGTTTCCATGTTGTGTATATCCAGCAAACAGTTTCCTATATGTTCATGTGTATATCCAGCAAAAGTTTTCCTATGTGTTCACGTGTATATCCAGCAAACAGTTTCCTATATGTTCATGTGTATATCCAGCAAACAGTTTCCTATATGTTCATGTGTATATCCAGCAAACAGTTTCCTATATGTTCATGTGTATATCCAGCAAACAGTTTCCTATATGTTCATGTGTATAACCAGCAAACAGTTTCCTATATGTTCACGTGTATATCCAGCAAACAGTTTCCTATATGTTCATGTGTATATCCAGCAAACAGTTTCCTATATGTTCATGTGTATATCCAGCAAACAGTTTCCTTTATGTTCACGTGTATAACCAGCAAACAGTTTCCTATATGTTCATGTGTATATCCAGCAAACAGTTTCCTATATGTTCACAGTTTCCTATATGTTCACGTGTATATCCAGCAAACAGTTTCCTATATGTTCACGTGTATATCCAGCAAACAGTTTCCTATATGTTCACGTGTATATCCAGCAAACAGTTTCCTATATGTTCACGTGTATAACCAGCAAACAGTTTCCTATATGTTCACGTGTATAACCAGCAAACAGTTTCCTATATGTTCATGTGTATATCCAGCAAACAGTTTCCTATAACAGTTTCCTATATGTTCACGTGTATAACCAGCAAACAGTTTCCTATATGTTCACGTGTATATCCAGCAAACAGTTTATATGTTCATGTATATCCAGCCAAACAGTTTCTATGATGTTCACGTGTATAACCAGCAAACAGTTTCCTATATGTTCATGTGTATATCCAGCAAACAGTTTCCTATATGTTCATGTGTATAACCAGCAAACAGTTTCCTATATGTTCACGTGTATAACCAGCAAACAGTTTCCTATATGTTCATGTGTATATCCAGCAAACAGTTTCCTATATGTTCATGTGTATATCCAGCAAACAGTTTCCTATATGTTCATGTGTATATCCAGCAAACAGTTTCCTATATGTTCACGTGTATATCCAGCAAACAGTTTCCTATATGTTCACGTGTATAACCAGCAAACAGTTTCCTATATGTTCACGTGTATATCCAGCAAACAGTTTCCTATATGTTCATGTGTATATCCAGCAAACAGTTTCCTATATGTTTCATGTGTTTAACCAGCTATATTTCATATGTTATGTGTATACCAGCAAACAGTTTCCTATATGTTCATGTGTATAACCAGCAAACAGTTTCCTATGTTATGTATAACCAGCAAACAGTTTCCTATATGTTCATGTGTATATCCAGCAAACAGTTTCCTATATGTTCATGTGTATATCCAGCAAACAGTTTCCTATATGTTCATGTGTATAACCAGCAAACAGTTTCCTATATGTTCATGTGTATAACCAGCAAACAGTTTCCTATATGTTCATGTGTATATCCAGCAAACAGTTTCCTATATGTTCACGTGTATAACCAGCAAACAGTTTCCTATATGTTCACGTGTATAACCAGCAAACAGTTTCCTATATGTTCATGTGTATATCCAGCAAACAGTTTCCTATATGTTCATGTGTATATCCAGCAAACAGTTTCCTATATGTTCACGTGTATATCCAGCAAACAGTTTCCTATATGTTTATATGTATCCAGCAAACAGTTTCCTATATGTTCATGTGTATAACCAGCAAACAGTTTCCTATATGTTCATGTGTATAACCAGCAAACAGTTTCCTATATGTTCATGTGTATAACCAGCAAACAGTTTCCTATATGTTCATGTGTATAACCAGCAAACAGTTTCCTATATGTTCATGTGTATATCCAGCAAACAGTTTCCTATATGTTCATGTGTATATCCAGCAAACAGTTTCCTATATGTTCACGTGTATATCCAGCAAACAGTTTCCTATATGTTCACGTGTATAACCAGCAAACAGTTTCCTATATGTTCACGTGTATATCCAGCAAACAGTTTCCTATATGTTCACGTGTATAACCAGCAAACAGTTTCCTATATGTTCACGTGTATATCCAGCAAACAGTTTCCTATATGTTCACGTGTATATCCAGCAAACAGTTTCCTATATGTTCACGTGTATAACCAGCAAACAGTTTCCTATATGTTCACGTGTATAACCAGCAAACAGTTTCCTATATGTTCATGTGTATATCCAGCAAACAGTTTCCTATATGTTCATGTGTATAACCAGCAAACAGTTTCCTATATGTTCACGTGTATAACCAGCAAACAGTTTCCTATATGTTCACGTGAACATATTTTCCTATATGTTCATTGTATATCCAGCAAACAGTTTCCTATATGTTCATGTGTATAACCAGCAAACAGTTTCCTATATGTTCACGTGTATATCCAGCAAACAGTTTCCTATATGTTCATGTGTATAACCAGCAAACAGTTTCCTATATGTTCACGTGTATATCCAGCAAACAGTTTCCTATATGTTCACGTGTATAACCAGCAAACAGTTTCCTATATGTTCACGTGTATAACCAGCAAACAGTTTCCTATATGTTCATGTGTATATCCAGCAAACAGTTTCCTATATGTTCATGTGTATAACCAGCAAACAGTTTCCTATATGTTCACGTGTATATCCAGCAAACAGTTTCCTATATGTTCATGTGTATAACCAGCAAACAGTTTCCTATATGTTCACGTGTATAACCAGCAAACAGTTTCCTATGTTCATGTTATCCACAAACAGTTTCCTATATGTTCACGTTGCAAACAGTTTCCTATATGTTCATGTGTATATCCAGCAAACAGTTTCCTATATGTTCATGTGTATATCCAGCAAACAGTTTCCTATATGTTCACGTGTATATCCAGCAAACAGTTTCCTATATGTTCAAACGTTTCCTTTATTTCACGTGTATATCCAGCAAACAGTTTCCTATATGTTCACGTGTATAACCAGCAAACAGTTTCCTATATGTTCACGTGTATAACCAGCAAACAGTTTCCTATATGTTCATGTGTATATCCAGCAAACAGTTTCCTATATGTTCATGTGTATAACCAGCAAACAGTTTCCTATATGTTCATGAGTATATCCAGCAAACAGTTTCCTATATGTTCATGTGTACATCCAGCAAACAGTTTCCTATATGTTCATGTGTATAACCAGCAAACAGTTTCCTATATGTTCATGTGTATAACCAGCAAACAGTTTCCTATATGTTCATGAGTATATCCAGCAAACAGTTTCCTATATGTTCACGTGTATATCCAGCAAACAGTTTCCTATATGTTCACGTGTATATCCAGCAAACAGTTTCCTATATGTTCACGTGTATAACCAGCAAACAGTTTCCTATATGTTCACGTGTATAACCAGCAAACAGTTTCCTATATGTTCACGTGTATATCCAGCAAACAGTTTCCTATATGTTCACGTGTATAACCAGCAAACAGTTTCCTATATGTTCACGTGTATATCCAGCAAACAGTTTCCTATATGTTCACGTGTATATCCAGCAAACAGTTTCCTATATGTTCACGTGTATAACCAGCAAACAGTTTCCTATATGTTCACGTGTATAACCAGCAAACAGTTTCCTATATGTTCATGTGTATATCCAGCAAACAGTTTCCTATATGTTCATGTGTATAACCAGCAAACAGTTTCCTATATGTTCATGAGTACATCCAGCAAACAGTTTCCTATATGTTCATGTGTACATCCAGCAAACAGTTTCCTATATGTTCATGTGTATAACCAGCAAACAGTTTCCTATATGTTCATGTGTATAACCAGCAAACAGTTTCCTATATGTTCACGTGTATATCCAGCAAACAGTTTCCTATATGTTCACGTGTATATCCAGCAAACAGTTTCCTATATGTTCACGTGTATAACCAGCAAACAGTTTCCTATATGTTCACGTGTATAACCAGCAAACAGTTTCCTATATGTTCATGTGTATATCCAGCAAACAGTTTCCTATATGTTCACGTGTATAACCAGCAAACAGTTTCCTATATGTTCATGTGTATATCCAGCAAACTGTTTCCTATATGTTCATGTGTATATCCAGCAAACAGTTTCCTATATGTTCATGTGTATAACCAGCAAACAGTTTCCTATATGTTCATGTGTATAACCAGCAAACAGTTTCCTATATGTTCATGTGTATATCCAGCAAACAGTTTCCTATATGTTCATGTGTATAACCAGCAAACAGTTTCCTATATGTTCACGTGTATAACCAGCAAACAGTTTCCTATATGTTCATGTGTATATCCAGCAAACAGTTTCCTATATGTTCATGTGTATATCCAGCAAACAGTTTCCTATATGTTCATGTGTATATCCAGCAAACAGTTTCCTTTATGTTCACGTGTATAACCAGCAAACAGTTTCCTATATGTTCATGTGTACATCCAGCAAACAGCCTGTGTATAGTTCCTGAGTGGTCTCTGAGGAGACAGTGAAAGAACAGGGCAGGGCTGCTGCTGCCTTAGGTAAGTTATATCAGGCGACTAATATGCGGTTGTAAATGAGGCTGGCGATCTCATCATGTAAAACTAATTGAAACAGAAACCATCACTGCTAGAGCATATGCTTTGATGTCAGGGAGGGCCTACTGCAGGGGTGGTGTCCATGCTCCATAAGAAGCGACAATGGAAATGATGATGATATCCAACAGTATAGAGTCACATACAGCTAGAAGTATCCAACACAAAATATTTAGCATGAAAAATCCAGATACAGGGTGTCCCATTAGTCTGGCATCATTGGAAAGGTTCTGGGAAAAAAAAAGTCTACACAAAATAGCATTTGTACACACAACTTGCTCACACATTTAAAGAACTTGCTCAGTGTGTCTACCATTTTTCCGAATGCACTAATACAGACATGATGTACGCAGTCAGCAAGTACACAGTAAATGTTGTCAGGAGTAATGATGTTACCCATTTCAATAATGTGCTATGATGCCAGACTTATGGCATACCCTGTAGAATGTCATAAAGTCCATTGTGTTTTTTTTTTGTGTGTGCTCAGGTTGTTACTGCCATATGAACGCCATCTTCGTAAACTGAAGGCAGGCAAAACAAAGAAGAAACACCAGAAACAGGTGAAAAAGGAATCTGATGTCAAACCTGAAGTTAAAGATGAAGGCAAAAAACATACAGACGCAAAAGAGGTGAGAAGATATTAAGTCATTGATACGTGAATGCCGTTACATAAGATCTTAGAACATGTTTGCTGTACTACTGCTTCCACATTCATGGTCCTCAGAGCAGAGTTGACATGTTCTCTAAATCTGGTTCTCAGGCTTTCAGGAATTCACCGTCACAATTTTTTAATACCTTCTGTATTGTTATTATTATTTACATTAGTTATCTGTACAAACATAAAAACTAGTACTTTTACAATAGCTTGAGAATCCCTATTCTGGATCAGAGATTTTCAACCCTTGTATTCTTAAAGAGTTGCGCAAATGAGTATTGGTTCCAGCTCGGCGAAAACATCCAGACTGCAACGCAGACAGGCAACACTAGAGAAATGTACAAAGGTATAAAGAAAGCCCTGGGTCCCCAGAAAAGTAAGATGGCACCGCTAAAAACCATCAGCGGGGAAAAACTAACTGTTAAAGATAAACAGATGGAGAGATGGGACGAACACTACTCTGAGATTTACGCTAGAGAAAAATACCATCACACCTGCAGCCCTTGGTGCTGTTGCATGTCTGCCAACAATGGAGGAGCTGGATGCTGAACCAACATTGGAAGAACTCAACAAGGCCATTGACAGCTTGGCCTCTGGAAAAGCACCAGGCAGCGATGGGATTCCTCTTGCTTTAATCAAATACGGTAAAGGCACATTATTGTACACACTGCATATGGTGCTGTGCCAGTGCTGGGAAGAGACAATAGTCCATCAAAACATGCGAGATGCCAAGATTGTAACATTATATAAAATTAAAGAAGACAGAAGCAATTGCAACAACTACAGAGGCATCTCTCTTCATAGTATTGTTGATACTGGCCCAATGACTCAACACTAAACTCAAAGCTATATGGAGTTAAAGAGGAACTTCAAACAACAGTCGAATTCATCATGAGAACTCGTCTGACGGTGTAATCATCAAAGATGCGATCGCAAGAAGAAGAAGACATAGTATTGTTGGTAAGGTTTTTGCCCATCATCTTGGTGTGACTACACAGGTTTGCTGAGCACATATATCCAGAGCCGCAGTGCTGGTAGATCAACAGTAGACACAATCTTTTCACTGCGCCAACTTCAGAAAAATCAAGAGAGCAGAAAAAGCCTATATGTCGCATTTATCGACTCAAAGGCATTTGACCTGGTTAGCAGGGATGGGCTCTTCAGAATCCTCCTGAAAATAAACTGCCCCACTAAATTCCTTGAAGACCTAAAGGAAACAGTCCTGTATAGTGGAAACACACCACAGCCCTTTGACATATGCAATGGCATACTGGATGTGACCCTCTTTGGGATCTTCTTTGCCTTGCTCTTGAAACATGCATTCGGAGATATGCCTTCACACTAGGTCAGATGACCTACTGTTAAAGGCTAAAAGCAAATACAAAAATCAGAAGGGTCACTATAAGAGACTTGACAGCTGCATTGGCAAAGCTGCAACCATCTTTGCCCGCCTCACAACACATTTGTTGAAACTCCAAACTCACAATGAAGACCAAAGCTGCAGTATATAATGCCTGCATCACCAACACCAGAGACATGGACAACCTATGCTAAGCCTATGCCACATCCTTGGTATTTCGTGGAAGGACAAAGTGACAGATGTTGAGGTACTGTCACTTGCTGGCCTTCAAAGCATGTATGCACTGCTTGTCCATGTCTGCTGCATGGAAGATGGTCACATTCCTGAAGATATTTTCTACGGGCAACTGGCAGATGGCAAAAGAACAGTTGGGTGACTGCAGCTGAGGTTCAAAGATGTGTGTAAGAGAGAGATGAAGGCATCGGACATAAATCTATAAACCTGGGAGGATGAAGCTGCTGATCGTACCAAGTGGCGATGCTCTCTACAGCACCACCTCAGATTGGGTGAAAAGAAGCTGTCACAACAAGCAGAAGAGAAAGAACATGTGACAAGGAACACCAAGTAATAAAACAGCTGAGAGCTGTCACTTCGGGGGGCACTTTCACATAGTCAGTTATGACTGAAAGGGGCTACTACTACTACCACCACCATCACACCCCCCCCCCCCCCCCCCCCCCCCCCCCCCCCCCCCCCTCCCCCCCCCCCCCAATGCCCAAACATTTTAAATTATCTCTCATACACAATAGTACTGCATATGTGGACACATTTTTTTTAAATGAGATGTTTTTATTCTTTACATTTTAAAGCTAGTTAATATCCTACTTTTATGCGGAACACTTTAATATTTTAAAGCTGTTTTGCTCAACTGCTTGTGAAGTGTTACAGCAGAAGACAACATTTGATGTGAAGCAAGGGGGTGTGAGGCTTTCTCAAATATTAAAAAGAGATAGAAGGTATGGCTTGAGGCCAGTACCTCTGGTGTTAAGTTCAGTATTCATGTTCACAGTAAAATACATTTTGTGGATAGTTCACTTTATAAACAATTTCTTTCAGGTAGTGGAAGTGAAGCCTAAAAGTGAGGTGAAAGAGGAGATTGTTGAAGCAGAAAATAAGGTGAGTGAAGGAACGTGGAAAATACCATTGGTGTTCACACACTTATTGCTTACATATCACATGAATGCTTTCACACACTTATTGCTTACATCACATTAATGCTTCCACACACTTACTGCATACATGTTTCCACAAACTTATTGCATAAACGTCACATACTTTTCCACACTTATTGCATTAAAGTCACATACATGCTTCCACACACTTACATAATGGTAATTTCTCACAACAAACTTTACATTTTAAGCTTTTTTTTACTTTCTGGCGTGCTAGCAGTCAGTTGCATTTATTATTGTCTATATTATTAGAAGATTCTTTCACTGTTTTGTCAGTAGCCACAGTACGTTATGAATAGAGATGGTAGTTACAGCACAACTAGAGGAGTACATGGACTTGAAGTATGTGAGGTCAAGATATAGCACAACTAGAATTCCTAATATTCTCAGCTCAACAGGGATATGCCTGAAGACCGATGCTGAAAAGGGACATGCATTACTCGAGCGTTATATTGCTCAGACAGATAAGGGTGATAAAGCTGCCCGTCAAGAAATCAAAGACCATATTCTGGGAAGCGACAGAAGAAGCAACATATATTTCAACCTCATAACAAAAGAAGACGTTATGTGCACTTTAGAATCCAGTAGGAACACTGCCCCGGGTCCTGATGGTGTACAGTATCATCACATAAAACAGCTCGATGACGCAGGCATTAAGAGTGTGGTGTGTGATTTCAACAACAGCTTACAGAATGCTCTTGTGCCAGAAGACTGGCTGCATAGTTACCTACGACCACTTCCTAAACCCGGTAAAGACCCCAGGCTTCTCAGCAGCTACAGAATTATTACAGTGCAGAATGTCTATGGTAAACTACTAGAAAAGATAGTAGCACGAAACATAATGAACCATCTTGAAAATGCACAGATCCTATCCAATACTCTCGGCAGCTATAGACCCATGAAAGTAACATGGGGTAACACTGGAACTTTTGCTTATGATGTATATGAGGGGTTCAAGAATAAGCGAGAAACGGTTGCAGTAGCAATTGACCTAGAGAATGCTTATAACAGTGTGAACTTTGCAACATTAATAAACTGTGTTATGGCTTGCGGTGTTAACCTTTGGCTTACAAGGTGGATAGCAGCTGCCTTAACTGAGAGGTCAGTTGCATTTCGGTTGGGAACATGGACGTCAGATCCACTGCTCATTTGCCCGGGACTACCCCAGGGTTCTCCACTATCACTGGTGCTGTTTAATATCTATACAGCAAAAGTAGCCACCATTCAACCAACTGGGATGGGACGAACACTGACATTTGCTGATGATATACTCATTTACAGAACTGGCTCTGACTGACAAGAAATGGTTAATAGCATACATGGGACACTACAGGAAGTGTCTAAATGGTGCGAGGAAACTGGCTCCAAAGTCAATCCCAACAAGGCCTGCGTGATGTGGTGCTCCTTGAACAACTCCATTGTGAAAGCAGACCTCCCAGATATTACTCTCAATGAACAGAAAATTGAAAGGCAAGAAAAGCTGAAATACTTTGGAGTTACATTTGATCGCGGGCTCTCGTATAAGTACCATGTTGAACACAGAAATGCAGGAGAGGTCTAGCGGCCCTGAAAATAATGGCCGCTGCGCGTCTGGAGCAGAGATTACTATTTATTCTTTATCAACAGCTAGTCATATCGGTCATTGAGTATGGACTCGGAATACTCACGCTGTCAGCAACACAATGTGAACGACTAGAACGCATTCAGAATGAAGGGATGCGCATAGTCTTGGGCTGTACGCAAGATAACCCCATTGTGACAATGAGATACATGCTTGGAGTGCTGTCGATTAAATCCAGATATGCGGTGGCCCAAGCAAAAGCCTATATGCGAGTATCCACAGACAAAGGGCACCCTCTGCATGGTAACATAGCTGACATTAAGGGAGCAAGAATAAAGAGAGGGATGTCATGGATGGCACAGGCAGAGACAACGATCACGCAGGTGGCCACAGTTGACAATATATTCAAGGGGGAAGAATGGTGTATGTCAGATGAGAACTGGATTAACTACCAGCAGGTCATCATCAGCCTTGGGAGAGAGTGTAGAAATTGGGGGAATGGAATAGCAGAACGGGACCCCAAGATGCAACAATAGTGAATGCAGTCAGCAACCCATAGCTTGACTGCTTGCATCAGGACCAGCGAACCAGAGCTGGTCAAGACCGTACTCCACCTCCACGTGGTGGTCCTGGAAACAGTCTGCAGCAGTGCAGTCTGGCTGAGCGAGTACGGATCAAAATGGGAAGGCAAACCCGGTCCCTAAAAAATGCTGTGCAGAAGTCGGATGTGTTGACCGAAAGGTGCAGATATCACAGCTACGGCGTAAACAGACACAACGCAACCACCGTCCTTTTCAGGGCGAACGAGGAAGAAGAAGAATAGCAGAACTTGATGGTGATGCCATCGTGTATACAGATGGGTCAGTGATCTGGGGTGAGAAATCTGGTTGGGGCTTCTCTGCTCGGGTACAGGGCAGAATCGTCGCCGAACATAGCGGGGCTTACAAGATAACAACTTCCAGCATGAGAATGGAGGTCGAGGCTGTTACTGCAGCCTTAAGGTGGATAACTGAAACTTCATTAACAAAGGCTATCATTGTGTCCGACTCTTAGTCCATGCTGCGGAAGGTTCAAAGTGGTTGGTTGCGGCATGAATGGAAAACATTCATAAAAGCTTCCAGTCTACAAGAACTGGTGTGGATATACTGTCCTGGTCATGCTGGGGTATGTGGTAATGAAAGAGCTGACAGACTAGCATCAAGAGCACCCATAGTAGGGACACTGGATATGGATAAGGGAGATATACAGTAGACATTCAAAAATCCGGCAACCTCCGGACCTGAGGAGTGCCGGATTTTTGAAAATGCCGGATTTTTTATGGTTATATATTCTGTGTATATTTAACAGAAAATGACTACCTGTACACTTTATCTGCGATCGACAATGCACGATGTTTATGTTTTACACCACTTCTTTTATTTGCTGAATCCATAATGGGGCTAAACAGCAGCAAATAAATGATAAAATGAGAAGGAATGAGCAGGAATGGCTGTTAACACGTGCAAGCAAGACCCAACAGCTGCATCAAAACATAAACTGCTCCAGAAAACAGTGGCGCGCCAACGCGGTAAATTTAAAAATGCGCTCCGAAATCCATGCCGGAAATCTGAAGGAACCGGATTATCGATGGCCGGATTTTTTAATGTCAACTGTACTGAGAACAATTAATGATCGCCTGATAGAGAATGACACTGCAATAGATGAATCATCAAGGTTAAGACTGTTGGAATTTGGCATCTAACATAAAGCTAGTAGAGATGGATGTTTGAGAGTATGCATCCGTCGTGTTTACAACCAGCGAGCTACAGGAACAGTAAGCATTCACACTCTTTGACATATACTGATGGAGACTGAGCACCTATGGGTTTGCCCGGAGTGCCATGATGTCAATTCTGCATAACAATAACAACTAGAGTACATAGACTTGAAGTATGTGAAGTCAAGATATATAACAACTATCATGTTGTTTACTGTACATTTGCTTGTTTATTGTGATATCATGCCTTTACTGTCATAAGATTCATAAAACTTTGCTTCTCATATTGTTACTGTGATAGTTTGTCATACTATTGCTGTGTTATCTTATTATTGTCATGATGGGTAACATGTTATACTGTTTCTCTGCTAGTTGGATTGTTACATATTAATATAGTTGTACTACCTGAATGTTTTTCTCATGTTATAATCTATAATTATTTGCTCATTATTAATTTCTTAATTTGACAGGAGAATGGAAGACCTACCATTAATGAAGATTTACAGAAGAGTCCAGATGACTCTATAATCCATAAGGATAAACTGATGCCTGATGTGATGGAACATTCCAAGCCAGATTCACAGGACAAATCTGAGGTGCTGGAGATTCCAGTAGTGAAGCACAGTGTTCAGGACAGTGATGTAGTCCCTACTATAGACATGAAAGCTTTAGACAGCAGTAATAACTTTCAGCATTTCTCATTTGCTCAGATAGAGCAGCTGAATCAACAGCAGGCTGTGAAATCTCCCACAGGTCTGACAGTCCTGCCTAGTGCAGTTTTATTGCCAGGAGATAATCCTACGCTGCCTTACGCTAACATGGTGTGCAGAGGAGGTTACTTGGTTCCTGCTCTACCTCCTCATGTAATGAATGCACCTTGGGCAATGATGGCCCCAGTTGTGCCTCCTCCATCACCCTCCGCCTCATCTGCCCAGAACAGGGTAGATGGGGCATCATGTCATCCAGGGACTAGTGTTAAAGATTCTTCACCAGCACCTCTGCCTTCATCATCAAAGACAAATCAAAACTCAGTGCCATGTACTGTGTCCAGCCAAGACATTCGTTCCAAATCATCATCAGGAAAATTATCACTTTCCTCCCAGAATTATCAGCTATCATCTTCTGGCAGTAGAGCCTTGAAAGCAGCACAGTCAGAAACATTATACAAATCCTCTTCATCTTTCCATCTCAGTGAGCATATCCAGCCTGCACATCAAAGCTCACAGTCATCTCAGCATTTCAACCCAAACGACCTTCTGGGTAGTTCTAGTCAGAAACTTGTGTCATTGCTACATCCAACACCTCCTGGTCACAGAAGCCAGCCACACCTGCCTCCAGCTCCAACTACCATTTATCTCCATCCATCATCTACCAACCATTTTTCATTATTGCAGTCTCCTGTTACATTCCCTGCACCCACTGCCCATTGTTATCCTCGAAAACGCGCTTACCCATTTGACAGTTCCACATCACCACCTATTGGGGCATTTCCAAGCCCTGACATGGTGCTTGATCGAATCAGAAACTCCACAGGTCTTCCTCGCAGTAATGTAACCCTGGCTAATCCTTCCAGCGTACGACAACGATTTGAAGATCCTCGAAACATTTTTAGACAGACTCCTCAGCCTGTAGCTGCCAGTCAAAATTCCAGTCCATCACAGAGGAAACAGCCTCTGCTGCAGCTAGAGAAACAGCCCAGTACCAAATCAAAGAACTCCGGAAGAAAATTCCAGCAGGCCTACAATGTCTTTGGTCAGATGTCCTCTCAGGGACTTCAGCAAGCCCTTCTACAGCAGGGGAATGCTGTGCCTTTCAGTAACACCAAAGTTGTGGACCAGATGAAACCTACTAGTAATTTAAATGGATTGATTTCTACTCAGCATACAAGTAAATCAATGCCAACTGTCTCGCTGACTAGCCCACTGCCATCTTCCAGTAAAGATGGACGACTGACATCTGCATTATTTGGGGCACAGTTTACAGCTTTGCCTAGAGTAAGTAGCATTAACTTTTGAGAGTACATATTTGTTGGTAACTGAAAATAGGTACCACAAAGTGATTTTTGTTTGCACAGAAACACCTGAGAAAACAATGCAGTTTGGAAGCCCTCGGAAAACCATGAAATTCGGTACTTTATTTTTTAAAATCGGACAACAAATAAAAAGATTATGGCATTTTTAAAAGTATGGGGACTTAGAATATTTTTACAAAGTGACATCACACCAACTTGAGAGCACTCCCGTCTTCTTAAACATAATCTTACAACCTTGTCTGACAAACAGCATACAGTCTACAATATACTGATCACACAGAGCAGCTTCCTATAACAATGTTTCTAACTAAAGCATCTGCAATTGTGAAGCCTTGACCTTCAACGCTGGAAGATCCTCAGTCCTCAACCTCCACAGATCCTGACATTAGTATTATTGAGCCTCCTCCAAAGCTTCAATGTCTGCAATCCGAACCTGGTTCTTCCAACGTAGATGATCCTTCTGACGTCCTGTCAGAAGGTTCAAGTTAGCCTGAATGTCTCCCCGCTTACCTACAGTGCCACACATCTCATCGCCTCACCAAATCGGCACTGTAGGCACCATGCAGCAATCATCATCGTCATCATACGAGGGTTATCAAGAGGGAAGAACCAGGGTTTTTGTGTGTGTGTGTGAGAGAGAGATAATGAATTTATATTTTCTCTATTTATAACTATTTTCTATATGTACTTGTATTTTAAATATTATCTGTTTTACTTTTATTCTATGTATTTCTCTTTCAGGTCATTAAACGAAAGCAATCTGTAAGTGTTGAAAGAAAGACCTATGCGATCGTGTTAAATTGCTAAATAATATTAAAACTATTGTAAATTTTACATTTGAAGTTCAAAAGATTGTTAATAAGTGATATACTTATGTATAGTCATTGTGGCTGTACAGCGGATGATGTTAGTGTTAATGGTACTTGTCGTATAGTGGGACTCGTCTCACTGTCCCGCAGTGGGCAGCTAGGTGTTGATGATGCTATGTTAAAACAAATCTTGACGATATAACATCACACGACAGACAGATGAAGGGATGGAGAACATCTGGCGAAAAGTACTGCACTCAAACAGCAGTGAACAACAAAGATGATGTTTATTTACAGCTAGTCATCAATCCGCTGAAAATCATAATTCATGCCCAACCTTTCCTCTGAGGCGGGTCATCTCCCATAATAACAATGTTCATAGGCAACTTTTGAAATAAATCTTCTCTCGCTCCATCATTTTTTCTTATATAGTCTGACGCTGTCTCTAAGATTACTAGCTCATCTATTGTTCTGTTCTTCTGGTTTTCTAACCCTTTATAAGGCCCATAGGACTGGTGAAACTAATTGATGTATCTTTGATATAAGACTGGTCTAACCACCAGGGCTGTTTATTTGTATCAATAGTCACTTGTTCCACGCTGCCCCAAGCTACTGTCTATTGTCTCTGCATCTAACACAACATATCTGTTCGTCTTGTAGTCTTGACAAATTTTTAACACATATCGTTAACTGGCGACATTGTCTTTCTTGTCTTTATCTATCATCTATTAAAGGTGGTGTTTGATCGTCTTGTTGGTTCGGCAAAATAATTTGATACAACTGTGACCACAGCAACCAACCACCTTCAGTGGCTTGTTTGCCAGAATGAACCATCAAACATCGCTCAGCACTGCACAACTTTAATACCTAGCAAACTTGCTATCCTACGCTAAGCGCATTTCAAAATCAGATTCACTTAATCTTATTCCCGATTTAACATTTCCCCGTTCTCTGCTAAAATGTGTTCACCCTCGCAACACTTTCTCGTACGTGTTTATTTTTGATCGCTTACCAAAACCTTTCAAGGGACGTAATTTAAAGTCATCTCCCTTTGCTGATTAAACTCAAAACCCATACAATCTTCTTTAATCTTATTACTAAAACATTACTATGCAAATCAGTTATACCATAATTTAGAACTCACATGAAATACCAAACCAAAACACCAAGCTACATCTCCCAAAAGGGGATCTACGGAGTTACCTCATTTCACTTCCCTTAACAAAGACATATAGTCTATTAACAACTCTAACTTTCTTAAACCATTTTTCTGTACTCTCTTTCATTCTTAAAGTCCCAAGCTACCGGTCACATCATCCTCAAATCAGAAGATGTGATGAAGTTTGAACATGAACCAACATAAGTGGCGTCCCAATCTTGATCGACATCGGGAGTGACCCCGGTCGATGGAACAGCCTCGCTCTGCATCCTTTGCTAAAATTCTTGGGTGAACTTGAGCGTTACTGAACTTACTCAAAGTTAATTCTCTTGACCACCAAATATCAGAAGTCTGAAATTTCACACGAATAATGGCTCCTGAATCTTCTCATACAATGCAAGGAATTATAAAATCTTGTGAAATTTCAACTTCACTTTGAGATATTGACGTCTTCTACCATGCTTTCTATTGCTTGCATTATATGAAACGAAAGCTCTACACTTTTCCCCCCTAAAAGTAGTGAAAACAGTATGCAAATTAGTGGTTTGGCGGTCGAGAGACCCTCAGAACAAACCATAAGTCAGAGTTCAGGACCACCACTGATGTAAGACAAGGTGATATCCTGTCAACTTATCTTTTCATACTCCTCATGGACGATGTCATCAAGGCATGTAAGTAGAGAACAAGAAAGTATTCAGTGGGGTACTGGAAGATGAGACAGGTCTGTATTTCAGAGCTGGCATTTGCTGATGATGTTGCCCTGATTGCTAAATCAGAGGCACATCTCCAATCCAACCTGCAAGTCTGGAAGGAAGAGCTGGAGAAGAGAGGGATGGTCATAAGCAGCTCTAAAACAAAATCCATGGTGATATCACGAGAAGAAAGAAGACATCAGATTAAGCTGGGAGAACAGGTCCTGGAGCAGGTCGACCACTTTAAATACCTCGGAGCTATTATAGACCGAAAGGGAGGCATCAAAGAAGAGTTGGCCACTCGAAAAGCAGCAGCTGGGAGACTTTTTCAGGCCATAAATCGAGGATTCCTCAGCAAGAGAAAGGTTGGTAAGAAAACGAAGATGTCTGCATACCGCTCCTCCTATGTCCCAGTCTTGACATATGGATGCGAGTCATGAGCAATGACTACAACCCACAAAAGCCAGATCCAAACCTCAGAAATGAGGTATCTAAGGAAGGTGGTTGAAGTAACAAGAAGAGACATGGTCCGCAACCAAACGATACGTCAAGGCCTAAAATCCCACCCCCTGCAGACCCAAGTAGAACAGTCCCAATTAAGATGGTTTGGCCATGTCTGCAGAATGGGAGAAGATCAGCTACCACAACAAGCATAGGAAACAAAGAGTCAGGGATCCAGACCCCCAGGACGACCCAGAGTCCGCTGGGAGGACAACATTAGACAAGCTTTGAAGGACCGAGGACTAGAATGGAACCAGGCCAGGAGGAAGACAGCCGATAGGATAGTCTGGCGCTCTCTCTTCCAAACCTCTACACCTCATGGTAGAAGGGGAACGACTAAGTAAGTAAGAGACCCTCGTTTGAATGAAGCAGGGTGAGACAAAATCGTTCAGAGTTCGCAGCGCGCCGGGGCAAACTACACGTAACGTTGCTGTTTGTTTTTATTCGTAAAAAAATACTTCAATAGCTTTTATTATTTGGGAATTAATACACTTCAAAAGAGAAGAAGATCGTGAAAAGAGTATCGTGATATAAATTTTATTGCAATCTGCTTAATAGCAAAGGGACAGTGACGACTTAAACTTGATGAATTTCCCTCAGTTTTCTCCACTTTCGTCTGTTTTCAACAGCACAAAGCGGGCACTTTGTGGTACCTACTAAAAAGCAAGCACACAGAAAAATGCAGTTTGTGTTTAAACACTCAGACATTCCTTGTATATTTCTATTAAAATGTAGTTTGTGCCGCTAAGTTTTCAGTTTTTTAAATCTTATTTTGAGTCTATTTTGCAGAGTGGTTAGAACGCTGGCCTTTCACAGCAAAGGTACCTGGTTCAAAACACGGTATCTTTACGCTCCAGTCTACCCAGCTGGAAATGGGTACCTGACTCTGCTCTTGAGTTGGGGAAGGCAAAGGCAGCAAGGAAGGGAACTAGTCACCACAACTCATAAAGCTGAACCTGGTATAGTGAAGTCTCTAAAACCTTCACTCCCCTAAGCAGTATCTGCTACTTGACTACCGTTACCTATGATTTATTCATCTCTTATTGAACTGTTATCTTCTACATTCAGAATTTATGTAAAGGATACAAGATTTTAACCTAATTTAATGTGTTAGTATGATGTTCTTTTTCAGAATGCGAAGCCGTCTGAGCTCCCATCCCCTCAGTCCCTTATGATGGATCCATCTTCTGCTGCTGCAGCTGCCATGTCCTTGAACCCTCACCTTCATCCAGCATTCATGAGTCCTTTCCTTCAACCTGGAGTCACAGCAGCTTCATCTTCTTTGAATCCTCATCTTCATATGCTTGCAAACTCATATGCCACACCAGCACAATTGACAGCATACGAAGAGATGTTGAGACAGAATGGTTATGGCACTATTTTGACGGCATCTGCACACAGGAAAGGTTCCAAGAAAAATTGATACATACATTTTTTTTTAGGAATACCAAGTTGAAATGTTGTTTACTTGTTGATAAAGTGTTATATTAACTATGTTGGTCTGAGATGTTGGATACGTTATGCAAACTTTTAGAGTTGTGTTTTCTAAACTACAAAGTATGTTTCAGAATTCTAATTGACTGTGGCATGTTTTTTCTTCTGTGATCTGGCTAGGAATGTCTGTCTGCATCATGACTGAGAAGTCACTTTCTAGTTTTACATTTTTTTTATATCATATCTCTTGTGTATCCACTGGATATACATGAAACAAACGCCACAACAACGAGCGATAACTGCTGTTGGACAGTTACATTTTATAATTATTTTTTTAATTCCCAAAATAAATAAAAATCTAAAGCGCCTTCAATAGATTATCTAACATTTGGAAATTACGATCATTGAATATACATACCAAGCTTCGTCTGTTTAATTCAAATGTTATCTCAGTGTTAACATACGGCTGTGAGAGTTGGAAAATAACAAAATCATTGGAGAACAAGCTGAATACATTCGAGAACAAATGTCTTAGAAAACTCATGAACATCAGTTGGAAAGAATTCAAGACTAATCGACAAATAAGAGAAGACTCTAGGCAGAAATATGTCTCCGACTATATAAGGAAAAGACGATGGTCATATATCGGTCATGTCCTACGAATGCAAAACAACAGAATACCACTCAGGCGCTCACTTGGGTTCCTGAGGGTAAGCGGAAAAAAGGAAGACCAAAAGAAACACTCAGAAGAACAATAATAAGAGAAGGAAGAACGTTGGGCCTAAATAATGTGCAAGAGCTAAGAGGAGTGGCGTCACAACGAACAACCTGGAGAGCACTGGTTTCTGCCTTATGCGCCGTGTTTGGCGCTTAAAGAATTTATTATTATTTATTATTAATAATTGATGCCAGCTACCAAACCATGTGTAGAACAAACTGGATCTCACATTGTGTTATAATGTTAATGTCATATCATTTTTATGTAATAAAAGGGCAGTTAACTATCTTTATTGTGACGTTTGTTTCATGTCAATTAGTTGGACATGCGTGGAAGAAATAACAGTTTCAAAATAGGAAGGGACTTTTCAGTCAACTTGTAGTGAATGCAGGTGATTGAGTTGAACATGAAAATATTGTAAGTTGAAAGACATGATTTAGGATTTGATGTATTTATGTGGCAGTGTATGAAATTTGGACAGTTGCCTTAAGGGGAGGTTTCACCTAAAAAAATTTTTTTTTTATTTTTGTCTTTACAAGCTCCAATTTTTTTGGGCATGTTTAGGACATCAAAGCATCTAATAAAAAATGCTCAATCATTGGAAAATAATTATATTGGGTCCTAATTTGCATATTGTTACTAAAAATAGAAACTTTTTTGTGTCAAGATGCACACTTTATTTGCAAAGATAGGACATTGGAATTTGGCTTGCACATAGATCACAGCATTCTCAAGACTCCCTTCTAGTTTCATTTTCATAAACTGTCCGAGTGATGTTTTATGAATTTTCAAAAATTAGACCCATTTTTCTTGATAAAAATACAGGGTAGAGATACTTTAAAAATTCACTGATCAAAAAGTTACAGGTTTATACTTTTAAAATTAGCAGGGGACAAGCACTATAGTATGAGATTATAGTATACAAAGTTTAAAGCCTTTAGCTTTACAACTTTTTGAGTAATCCTGACATGATGTCATCAAAATTGCTGAAAAAACAATATCGTAGAAATAAGCAAAATACAGGGAAAACATGCTGTAAAATTGTCATACTCACATTAGAATCCACCACCTGCATATCCATTATCTTTGTTGGTATTCTTATAATCCAGGAAAGATTTTCTGTGTCTGTATTCTGCTTTTTTCATATCATATGATCTTAGGGAAGCAGAGACTCGTGCCGCGTCAAAACCAGAAAATCCTTTGAAGCAGTATTTCCCAAAAGATAGACCAAGATTTTCAAAAATTCCTCTTCTCCCAAGTTCTCCATCATTGAAAACTATCAAAGCATCATAAACTGAAAGTTCTAATCTGTCTCTTCCTACAAATGCTGCTTTGGGACATCTGTTCCAGATCAGATTGTGGAAAGACTCATTAGAGTTCTGTGTTCCTCCATGGAGACATTTTGACAACAAGAAGTCTGAAGACAATTCATCAAAGACAGGCTGAATTTCTTTAATGACAAATTTAGGCAGCCTGTTTTTGTTAGCCTTGTTTATATCCTTTGGGCACCAATCTCCACAATCTTCATGATCTCCAGCACGGTGCTTGAGAATGGCCATTATGCTTTTTTTCATATTGGAAATTGAACCAATATTTCCTCTTATTGCGGCACTGTAATGACCTTGTATTCTCATAATAGCACTCTTTGTTAATCTTCCAAAATTTCCAATACCCTTATACTTTTTCCCATCTTCTTCATACTGCTTACCTTTACATTCTGCAACTTTATCAAGGAGACGTCGTCCCATTCGTTTCTGAACATGGCCGCAGCATTCTAATTTTTTGATTTGAAGTCCCGGATACATTTGTGGCTTTGCCTCGGCAACAGATTTAAAACTTTTTGAATCCCCATCTCCAAGATATTTTACATACTTCAAACCATGTTTTTCCTCAGATCTTCTAAAAATATTAATCATTCCATTTGATTCCATCAGACCAGAGGCACCCTCATGATTTTTTTGGCATGATTTATGACCTGTCATCCACACTTCAAATTCTTCATCTGTTTTGTATTTCTTTCTAGCCTTACTGCAAGCATCACAGTAATTGGACAAAATTTCTACATCAACAACTTTTGCTGCTCTCACTGGGTTCACAGATAGAACTGTTGCTATGCCATTTTTACTTGAGAAGCCTCGCCGTTGCCAGGTGCCATCACATGACACAGTAACTTCATTTGTCTTAACATCTGATTTTAATTCTTCGACAGCAGAATGCATACTTTCTTCTGCACATCTTTTTGTAGCATGCAAAATTTTCCTTTTCAACTCACTGTGTGTTGCTGATGCTACTGGTGGAGGCATATTCATATTTGTCAGAAAACGTTTACTTTTTTCTTTGTTTATTCCTATGCTAAACATTGACATCTGGAATCTTAAATTTATATTTTCAGCAGATGAAGATAGTTGAAAACTGTCACAACAAAATATACAAGTGAAAGTAAATGAACTTGACAGGCCAAAGTGAGTCTCATTCACTGTGTATAAAGACTCTGTAACTGGTTCTGCTCACTGTTTGAAAAATTAATTTAAAATATTTGTAAGCTGAAAACTGCAATAAAAAACATAGTGTTAGGTAGAAAAATGGTGACACTAAACTGTAGCATCAATATTGTAAAAATGATAATTTTTAAACAAAATGCCAAAATATGGGTGAAACCTCCCCTTAAAGTTATCCTTGTCGGTTAAAATTATTGTCTTGTGACAGTTAGTGAGAATAAAAGGTACATAATTATGAGAAGTAATACTGTAAGCGTGTTATGCAAGTGTTGACTCTTACATGCCAGGAGACAGTTGCCTTTATACACCAGTATTGATCACAACCAGGTCATTTTATAGTTTCCAAATTCTGAAAAGACAGTGTTAGGTTATGCCAGATTGCCAGGGCATGGATTAGTGGAATTTTGTCACTTAAAATAAATAATACAATCTTCACTAGCAGAGAATCAGTCAGACCAGTGACAAAAAGGTATGAAATAATTCAAGAAAAAATGCAATATTTTTACATTTGTTTGATGTCCTCACTTGTAAATATTGGATACACATGAAAAAAATATCAAAATTATAAGTATCAACTGCCATTTGACAAATAAGTTTGATTGTTTATTTCTACCTCCTCTACCACCACTGCACTTTCCCCCAGATCTCACTGCAGACTTCACTGTCCCCAGGTCTCACTGCAGACTACACTGTCCCCAGGTCTCACAGCGGACTACAATGTCCCCAGATCTCACAGCAGACTACACTTTCCCCAGATCTCACAGCAGACTACACTTTCCCCAGATCTCACAGCAGACTACACTTTCCCCAGATCTCACAGCAGACTACACTTTCCCCAGATCTCACAGCAGACTACAATGACCCCAGATCTCACAGCAGATTACACTTTCCCCAGATATCACAGCAGACTACACTTTCCCCAGATCTCACAGCAGACTACACTTTCCCCAGATCTCACAGCAGACTACACTTTCCCCAGATCTCACAACAGACTACACTTTCCCCAGATCTCACAGCAGACTACAATGACCCCAGATCTCACAGCAGACTACAATGTTTGCTGTCTCTTGTAATGCCAGTTTATTGGCCATTTTAGATTTGTCATCACCACCACCCTTCAGCTCCCCAAAGAGCATAAGCCTTCAACAAACTTAAGCCATGTCTTCCTGTCCTGTGCCATCAGTTCAAGGTCCCTCCATGTCTCCTCATCCCTTTCATATCTGTCACCAGTTCTACTCTCCATGCACTCTCTGGTCACACTCCGCCACTCTCACCCTGGGGATTTCAGAACAAGGACCACCTGGTAATGCTATCACCAGGATTCCTCAGTGTGTGTCCCATCCATCTCCAGCATCATCTTCTCCTGCTTCCAATCATTAGTTCCACACTAGTGATCTTATCATTAGTTCCACACTAGTGATCTTGTCATCAGTTCCACACTAGTGATCTTGTCATTAGCTCCACACTAGTGATCTTGTCATCAGTTCCACACTAGTGATCTTGTCATCAGTTCCACACTAGTGATCTTGTCATTAGTTCCACACTAGTGATCTTGATACCACTTCAGTCCCTTCACTCTAGACAAGATTTTATTGTTTCTGGAAATAAATAAAACTTATTAGTCAAATGGCTGTTGTTGCCACTTGTTTTGACATTTGTTCTATGTACATCCAATAGATTACAAATGAGGATATCCAAATTTTAAACTGACTTGTCCTTGACCTTGTAGATTATAAAATTAGTGTCTTTGACTGACACCCCCACATGGAGAAAACTTGATGCTTGTGCATTACTGTCAACGCATACTGGAAACTTATTGTGTACACACAATGTCTTTGCTCTCTACAGTTTTCTATTGTGTTTTATTATTCATGTGAATAAACCCATGAATGCACCGTGTTTGTGCTTCTTGTGTCAGACTGTATTTAAAATCAGCTATGCTACATACATCCAGAGGACTGGACATGATCTTTTATTTACTACTGAACTGGAATGTGTGAGATGGAAATTGTTAAAACTTCCTAGCTATAAGTTTGAAGCACAGATATTCGTTGTTTTATCATGAATTCTGATGTCTACACAAGAGGTCAACTGAAATATCTTCTGCCACCCCATACTGTTTAAGATTTCTGTGGATGGAGAGCTTCAGAATCTTCATCATTTTTCTTTGTGCTCCTTAGGGAGCATGGAGCCACCACTGCATCTGGTCTCCTTTCAAGAAGTTACATGGTTGTTTTATGGCTGCAACACATTATTGGTTTCATGGCTGCAACACATTATTGCTGTGATGTTTAGACCTAGGACACCTTTAGTGTTGGCCCATTTATTTCTCACCTGTTAGTGCCTTAGTAGAGCAGATAATTTAACCCACAGTTGAGATCAATTTTTGCATCTGATTTCTCAGTGAATTAAGCTCCAAACAGAATGTACAAACAAATTTCCTAAGGCTCAGAAGTGGATGTTCTTGACAATTTATAAATAAACCAAGATGAGTAACTTTGTACATGAGAAGCATAATAATACATTTAAAAGTATAAGTTATGGTCAGGGCAGCTTCTGGAAGTAATTCTCAGGTTAAGGGCATTTAAAGGCAGACATTTTCTGTGTAGGTCCATTGTTATGTAAGTTGACTGTCACATTAGTTGTGTGAATTCTGCTATTGAAACCTGTCGTTAAATTTATTTCACTTTACTGGTAATGACTTGTTATTCTGTGTGGTTGATGTAGGTGGATTTTTCTGAGATGTACAAATAGTACAAAGTCTGAGATTTCCATGTCCAAGCCAGTAAGCTTTGCAGAATAAATAAAAAATTATTTAACCGTGTTCAGGCTCCACCTATGTCCCAGTCTTGACATACGGATGCGAGTCATGGGCAATAACTACAACCCATAAAAGCCAGATCCAAACCTCAGAAATGAGGTATCTGAGGAAGGTGGTTGAAGTAACAAGAAGAGACATGGTACGCGACCAGATGATACGTCAAGGCCTTAAATCCTACCCCCTGCAGACCCAAGTAGAACAGTCCCAATTAAGATGGTTTGGCCATGTCTGCAGAATGGGAGAAGATCGGATACCACGACAAGCATGGGAAACATAGAGCCAAGGATCCAGACCCCGAGGACGACCCAGAGTCCGCTGGGAGGACAACATTAGACAATCTTTGAAGGATCGAGGACTAGAATGGAACCAGGCCAGGAGGAAGACAGCCGATAGGATAGTCTGGCGCTCTCTCTTCCAAACCTCTACACCTCACGGTAGAAGGGGAACGACTAAGTAAGTAAGTAAGTAAGTTCAGGATATGCTGCAGCAACATATAAAACATGTGGAACACAATTTGCAGGTTGTGATATGTCTGAAAGTTGACTTGATTAGTGATGACGTAATGTAGGCACATGGTATTTGTAAAGTCAGTGTGCAGCTTTAAACTTTGTAACTTTGCACACTGTAAACGGCAGATAAAAGCATAATTTTTAAAGCTGTAATTGTCTGCTGGTCAGAACCACATTCTTTGGATGAACTTAGGGTCAGGACAAATGCAGTTCACAAAGCAGCAGCTGGAGAATGTTTACGACTTGGAAAATTGGGTTCAGTGATGTGTCATGAAAGATGGTGGTATTGTTGCGGCCTAAAAATGTGAACTGTATAATGCTGAAAACTTAATTTATGCTTTCATATACCCTTTACAGTGTGCTGCTATCATGTGTACATCTAAAGTTTTTAAAATTGCGCAAGGACGTTATAAACACTTTGTGTTATAGCACAAAAAGTAACAGTATTAAACAGAGAAGAATATATCTTGGAAATGAGATTGTATGTGTACGTATGTACACAATTTGCAGGTTGTGATATGTCTGAAAGTTGACTTGATTAGTGATGACGTAATGTAGGCACATGGTATTTGTAAAGTCAGTGTGCAGCTTTAAACTTTGTAACTTTGCACACTGTAAACAGCAGATAAAAGCATAATTTTTAAAGCTGTAATTGTCTGCTGGTCAGAACCACATTCTTTGGATGAACTTAGGGTCAGGACAAATGCAGTTCACAAAGCAGCAGCTGGAGAATGTTTACGACTTGGAAAATTGGGTTCAGTGATGTGTCATGAAAGATGGTGGTATTGTTGCGGCCTAAAAATGTGAACTGTATAATGCTGAAAACTTAATTTATGCTTTCATATACCCTTTACAGTGTGCTGCTATCATATGTACATCTAAAGTTTTTAAAATTGCGCAAGGACGTTATAAACACTTTGTGTTATAGCACAAAAAGTAACAGTATTAAACAGAGAAGAATATATCTTGGAAATGAGATTGTATGTGTACGTATGTACACACAGCCCTCCATGTAGTCCCCCCCCCCCCCCCCCCCCGGTGGTCTCGGAAGAGACAAAGAATAGGATTACTGCTCGTTCAGGCCTGTCATACAAGATGACTCTCATGGGGGGGGGGGTGGCAACCTCATCATGTCAAACTAATTGCTACAGACACCACCACTACAAGAGCATGTGACTACTTGGTGCAGGTTTCCTGCAAGGGGAACAGCTGGAGTGGGGGCTCCATGCTCCACAGGGAGTGAAAAGGAAAATGATATACACACACACACACACATTAATATATGCACAAACACTGCATTGTCTTTATTTGTGTTACTGTAACAGCACAGCTATTACTTTTGTCAAGAAAATAATGAATTATTTGATTCTCTTTCTCTTCCCTCTCCTTTTCTATTTTGGTAAATTCAGCATTTTAAATATTATTATTTCACTGATTATTAGATTTTAACTATTACAGACAGTCTTAATGTAATTTACTGTTTATATTATCAAACAGAATTTGTCCACGTTGTTTCCTCCATACAAACGAATATTCTTTTGACAACTGGTGTGTTTATTGGATGTTTTGTTTCAAATTTGGGGTAAGAGTAATCAGAATGTGTTCACTGTTATAGTGTCTTCTTTTGTTCAGTCTCTGACCACTGTTTACAAAAATAAAATGGTCAAGGATCCTGTTACATGCCCATTGTGGCATATTGGGAATATGGTGTTAGGCCCATATTTTCTTGACCGGCACACTAGGAGTGATGTGGCCAGCATCACACGTCACTTTTAACCTTCTCACCTCAACTGGGGATCGAACTGTGGACTACTGAGCTCAGAAGCCAGTGCACTAACCACTGTGCTACTGATCACTATATAGCTGCAACAATATTTGTATTTCATGTATGGCTGCATGAATATTACAAATACAGTAAAAATGCTCTTCTTACCTCAATGTTGAAATAATAGGAATCAATCGCAGGCTGTCGGCCAGTCACGACAAAACTGATTAGTTTCAAACAGAATAGGGAAATAAAAAAGAGAATTGCCACACAAAAATATCCTGGGAATAAATGTCAAGCACTTGAGAACTAGGCCACATTAGACTCAGATACTAAGAGTTTAGTAAATACAAAATTGGACATACAGAGTGTGTCCATGTAGGCAAGACATGTCGTCCAAGATTATCAGGTTCACAAGAGCTTAGACTCGCATGGTTTTAACTGACAGTGAGATGTTTGACTTAAGACTGTGCCCACTTTGAAGAAATAAGTATGGTTATGTGAGGATGAGGAAGATATAACGAGTAATTTGTCAGCTATCTTGTCAATATTACAGCAGATCTGGCTTTACACTTGAAGTCTGGTTGCCATTTTAACATGTAAAACAACAAAAACGACAATGTTAGAAATCATTTTTTATTTGAAACAATAGAAAAGGCAACAAACAAAAATATCTCACCCCCTCCCCCCCCCCCCCCCCCCCCACCCCCCCCCCCCCCCCCCCCCCCCCCCCCCCCCCCCCCCCCCCCCCCCCCCCCCCAATGATGTCATTTTTTTTTTTAACAGATCTCAAAGTGCTGACATCTAATTAAATCTAAAAATTGTTAACAGGATATATTTTCATTATTTTTTAACCTGTGGAAACTTTTTTTTACCCTAAATAAGAGGTAAAGCTAAAAGTTATCCATGTAAAGAAACTTTGGTTTCTTAAATGATATAATGTCACATAGTAATCTACTTAAGGAAACTTTGGTATCCTAAATGAGGCATAATACCACTAAGTAATCTCTTACAAAAACCATGGTAAACAAACTGTTATTTGCCAACGCATATTTAAGTACAAGTTTAATTTTCTCATACAGAAACAAATTTATTCTTTGTTCAGTGCAATTTACCTTACGTATAGTACATATTGGCCTAATGGATATGAACGCAGTTTCATAATCCAGATATACCAGGTTCGAAACCTGCTGCAGGCGGTTTGGTAGCAGATCGCTTTGTGTGGATTTTTAACAATGGTATAAGCGCCGTACCGTTCAGAAAGCAATGGCAAACTACTGAATGAAAAAATTGCCTAGAAAAATCACAAACAGCCAATAAAAGCTGGGGTTGATTGCCACGTCCTGTAAAGGATAAGCAACTAACTTTATAGTACATATAGTTTGGTTTAATCTGTGTCGTTAGTGGAAAGAGGGTGTTACTATAACTACACTCAATGTGTAAACATTTGGTTTTAAAAAAAAATCTAGAAACAGTAGCTCAGGAATACACTGCTTTCATGAACCAATAAAAAGATACGTAAGTTATTTCCGTATCAAATACCACATCGAAAGTTTTGAGGCAAATTAGGCACGATTGTATTGTTATTTTTCATGTTTAACATAAACCTTGAAACTGTATAATATTTAAATTACACAAATGCATTACAAAGTTTTACCAGTCCTCAAAATGATGGCTAAATACTGTATATAATGTGAATAAGTTTTCAGAATTGCATATAAAATTTAATGCTACAAAAATATACGTTTCTGTCTTTTTTTTTTTTTTTTAGACCTGGACACTCCCCTCTTCCCCATTACAAAAAAAAAAAAAATGATGGGCAATTATAAAAACGTAAATTTCTGTATTTATGCTTTGTAAGATTGGGTTATCTCATTCATAACATAGTTTTAGGAATATTTTGAATGAACTAATATGAGGTGCATGGGGGGGGGGGGAGAGAAGAAACCACAGAAACCATCACTGTAGGTCCACGTGAATGTTTTAGTACAGGTTTCCTGTAAGGGAATATAAAAATGCCAGAACAAAAATTCAACAGACATACTTGGTTTATTTACAGCGAAAAAAAAACCTGTGTTTAAAAAAAATATATACTCTTTAAGAAGCATATTGCTACAATTGTACATGGCCCACGAGCTCATGCAGTGATGGCTTCTACAACATTCTGTTTTACACGATGAGGTGGCTTCTTGAAATAGTTATGATTATGAAGAGAGGTAATCTGCTAGATGTTTCTCAGCATGTACTCAGAACAAAACTAAACATACAATACCTGAGTAAAGTAAAATGATTATCATAAATGCATATTGGTGATACTTGCTCTCAAATGAGGAACACTCCATACCATACCATGTCATGTAAACAATAATACAGCAGCCATTTCAGGAAGATAGGATAGAAAATGAAGGATGCAAGCTGTCCTTTGATGTTCAAGGAACATTTTATGGAGAACAACCAAGAAGTTACAAACTTTCATATTAAGTGCTTGTGTAGAATAGAAAGACTGAAATGGTGTGACAAAATGTGGAACTGATGACAAGAACCAGTGGAACAAGAAGACGCTGGTGATGAGTAGGATATATATTGAAGAAACTTGTTGGTACCATTACCAGGCAGTTCTTGTTTTGGAGCCTTAAAGGTAAAAGAATCAGAAGTGAACCAAAAACACAAGGAGAGAACTGGAGACATGGAAAGACCTGGACCTGATGGCATGTGACAGGAAGACTCTGCATATACTTAACTTATTGAAGACATGACATGTGCTAAAGGGTAATGACGAATGAAAACTGTCAACAATTAATTGATGAGAGAAAAAAACAAGTATCAAGGATACCAGAGAAATGACACCCATCATAGTTCAGAACAGGCCGCAAGACTTAAAAGACCTCTGACTTAATGCTTAAGTTCAAGGCTGATGCTGCTCATTTATGTCCCCTGTACAGATAAAGTCAGTCCTATAGCAAATACTACTGTGGGGGAGTGAAATGTTAAAGGCTTCACCTAAACTAGGTCTCAACTTTATAAACACAGTCAGGTACCCATTTACAGCTGTGCCAACTGGAACGTGAGGCCACATTGTTTCAAACCTGCTCTAACCACCCTGCCACAAGACATACATGTGGCACTGGTAAAATGACATACATGAAAAACAAAAGCATTGTTGCACTCTACAGATATTCAAGAACAGCCCTATAAGGACTCAGACTTGAACACTGAATATTTGTGAAATATTTCTATGTAATATATATCTCTGGTCCCAATACTGATGTTAATAACGTTTGCAGATTAATTGACCAGCTGTTCACTTCCTTTAGCGACGAAGTTACACTCCAGTGGATCCCTGGGCATGTCGGAGTCCCAGGAAATGAAAAAGCTGATAAACTATCCAAAAGAGGAGCAGCACTGCCCCAGTTCCCATCAAGTACCACACTGCAAACCTGCCAACAGATCCTGAGAAACAATTATAGGCAAGAATGGCTAAACCAGTGGGCTACCTCCCAGACAAGTCGACCATTCTTCAAACATCAAGCTAAACCAAACCCTTAAGATCCAGTTAAACAACTGAAAAGAAGAGATCAGAGTCTAATTTTCCAGCTGAGAACAGGCCATGCCCCCGTTAATAAATATTTAAATAGAATAGACCCACTACGTGAACCAAACTGTAGGCACTGCCACCACCATGAGGAATCAGTTGAACACCTACTGTTACAGTGCCCAAGACTAACTGACCTGCGACACTAGCTACTCCCATCCACAATATACTCTACACATCATCACAACTGAGGAAGACGTGTACCTTTGTCAGAGAGGCAATAGGCTACAAGAGCTGTCAAGAGCTACCTGCTCACAGCTAAAGAGTTTATATCATCATCTGGTCCCAGTACCTGAATTAACAAAGAACTGCAAACATATTAATAAAAACTAAAAGTGGCTTTCCATGGCTACAGATTTATATATTTTATATTTATACTTTTAAATTGGTCAACATGGTTATATCCTTGACATTTGCTAAGAAGATAGCCTTATGTGATGGAGAACATGCCAGGAATATGTCCGTGGACATGAACATAATAACAGTAAAAACAAGTGAAAAAATAACGGTAGAAAATGATTGACATGATGATGACAAGCAATAAAAATCAAGGCCTTAACTTAAACAACTAGAAGCCTTGTGATAGTCATCTCAAAGAAACAGCATTTTCCAAAATGTAGGGTCAAAGTATAGTAAATGAGACACTTCTGAAGCAAGACCAGAGCTTTAATTATCTGTGAACAGTAATAACATAGATGAAAGATATGCATAGAAATAAACAGAATAGCCCAAGCAAAATCAACATTCCAGAAAATGCAAAATAAATGTGACATCTTTATCAATGGTGAGAGATATTTGCAGTTGTACATTCAGCCCATCCTGTACTATGGCCAAAAATCATGGATAATAAACGAAACAAACAAGACTCCTGAAAATGCCTGAGATGTTCTCGACAGGAATGTTATGAATTCCGTCAACAGTCTAGAAACACTCGATGGTGGATGTTCTGCAAGAGGCCAATGTGCAAAGGAATCTTATCACGATAGAAGGATGCAGTTCAAATTTGTCCAGGGCATGTTCCAAGAAGGGGAAAGATCAAATACACTGTGACAGTAAATAACACTGACGTGAAGAGAAAATGAGGATGAAAAATATCAGAACGGATACAAAATTGAACAAACAGAAACTGGAAGACAACACTAAAGACATGAAGTTGTGAAAAGACATAATTGCCAAAGCCAGTGGCATGACACTTTTGGGAGAAAAAAGGTCATAAATAAGGCACACATAAATTGTATGTGCATCATAAATATGTTAACATATACAACAGTTATCTTTGCCCTAACATTTCTATCAGTAGTAAAGTCACACGGAAATATGGCACATGATTAACAAAACATCGACAGTAAGTTGAGCACTGTAGCTGCATGCGTCTCAAATTCATCTGAATAAGTAACATTTTGTTCCAAATGTTTACATAGTAAATATATTATACGAGTATAAACAATTAAATGTACCATAACATTATAGGACCACAATGAAAACATGCTCAGAAAATGATGGACCAACAATGTAAATATTTCTAAAAAAACCAAAACTGTTTAAGGAAGTAGAAAGACTTGAAGAAAAAAAAGGTGTTTAGTTGTAACAGAAAATATTGTAGAAAAACAGTTCTAGAAAAAAAAAATTGTATATTTCAATGTTAGAAAAACAGAGAACTCAAGATGCCCAAGTATTCAGCTTTGTTTGTTGAGACTTTGGAACAGATGTTTTTATACTGGCCAGATTCTCTCGCATCCACTGTGCAAAGGTGTCTTCCATTTTCTTACGTGCTGTAGGATTTCCATTGTTGACTGTGGGTATGATTTTCTTGGGTCGAAGAAACTGAATAAAACGTTTCAGCTCCAGGTAACTGCTATGCTCACTGTAAGGGACACCTGTGGCAAAGAAAATTATGGACAAGCTGTTTTAAAATATACAGGGTCATGAGAGATGAACAAGAACTTGCTTAACTGTCATATCACAGCACGTATGTGATAACAGGAAATACGTGAAAACCTAAAAACAATAAGTACCATCTGACAATACACTGCAGTTTTCCCATGTGCTTTTAGTACAATCTTGCAAATTACTTCTAATATGCAAGCATAGCTGGGTAAACTTAAGTGTAACACCATCGTCTTTCAAACCTGGCACCTTTGCCGCACGAGGCCAGTGCTCTAACCACTCTGCCAAATGAATACTCAAACTTAAGCCCAACTTAAAATCCAAAATGCTGGCTTGCACTGCTTTATGACAGTCTCCGTTAGTCTGCATTCATGGCTACCATAGCAGCTTCGTACACAACATACTTTACCTAATATGGCAACCTCCTACTTCTGTAATGCAGTTCTGAAATCAGATTCAGTAACATTTACAGATAGGTCATGTGCAGGATAAATAATGTGAATATATTTTCTGAATTTTGGATTCACATCGGAAATTTGAAGCAAATTTTTGTCAAGTGGTAAATCAGAAGATGTGTCACAAGGGGAAACCAACATGATATTGTGCATTGGGATGACAATCACCTCTACGTAAAAAAAAAAACTGCATCAGAAACCACAACTGCAAGAACACAAGAGTGCTATTGTGCAGGTTTCCTGTATGGTAGCTACTGCTGCGTTGGCCCCATGCCACCAAATGTGAAGAAAGGAAATAAGATGGGCTGGCAGACAAAAATAGATGTAAAAGACACTGCTATAGACAAAACGCTGTGCTAATTATGAAATGATAACTTCACGAACAGCACATCACAAAAGCAAACACATGGAGATCATCAAACTCCATGATTCTCGCTGTTTGTGCGTCTGTCACATCTAAGGGATGCAACTGTGGTTGAAAGACATTAATTGTATTATTTCCCTTATATGTACTCTCCCGAAAATAGCAACACACAACGAAGAAAAGTCGGTGAACTGTGCAACACAAAATATATGAATAAAATGTAAGTTTTTGATTGTAGAACCCAGTTTCATTCCGGAAACAATTGAACTCATCATTTTGTTAAAAATAACCTTAAAATGTAAGTTTTTGATTGTTTCTTCAAGACAAAATCTTAATTTAAAGTATTGCAGACTTATTGTTGGAGCTACTCGCTGGAAATGAAATGGTTTATTGGAGCACAGATACCATGATTTCCAATGATCCCAACGACGCAGTTGATTTCCCAACCGAGTTCCTTAACGAGCAGTGCCCATCAGGAATGCCACCACATTTGCTGAAATTAAAGGTTGCTGCATGTATCATACTATTGCGAAATCTGAACGCAAAAAAAGGACTACTGAATGGCACGCGTTTTGTCATAAAAGTCTTGCATCGGAATTCCATTGATGCAGAAATTATCACTGGCTGTAATAAGGGAGAACGAGTCTTAATTCCTCGCATTGACTTAGATCCGAGCGAACGCAGTTTGTCATTTAGGATGCAACGTCGTCAATTCACAGTGATTTTAGCATTTGCAATGACGATCAATAAGGCGCAAAGACAATCTTTTGATCACGTAGGAGTCTTCCTTCCTGAACCTGTTTTCGGACACGGCCAGCTCTATGTCACCCTCACCCGAGGAACAAATCATGAAAACTTGAAAGTTTTTGTCAAAAACACTTTTTATCAGGGAACATTCATTGAAACAAATCCACGCACTTTCACAAAAAATGTTGTCATCAAATAACTTTTATACTGAATTTTAAAATATTTTTAAAATATAATTCAGTGTTTGATTTACTTCCGTCATTATTGACAGGTTACTGCTAGTAATTAAAATAATTACCCTTGCTTAGGTCTACTGTCTAGCTACACCAAAAAACAAAGTTTAAATAATAAATGTACCACATAAAATTAATTAAACTAATAAGTCTTGACAATGTTCTGTTGAACTGATTTAGATGATTTGTGGAAGCTTACAGATATGTTTGGCCTCCACAATTTTAATTCTCCTTCTAGCTTTAAGAGCGTCCAACTGGTTAGAGCACTGGCCTTTCACAGCAGAGGTGCCAGGTTCAAAACACGGCAGAGTCACGCTCTAGTCTACCCAGCTGTAAATGGGTACCTGACTCTGCTCTTGAGTTAGGGAAGAAAAAGGCAGCGAGGAAGGGAACTGGTCGCCCCACTTCTCTATGCTGGACCTAGTATAGTGAAGTCTCCAACACTTCACATCCCAATGGTTGTGATTGCTAAGGGACTAACCCCCCCCCCCCCCCCCAAAAGGTCTATTGAAGTTAACAAAAAAAATGGTACTGGAGTCAGCGTTACTACAATAGACCAGAAACATGAGATGTTTTGATATTACCCTTCATAAGCCAGACCCACAAACAAGAAATAAAGACCAGAAATTAACCCCCAAACATCCCATAATTTTGTTGGTACCGGTACTGTTCATTTATAAAAGAGACTCCAGTACCATTTGTTATTTTAAACTTTCTATGACCAGTTTGACAAAAGCCTCCCTCATTACTGAGACATAGTTTGACAACAGCCTCCCTCATTGACTGAGACATAGTTTGACAACAGCCTCCCTCATTGACTGAGACTTAGTTTGACAAGAGCCTCCCTCATTACTGAGACATAGTTTGACAACAGCCTCCCTCATTGACTGAGACATAGTTTGACAACAGCCTCCCTCATTGACTGAGACATAGTTTGACAACAGCCTCCCTCACTGACTGAGACATAATCAAGTGACATATCAAAACAACAATGTTAAAGGCTAGAGGAGCTTCATTGCATTTGAAAATATTTGGAGATCACATGACATCAGGTCCAAAACAAAATTTTCAGTTCAAATGAGTCAGTCTATTTATGGCTCTGAAGGATGGAGAAGAACAGAAACAAGCAAAAAGCTACAGATGATCATAAATGGACGCTTGCCCTGAATAGAAGGATTGAAGTGGCATGACAAAATTACCAATGTGGAGCTTAGGACAAGAACTAGACAAGTGGCAGTGGAACAAGAGATGAGAAGAAGACGCTCACGATGGATAGGACACCCATCAAGAAAACCTGTTGATAGCATTACCAGACAATCCCAGTTCTGGAATCTGCAGGGGAAGACCAAAGAACACGTGGAGAAGAGAACTGGAGACAGACAAGAAGGCAAAGAAGAAGATATGTAAAGACCTTGAGCTGATGGCACGTGACAGGAAGACTTGGCATATGTTTGTTGAAGGCCTATGCTCCTTGGGGAGCTGAAGGGTAAAAGGAGAACAAGAATGAAGTGACAGGACAACAAATATTTCTTGGCACTCAATTATTATCTGTCAAATTTGTTTTGTTACCATAAAGTGTCACTCTGTTCTTGTTCCACTTAGGACCAAGATCCTGCAGTGAGACTTTGCCGCTGTGGGTCCATCCAGTAGGTTCAAATGCAAGAACAGTCTGGAATTGTGGGTGACATGCATGGTGTTCAAATAATGCCTGTGAAAGGGAAAAGAAATGAAAATTCAGAAAGAAAATGGTGACCAACTGACCACATAGATCACAGGACAAAGGAAAGAAGGACAAACAATAACAGGACATGGCCGAGTCCAATCATTTGGCTTCACTGGCTGCAGGTACAATACGTATTTATACACAAGCACTGACTTTTACATTAATACAGAGTGACTACAAAAGTGAGCAGTTAGAATTATTTGTTTCTGTAGTGAAATTGACAGAGATACAACGGTAAAATCCCTCCAAAGATAACATTTAAGGATAAAAACATAATGCGTAGGCTGCTGATGTACATGATCGCCTAGACCGCGGGTCATCATCCTCCATAATAATTGACTTGCTAGACAGGAGGGGAACGGCGGATCAAAAAGAAAAAAAATATGACTTGGAAAGGCTAAGGAGACGCAATTGGGGGGGAAACGGAGAAAAGTCACGTTTCCCAAGTTGACATAAAAAGTAAGCAACTCCACAGAAGGGACCCTAGATATGTTACGCCACAGTCATTTATTGGACGCTTTTGCGATACCAAGCTTTTGATTTGAATGGAGCGGTAAAACGCAGATGTTAGGAATATTACAAAAATTAAAAAGTAATTTTTTCTTAATATTAATGTTAAGAATATAAAAATTAGCTGACCGGATGGCCTATTCTGAGCAGTGAACTAAGATGGTCTTAATTTTACAAACGGATAGATAATATTGAAGATAATGACAAAAGACAGTGTAGTTCACATCATCGACAGACTGTGTTGAATAAAAAAGTGTCGCAATTTGCACACAAAAACACGACCTTGGACGCAGGTGTTCAAATCTACGTGGTATGGAGGAAAGGGGATATTGTGGTGGCTGTGTCTAAAAATAACTTTTAACGACAAAATTTTGGAGGGGAGAGAAAGGTTGGTTCAAAAACCAAGCACATTTTTTTTTAGAAACACAAGTAGAGACGGACAGACTAACAGATAAACATCCATACTTGACTGAAGCATGACTGAAATGACTTTAGTGTAGAAATTTTGAAATTCAAATAACCTAGGCAGTGATTGGCCACAGACAATCATATCATTAGCGCTCAGACGCGAAAGTGGGGCCATTCTTCAATAGTTGTTCAGTGATAGACACAGATTTTAAAGTGTGGTGATTCCATATGAAAGCAAGTGAAATAAATTTAGGGACGCCATACTATAGCCAGCAGCTCAGCTGAGTTTTGCTAGCAATTCTGTGTTATTTATTCATAATCTGGTAAGATTGAAATTATTGCCTTATATATATTTTGAATATTGTTTCATGTTTGAGTGATTTGATACTGCCATATCGAAATCTAGCCTTACAAACAAGTAGGGATTTGCTCTAGACCCCCCGCCCTAGTCAGGGTCTAGGGACCAACAATGTACATAAGCTCCAGCAAGGATTATGCAAGACAGATCAAGTGTTGAGAATAATGATACATATTACCTATCCTCTTTTAGGGCCGAAAACTAATAAACATTTTTCAGGATCTATGGTCTGGGAGGATCTATCTGATGTAAAACCACCATGGTAAATGTGCTGTTTGGTCAGAGAGATCTGACCTGTCTGTATGATGTGGTTGTTGTGTCACTGTGGTGTCCAGACGTGGGTAGAGAATAGATTTTGACACATGGCCCATACTTTGATTGCAGAGCTGCGAGTTTCTGTCGTCAACAAAGCAGTGTCTATTCAGTTGGTGACTTTACTCGAGTGTATCTGTGCAGTATTTGTGACAGAGACCACCATTATTGCCCGCCAGCACGGAGAGGTGGGGACCACCTGATTTCAGCACCAGAGCGACAACTACCAGATGAGTGAGCCTCTGGTCTGCTGGACTTTCACCAACGCCCTTTAGTTACTAAGAACCCCATAAAAATTCCCACCATTTTCTGGACACTGTGTAGTCAATATAGACAGGTGTGATGAGGCCACCCCAACAGCACAAACAGTACTATCCTCCCAAGTAGATGAATACTAGAACATTTTAATAAAACTAACTAGTATAGTACATATATATGTACACTATTGCTTTTATGATATAATATTCTATGCATTTCTTTTCATAATCTCTAAATCCTTTTAAGTTCTGGTCAACCTAAAAAATTGACACAGAACAAAATAAATGTAATATACTTATATCAAAAAATTTTACACACGTGAGTTAGTTCAGTGTATTTTAACATTTATTAATATTATTAGTCTGGTTAATATCTGTGGGTATATTTATAATCCATTACACCACACTACATATCATAACCCTAGACACTTTACGTAGCCACATTCATTAAAAAAAAAATTAAGTGTGAGGTCGTAGTGGTAGCAAGAAAGGCCTTCTGACAATTCACCACTACATTTTATCTCAGGAGCCTTCACAGCTGGCCTCATACAATTTACATTTAGTAATAACACCATCATACAATACCATCAAACACCACTACATTATTGGGGTCTTGTCCAGGGATAATTAGCCCAACAGTAATATTAGGATCTCCTGGTGGGAGAAATAAAAGTAGGGAAATAAATTGTAAAATTTCCCTTAAAATTAAAAGTGTCCCTGCAGATAAAAGTTGGTGAATCTTCACAGCCAGTAATAATTAATTAGTTAACTGGTTAGTTAGAATTAGTTAGACTATAGTCATAAGAAGTACTTAGTGTATTTACTGGTTAGAGATTTAGCTTGTATATTATTATATTGTCTAAAAAGTATGGCGGAGCTGGCAAAATTTAGATCAGCTGCTGTGCTCACCGCGAAGGAGATGGGAATGGATGGTCAAATTTTAATTCAATACGTAACGGCTGAATGTGATAAATATATTGAACGGGAAGAAAGGAGGTTAGCTGAAGAGAAGAGGTTAGAGGCTGATAGAGAAATTAAGAGGTTGCAGATTGAGGCAGAAGAAAAAAGGTTGACTGCCGAAAGGGAGGCCGAAGAAAAACGACAGCAAAGGGAGGCAGAAGAAAAAAGGTTGACTGCCGAAAGGGAGGCAGAAGAAAAAGGTTGACTGCCGAAAGGGAGGCAGAAGATAGAAGGTTGCAGAGGGAGCACGAATTACGACTAAGGGAGCTGGAATTACAAGGCCAGGCTCCTGAAAATGGTGCCAGCCCTTTTGCCTCAGATGCTACGCCCAGTCTGGGAGCCTCAAACTCAGCTATGGGGTTTCATTTAGACCATTTTGTTGAGAAAGACGATGACATAGAGGGGTACCTAGGACGTTTTGAGTTATTAGCTACTACATATGGGTTAGAGAGAGAGAGGTGGAGCTTAAAGCTATCACAGGGATTGAGAGGTACTTCTTATGAAGTATTTGCTAAAATGAACAGGGAAGACCAAGACAATTATGACATGTTAAAGCAGGCTTTGTTATTAAGGTACGAGAAGAATGGTGAATTTTATCGTAAGAAATTTAGAAATGCCAAACTGTTGTCTGGGGAGACATACCACCAATTCTCTGCTAGACTAGAAACCTATTTGGAGAAATGGACGGCTCTGGGGAAGACCCAAGATCTTAAAGAAATGATCATGATTGAGCAATTGAGAGAGTCCATGGCTCCAGACATGAGAAAATTTCTCATGGAACAAGGTGCAGAGAAGTTGGGGGAAATTTTAAATGTTGCTGAGAGGTATCAGGCAGCCCAGGCAGAGGTAAGTGGTGCTAAAAAGAAGCACATAGACAATTTTAAAGCTCCACAGCAATTTAATAAATTTGATAATAGAGAGCAGGGAAATAAAGGTAGGACAAACTTTGAGCGGCCAAGAAATGACTATCGCGACAGAAACTCACAGTTCAATGACCAAAAGTTCAATGAAAGAAAACCGTTGAACCAAGGAAAAAGATGGTGTAAATGGTGCAAGAAGGATAACCATAACACCGAATTTTGTAGAAGGAAACCTTCAAACATTGCTGCAATGAAGTCGGGGACGCAAAGATTAAAGGTTAATCCTAAGGGACAACAGGAACCTTATCACCCCCCAGTTTGTGAGGATGTTATTTGTAATGGGGTCACCATAAGGTGCCTTTATGATACAGGTTTGGATTATGATTCAGTTGTGAAGTCTAGCCTAGTGGACCCAAGTCAGTATACCACAGAAACAGTGGAAATACAAGGGGCGACTAAGGACATACCACTCATGACACTTCCCATCGCAAGGATAACGGTGAAAACTCGCTATGTGGAAGGAGAAATCAGAGCAGCAGTGATAGATGAACCAATCTACCCTCTGATATTGGGGTGTAGATACGTCTTCTTGGGGAATCCCGAGAAACCTGTGATAATGGCGACAGTGCAGACCAGGTCACAGAAGAAGGAGGAAGAAGGTGAACCTATAAATGCTCATCCAGAGGAGATGAGGAAGGCGCAGGCTGAGGATAGGACACTCAAGCCCTGTTTTAAAAAATTGCCCAAATGCCACACACCTCCGAGCAAGGGGGAATATTTCATGAAGAACAAACTCTTATACAGGAAGGCTGGAACTGGAACAAATGGTCACAACCAGCTGGTTCTTCCCATTTCATATAGAGATAAAGTGATGGAACTCGGGCATGCGATTCCCTTCAGTGGTCACATGGGGATCAGCGCCACAGGACAGCGTATAGCTTGTCATTACTTCTGGCCAGGGATAACGGAGGATATAAAAAAAGATATGTCAAATCCTGCCCAGAATGTCAAAGGGTAGCTCCAAAGCACTGGACTGCTCCTGCAACTCTAGGGGAAATGCCCATAGTGGGAACACCTTTTGAGAGGGTTGCAGTGGATATTGTAGGACCTCTCACTCGGACCAAGAGGAGGAACAGTTACATCCTTACTCTGGTGGACACTTGTTCTATGTGGGGAGAGGCGGTAGCCCTGCCATCAATTGATTCAAAACATGTAGCAGAGGCACTACTTACAATATTTACCCGATTAGGATTCCCACATCAAATCTTGACGGATAATGGATCTCAGTTCAAGGGGAAACTAACGGAAGAAGTTTTTAAGCTATTTCAAGCCAGGCACTTTCATTGTAGTCCGTACCATCCACAAGGGAACGGCCAGGTAGAGAGGTTCAATGGGACTCTCATTTCTATCCTGAGAAAGCTGGCACACGAAAAACCGGATCTGTGGGATCAATTCCTGCCCGCCGCATTGTTTGCGTACCGGGAGGTACCACATAGTTCAACCGGGATGGCTCCCGCAACTCTGCTATTTGGGAGGCCAATAAAAGGTCCTTTAGAAGCTTTATTAAGGACCTGGACAGATGAGAAGGCGGAAGAGACTGTTACCTCATCGTATCAATATGTGAACGAACTGACCACTCGTTTGAAAGCTGGATGGAAACTGGCAAATGATAATTTGAAACAAGCCAGGAAGAAACATGCAGCATATTTTAATAGGAAGGCAAAGGACAGGGAACTGGCAGTCGGAGAGAAGGTGCTGCTTCTACTACCCGGAAGCCAGAATAAATTACAAATTGGTTGGCAAGGTCCATATACGGTTCTAGAGAAGGTGTCTAGAACAAACTATAAAATTGACAAAAAGGGGAAGGAAAAAGTTTATCATGTAAACCTGTTAAAGAAGTATCTGGACAGACCACTCCAGGAAAGCACCCCCTTATTGACCTTGGCTATTGCAACCCAGATGCAAAAAGAACCACTCACCTCACATGAATACCCATTACATCCTTGTGAAACAGCAGCACAGGTAAAAGTCAGTAAGCACCTGACTAAAAACCAGAGGGAGAGAGTTCAAAAGGTTCTGGAGGAACATACAGATGTATTAACAGATAAACCAGGCCATACAAATTTGCTACAGTATGACATGAAACTGGTAGACTCAAACCCAATCTGTATGAGAGCCTATTCTATTCCGTTCGCGAAGGAGAAGGCATTGAAGGAAGAAATAGAGTATTTGTTGAAGGAGGGGATTATTTCGCACAGTGAATCATCTTTTAGTTCTAGTGTCGTTTTGTTGAGAAAACCGTCTGGGGAACACAGACTGTGCATAGATTACAGGAAACTGAATGCTGTCACAGAAGGACAAGTGGATCCATTACCAGACACAAAACAGTTATTTGCCAGACTGAACAAGGCAAAATATTTTTCAAAAGTGGATCTTAGTAAAGGCTATTACCAGATCCCAGTGAAGCCTGAAGTGAGACCTTATTTGGCTTTTAGCACTTCGGATGGACATTATGAATTCAATATGCTACCATTCGGACTGAAAAATGCTCCGAGTGTGTTTTCAAGGATGATGCGAAAATTGTTGGATCCCCTGAATAACCCCTGTATCACAAATTTCATGGATGATATTCTCGTCGCCACCGAGACATTTGCAGAACACATTGAAGCTCTGGAGATGTTGTTTGATAGACTTCGGGAGGCAAACTTAACTGCTAGGCCCACAAAATGTTGTATTGGATGCAAAGAGTTGGAATTCTTGGGACACACTGTATATCAGGGTAATATGACCCCTGATCCTAAGAACTTGGAAAAACTGCAGAGAGCACCTAGGCCGCAAACAAAAAAGGACGTGCGATCATTTGTGTCGTTATGCGGATTTTATCAGAAATACATCAAGAATTTTAACGCTATTTGTGCTCCTCTGACTGATCTGACTCGCAAGGGACTTCCAGATAAAATTATTTGGACTGCACAATGTGAACTAGCATTCCAAGAGTTAAAGGAAAAACTCACTAGCAAGCCTATTCTCAAACTGCCTGATTTGACACAGGACTTTGTCTTAAGAACCGATGCAAGTAATGTAGGACTCGGAGGGGCTTTGTTGCAAAGATCATCTTCACCTGATGGGGAACTGAAACCAGTCGCTTATGCAAGCCGCAAATTGAATAAGGCGGAACAAGGATACTCCACAAGCGAAAAAGAATGTTTAGCATTAATCTGGGCAATAAAGAAGTTTCAAATCTATCTGTATGGTAGGACATTTGTGGTGGAGACGGACCATCAGCCTCTCGTGTTCTTGTCTCAGGCTAAGCATGAAAACGCAAGATTGCTGAGGTGGTCTTTATTGCTTCAACCTTATCAGTTTAGTATCCAATATATCCCAGGCAAATTGAATGTCGGTGCAGATTTCCTCAGTCGGCACCCCTGTGATCAAAATTAGAGTAGTGGCAGACGTGAGGAGTAATTTTATTACCTATGTGTATCGCTGGTTTTGGAACTTGCCATAGGCATGTTTTCAAGTGGGGAGATGTGTAGTGAAATTGACAGAGATACAACGGTAAAATCCCTCCAAAGATAACATTTAAGGATAAAAACATAATGCGTAGGCTGCTGATGTACATGATCGCCTAGACCGCGGGTCATCATCCTCCATAATAATTGACTTGCTAGACAGGAGGGGAACGGCGGATCAAAAAGAAAAAAAAAAATATGACTGGAAAGGCTAAGGAGACGCAATTGGGGGGGAAACGGAGAAAAGTCACGTTTCCCAAGTTGACATAAAAAGTAAGCAACTCCACAGAAGGGACCCTAGATATGTTACGCCACAGTCATTTATTGGACGCTTTTGCGATACCAAGCTTTTGATTTGAATGGAGCGGTAAAACGCAGATGTTAGGAATATTACAAAAATTAAAAAGTAATTTTTTCTTAATATTAATGTTAGGAATATAAAAATTAGCTGGCCGGATGGCCTATTCTGAGCAGTGAACTAAGATGGTCTTAATTTTACAAACGGATAGATAATATTGAAGATAATGACAAAAGACAGTGTAGTTCACATCATCGACAGACTGTGTTGAATAAAAAAGTGTCGCAATTTGCACACAAAAACACGACCTTGGACGCAGGTGTTCAAATTTACTTAGTATGGAGGAGAGGGTTTGTGAGCGGTAGCTGTGTCTAAATATAACTTTTAACGACAAAATTTTGGAGGGGAGAGAAAGGTTGGTTCAAAAACCAAGCACATTTTTTTTAGAAACACAAGTAGAGACGGACAGACTAACAGATAAACATCCATACTTGACTGAAGCATGACTGAAATGACTTTAGTGTAGAAATTTTGAAATTCAAATAACCTAGGCAGTGATTGGCCACAGACAATCATATCATTAGCGCTCAGACGCGAAAGTGGGGCCATTCTTCAATAGTTGTTCAGTGATAGACACAGATTTTAAAGTGTGGTGATTCCATATGAAAGCAAGTGAAATAAATTTAGGGACGCCATACTATAGCCAGCAGCTCAGCTGAGTTTTGCTAGCAATTCTGTGTTATTTATTCATAATCTGGTAAGATTGAAATTATTTCCTTATATATATTTTGAATATTGTTTCATGTTTGAGTGATTTGATACTGCCATATCGAAATCTAGCCTTACAAACAAGTAGGGATTTGCTCTAGACCCCCCGCCCTAGTCAGGGTCTAGGGACCAACAATGTACATAAACTCCAGCAAGGATTATGCAAGACAGATCAAGTGTTGAGAATAATGATACATATTACCTATCCTCTTTTAGGGCCGAAAACTAATAAACATTTTTCAGGATCTATGGTCTGGGAGGATCTATCTGATGTAAAACCACCATGGTAAATGTGCTGTTTGGTCAGAGAGATCTGACCTGTCTGTATGATGTGGTTGTTGTGTCACTGTTGTGTCCAGACGTGGGTAGAGAATAGATTTTGACACATGGCCCATACTTTGATTGCAGAGCTGCGAGTTTCTGTCGTCAACAAAGCAGTGTCTATTCAGTTGGTGACTTTACTCGAGTGTATCTGTGCAGTATTTGTGACAGAGACCACCATTATTGCCCGCCAGCACGGAGAGGTGGGACCACCTGATTTCAGCACCAGAGCGACAACTACCAGATGAGTGAGCCTCTGGTCTGCTGGACTTTCACCAACGCCCTTTAGTTACTAAGAACCCCATAAAAATTCCCACCATTTTCTGGACACTGTGTAGTCAATATAGACAGGTGTGATGAGGCCACCCCAACAGCACAAACAGTACTATCCTCCCAAGTAGATGAATACTAGAACATTTTAATAAAACTAACTAGTATAGTACATATATATGTACACTATTGCATTTATGATATAATATTCTATGCATTTCTTTTCATAATCTCTAAATCCTTTTAAGTTCTGGTCAACCTAAAAAATTGACACAGAACAAAATAAATGTAATATACTTATATCAAAAAATTTTACACACGTGAGTTAGTTCAGTGTATTTTAACATTTATTAATATTATTAGTCTTGTTAATATCTGTGGGTATATTTATAATCCATTACACCACACTACATATCATAACCCTAGACACTTTACGTAGCCACATTCATTAAAAAAAAAAAAAAAAAAATTAAGTGTGAGGTCGTAGTGGTAGCAAGAAAGGCCTTCTGACAATTCACCACTACATTTTATCTCAGGAGCCTTCACAGCTGGCCTCATACAATTTACATTTAGTAATAACACCATCATACAATACCATCAAACACCACTACAATATTGGGGTCTTGTCCAGGGATAATTAGCCCAACAGTAATATTAGGATCTCCTGGTGGGAGAAATAAAAGTAGGGAAATAAATTGTAAAATTTCCCTTAAAATTAAAAGTGTCCCTGCAGATAAAAGTTGGTGAATCTTCACAGCCAGTAATAATTAATTAGTTAACTGGTTAGTTAGAATTAGTTAGACTATAGTCATAAGAAGTACTTAGTGTATTTACTGGTTAGAGATTTAGCTTGTATATTATTATATTGTCTAAAAAGTATGGCGGAGCTGGCAAAATTTAGATCAGCTGCTGTGCTCACCGCGAAGGAGATGGGAATGGATGGTCAAATTTTAATTCAATACGTAACGGCTGAATGTGATAAATATATTGAACGGGAAGAAAGGAGGTTAGCTGAAGAGAAGAGGTTAGAGGCTGATAGAGAAATTAAGAGGTTGCAGATTGAGGCTGAGAGGCAGAAGAAAAACGACAGCAAAGCGAGGCAGAAGATAAAAAGACTGCCGAAAGGGAGGCAAAAGAAAAAAGGTTGACTGCCGAAAGGGAGGCAGAAGATAGAAGGTTGCAGAGGGAGCACGAATTACGACTAAGGGAGCTGGAATTACAAGGCCAGGCTCCTGAAAATGGTGCCAGCCCTTTTGCCTCAGATGCTACGCCCAGTCTGGGAGCCTCAAACTCAGCTATGGGGTTTCATTTAGACCATTTTGTTGAGAAAGACGATGACATAGAGGGGTACCTAGGACGTTTTGAGTTATTAGCTACTACATATGGGTTAGAGAGAGAGAGGTGGAGTTTAAAGCTATCACAGGGATTGAGAGGTACTTCTTATGAAGTATTTGCTAAAATGAACAGGGAAGACCAAGACAATTATGACATGTTAAAGCAGGCTTTGTTATTAAGGTACGAGAAGAATGGTGAATTTTATCGTAAGAAATTTAGAAATGCTAAACTGTTGTCTGGGGAGACATACCACCAATTCTCTGCTAGACTAGAAACCTATTTGGAGAAATGGACGGCTCTGGGGAAGACCCAAGATCTTAAGAAATGATCATGATTGAGCAATTGAGAGAGTCCATGGCTCCAGACATGAGAAAATTTCTCATGGAACAAGGTGCAGAGAAGTTGGGGGAAATTTTAAATGTTGCTGAGAGGTATCAGGCAGCCCAGGCAGAGGTAAGTGGTGCTAAAAAGAAGCACATAGACAATTTTAAAGCTCCACAGCAATTTAATAAATTTGATAATAGAGAGCAGGGAAATAAAGGTAGGACAAACTTTGAGCGGCCAAGAAATGACTATCGCGACAGAAACTCACAGTTCAATGACCAAAAGTTCAATGAAAGAAAACCGTTGAACCAAGGAAAAAGATGGTGTAAATGGTGCAAGAAGGATAACCATAACACCGAATTTTGTAGAAGGAAACCTTCAAACATTGCTGCAATGAAGTCGGGGACGCAAAGATTAAAGGTTAATCCTAAGGGACAACAGGAACCTTATCACCCCCCAGTTTGTGAGGATGTTATTTGTAATGGGGTCACCATAAGGTGCCTTTATGATACAGGTTTGGATTATGATTCAGTTGTGAAGTCTAGCCTAGTGGACCCAAGTCAGTATACCACAGAAACAGTGGAAATACAAGGGGCGACTAAGGACATACCACTCATGACACTTCCCATCGCAAGGATAACGGTGAAAACTCGCTATGTGGAAGGAGAAATCAGAGCAGCAGTGATAGATGAACCAATCTACCCTCTGATATTGGGGTGTAGATACGTCTTCTTGGGGAATCCCGAGAAACCTGTGATAATGGCGACAGTGCAGACCAGGTCACAGAAGAAGGAGGAAGAAGGTGAACCTATAAATGCTCATCCAGAGGAGATGAGGAAGGCGCAGGCTGAGGATAGGACACTCAAGCCCTGTTTTAAAAAATTGCCCAAATGCCACACACCTCCGAGCAAGGGGGAATATTTCATGAAGAACAAACTCTTATACAGGAAGGCCGGAACTGGAACAAATGGTCACAACCAGCTGGTTCTTCCCATTTCATATAGAGATAAAGTGATGGAACTCGGGCATGCGATTCCCTTCAGTGGTCACATGGGGATCAGCGCCACAGGACAGCGTATAGCTTGTCATTACTTCTGGCCAGGGATAACGGAGGATATAAAAAGATATGTCAAATCCTGCCCAGAATGTCAAAGGGTAGCTCCAAAGCACTGGACTGCTCCTGCAACTCTAGGGAAATGCCCATAGTGGGAACACCTTTTGAGAGGGTTGCAGTGGATATTGTAGGACCTCTCACTCGGACCAAGAGGAGGAACAGTTACATCCTTACTCTGGTGGACACTTGTTCTATGTGGGGAGAGGCGGTAGCCCTGCCATCAATTGATTCAAAACATGTAGCAGAGGCACTACTTACAATATTTACCCGATTAGGATTCCCACATCAAATCTTGACGGATAATGGATCTCAGTTCAAGGGGAAACTAACGGAAGAAGTTTTTAAGCTATTTCAAGCCAGGCACTTTCATTGTAGTCCGTACCATCCACAAGGGAACGGCCAGGTAGAGAGGTTCAATGGGACTCTCATTTCTATCCTGAGAAAGCTGGCACACGAAAAACCGGATCTGTGGGATCAATTCCTGCCCGCCGCATTGTTTGCGTACCGGGAGGTACCACATAGTTCAACCGGGATGGCTCCCGCAACTCTGCTATTTGGGAGGCCAATAAAAGGTCCTTTAGAAGCTTTATTAAGGACCTGGACAGATGAGAAGGCGGAAGAGACTGTTACCTCATCGTATCAATATGTGAACGAACTGACCACTCGTTTGAAAGCTGGATGGAAACTGGCAAATGATAATTTGAAACAAGCCAGGAAGAAACATGCAGCATATTTTAATAGGAAGGCAAAGGACAGGGAACTGGCAGTCGGAGAGAAGGTGCTGCTTCTACTACCCGGAAGCCAGAATAAATTACAAATTGGTTGGCAAGGTCCATATACGGTTCTAGAGAAGGTGTCTAGAACAAACTATAAAATTGACAAAAAGGGGAAGGAAAAAGTTTATCATGTAAACCTGTTAAAGAAGTATCTGGACAGACCACTCCAGGAAAGCACCCCCTTATTGACCTTGGCTATTGCAACCCAGATGCAAAAGGAACCACTCACCTCACATGAATACCCATTACATCCTTGTGAAACAGCAGCACAGGTAAAAGTCAGTAAGCACCTGACTAAAAACCAGAGGGAGAGAGTTCAAAGGTTCTGGAGGAACATACAGATGTATTAACAGATAAACCAGGCCATACAAATTTGCTACAGTATGACATGAAACTGGTAGACTCAAACCCAATCTGTATGAGAGCCTATTCTATTCCGTTCGCGAAGGAGAAGGCATTGAAGGAAGAAATAGAGTATTTGTTGAAGGAGGGGATTATTTCGCACAGTGAATCATCTTTTAGTTCTAGTGTCGTTTTGTTGAGAAAACCGTCTGGGGAACACAGATTGTGCATAGATTACAGGAAACTGAATGCTGTCACAGAAGGACAAGTGGATCCATTACCAGACACAAAACAGCTATTTGCCAGACTGAACAAGGCAAAATATTTTTCAAAAGTGGATCTTAGTAAAGGCTATTACCAGATCCCAGTGAAGCCTGAAGTGAGACCTTATTTGGCTTTTAGCACTTCGGATGGACATTATGAATTCAATATGCTACCATTCGGACTGAAAAATGCTCCGAGTGTGTTTTCAAGGATGATGCGAAAATTGTTGGATCCCCTGAATAACCCCTGTATCACAAATTTCATGGATGATATTCTCGTCGCCACCGAGACATTTGCAGAACACATTGAAGCTCTGGAGATGTTGTTTGATAGACTTCGGGAGGCAAACTTAACTGCTAGGCCCACAAAATGTTGTATTGGATGCAAAGAGTTGGAATTCTTGGGACACACTGTATATCAGGGTAATATGACCCCTGATCCTAAGAACTTGGAAAAACTGCAGAGAGCACCTAGGCCGCAAACAAAAAAGGACGTGCGATCATTTGTGTCGTTATGCGGATTTTATCAGAAATACATCAAGAATTTTAACGCTATATGTGCTCCTCTGACTGATTTGACTCGCAAGGGACTTCCAGATAAAATTATTTGGACTGCACAATGTGAACTAGCATTCCAAGAGTTAAAGGAAAAACTCACTAGCAAGCCTATTCTCAAACTGCCTGATTTGACACAGGACTTTGTCTTAAGAACCGATGCAAGTAATGTAGGACTCGGAGGGGCTTTGTTGCAAAGATCATCTTCACCTGATGGGGAACTGAAACCAGTCGCTTATGCAAGCCGCAAATTGAATAAGGCGGAACAAGGATACTCCACAAGCGAAAAAGAATGTTTAGCATTAATCTGGGCAATAAAGAAGTTTCAAATCTATCTGTATGGTAGGACATTTGTGGTGGAGACGGACCATCAGCCTCTCGTGTTCTTGTCTCAGGCTAAGCATGAAAACGCAAGATTGCTGAGGTGGTCTTTATTGCTTCAACCTTATCAGTTTAGTATCCAATATATCCCAGGCAAATTGAATGTCGGTGCAGATTTCCTCAGTCGGCACCCCTGTGATCAAAATTAGAGTAGTGGCAGACGTGAGGAGTAATTTTACCTATGTGTATCGCTGGTTTTGGAACTTGCCATAGGCATGTTTTCAAGTGGGGAGATGTGTAGTGAAATTGACAGAGATACAACGGTAAAATCCCTCCAAAGATAACATTTAAGGATAAAAACATAATGCGTAGGCTGCTGATGTACATGATCGCCTAGACCGCGGGTCATCATCCTCCATAATAATTGACTTGCTAGACAGGAGGGGAACGGCGGATCAAAAAGAAAAAAAATATGACTGGAAAGGCTAAGGAGACGCAATTGGGGGGGAAACGGAGAAAAGTCACGTTTCCCAAGTTGACATAAAAAGTAAGCAACTCCACAGAAGGGACCCTAGATATGTTACGCCACAGTCATTTATTGGACGCTTTTGCGATACCAAGCTTTTGATTTGAATGGAGCGGTAAAACGCAGATGTTAGGAATATTACAAAAATTAAAAAGTAATTTTTTTCTTAATATTAATGTTAGGAATATAAAAATTAGCTGGCCGGATGGCCTATTCTGAGCAGTGAACTAAGATGGTCTTAATTTTACAAACGGATAGATAATATTGAAGATAATGACAAAAGACAGTGTAGTTCACATCATCGACAGACTGTGTTGAATAAAAAAGTGTCGCAATTTGCACACAAAAACACGACCTTGGACGCAGGTGTTCAAATCTACGTGGTATGGAGGAAAGGGGATATTGTGGTGGCTGTGTCTAAAAATAACTTTTAACGACAAAATTTTGGAGGGGAGAGAAAGGTTGGTTCAAAAACCAAGCACATTTTTTTAGAAACACAAGTAGAGACGGACAGACTAACAGATAAACATCCATACTTGACTGAAGCATGACTGAAATGACTTTAGTGTAGAAATTTTGAAATTCAAATAACCTAGGCAGTGATTGGCCACAGACAATCATATCATTAGCGCTCAGACGCGAAAGTGGGGCCATTCTTCAATAGTTGTTCAGTGATAGACACAGATTTTAAAGTGTGGTGATTCCATATGAAAGCAAGTGAAATAAATTTAGGGACGCCATACTATAGCCAGCAGCTCAGCTGAGTTTTGCTAGCAATTCTGTGTTATTTATTCATAATCTGGTAAGATTGAAATTATTGCCTTATATATATTTTGAATATTGTTTCATGTTTGAGTGATTTGATACTGCCATATCGAAATCTAGCCTTACAAACAAGTAGGGATTTGCTCTAGACCCCCCGCCCTAGTCAGGGTCTAGGGACCAACAATGTACATAAGCTCCAGCAAGGATTATGCAAGACAGATCAAGTGTTGAGAATAATGATACATATTACCTATCCTCTTTTAGGGCCGAAAACTAATAAACATTTTTCAGGATCTATGGTCTGGGAGGATCTATCTGATGTAAAACCACCATGGTAAATGTGCTGTTTGGTCAGAGAGATCTGACCTGTCTGTATGATGTGGTTGTTGTGTCACTGTGGTGTCCAGACGTGGGTAGAGAATAGATTTTGACACATGGCCCATACTTTGATTGCAGAGCTGCGAGTTTCTGTCGTCAACAAAGCAGTGTCTATTCAGTTGGTGACTTTACTCGAGTGTATCTGTGCAGTATTTGTGACAGAGACCACCATTATTGCCCACCAGCACGGAGAGGTGGGGACCACCTGATTTCAGCACCAGAGCGACAACTACCAGATGAGTGAGCCTCTGGTCTGCTGGACTTTCACCAACGCCCTTTAGTTACTAAGAACCCCATAAAAATTCCCACCATTTTCTGGACACTGTGTAGTCAATATAGACAGGTGTGATGAGGCCACCCCAACAGCACAAACAGTACTATCCTCCCAAGTAGATGAATACTAGAACATTTTAATAAAACTAACTAGTATAGTACATATATATGTACACTATTGCTTTTATGATATAATATTCTATGCATTTCTTTTCATAATCTCTAAATCCTTTTAAGTTCTGGTCAACCTAAAAAATTGACACAGAACAAAATAAATGTAATATACTTATATCAAAAAATTTTACACACGTGAGTTAGTTCAGTGTATTTTAACATTTATTAATATTATTAGTCTGGTTAATATCTGTGGGTATATTTATAATCCATTACACCACACTACATATCATAACCCTAGACACTTTACGTAGCCACATTCATTAAAAAAAAATTAAGTGTGAGGTCGTAGTGGTAGCAAGAAAGGCCTTCTGACAATTCACCACTACATTTTATCTCAGGAGCCTTCACAGCTGGCCTCATACAATTTACATTTAGTAATAACACCATCATACAATACCATCAAACACCACTACAGTTTCTTTAATAAAAGTAATGGGTATTAAAACAATTTTAAGTGCTTCTTAGAGGGTTTTGTTGAGCACATGTGCAAGAAAAAAGCTGCAACTTTTGAACACAGTCTGTGATAACTATTATGAAACAAAAGTGGGGATTATTTCTAGCACATAAAGCAATGACCTGGCTTTTCTGTCTCATACCATAATAAAATAGTCACTGCAATTGGGTCTTAAAAAAAAAAACCCAGAGAAAAGGTAAAAATTATGAGAATTGTTAGTTCATCAGAATCCACCTCACGGCACTCCAGGCAAAACCATGGGTGCTCAGTCTCACCTCAGCAACTGTTGAAGGGTATAAATGCTAAATGTTCCCGCTGCGCGCTGGTTGTATAAACGTTGGTTGCATCCTCTTATACGTTCATTCCTGCTAGTATTACGTTTGATGCCTAATTTAAACAGTCTTAGCCTTGTTGATTCATCAATTTTAATGTTCTCTAACAGGCGATCATCAATTGTCCTTAGTATCTCTCCCTTATCCATATCCAGTGTCCCCACCATGGGTGCTCTCGTAACCAGTCTGTCAGCTCTCTCATTGCTTCATACCCCTACATGACCAGGACAGTAAATCTACACCAGTTCCTGAAGACTTGAGGCTTCTATGGAAGTTTTCCATTCATGCCACAGCCATCCATTCTGGACCTTCTAAAGCATAGACTAAGAGTCTGACACAATAACTGCCCTGGTTGATGAAGTTTCAGTCACTTCAGAGCACCAGTATCATGCTGGAGGTTCTTGTCTGTAAGCTCTATTCTGTTTAGTGATGACCCTGACCTTTATTCTCGCAGAGAACCCTCATCCTGTTTTCTCGCCACGAAGTATAGACCCATCAGTGTACACAATGATATCATCATCCCCAGCTTGATCACTTATCAGTTCATTAATCTCCAACTTTGCTTTCACACTACTCCAAGCTCTGCACTCCCTGCCATGGCTAATGATGGTAGCTTGTCCAGTTCTCACTTGACTTACTCCACTCTTCCCCTTTAAATATATTTTCGCACTGATAAAATGACTGCTGAACATCTGCTTCAAATTTGCCCAACATATGTGGAACAAAGAAAGCGCATATGGTCGACACTAGTACCATTTGTGGAAAAGCTCCACGGAGATGCAAACAGCCTCAAGCTGACTACTGCTTTCTTTGAAAACATTCAAGTAGACATCTGAGAGTGCTTGAAGAAGAAATATATTTTCAACCGTGGTCACCTGACCTATCGTAGCCTATGCCATCACTCTATTCTTGTTCACTTGATGTCAGCTATGTTCCCATGTAGGGGTTGTCTTTTGTCTGTGGTTATCTGCTTATAGGCTTTTGCCTGGGCCATCACATATCTAGATCTAATCGACAGCAACCTGAGCATGTACCTCAATGTCAAAATAGTGGTATCTCACAAACAACCCAAAACTAAACGCATACCTTCATTTTGAATGCGTTCTCGTGAGTATTCCCAGCCCATACTCGATTATTGACATGATGAGCTGTTGACACGGGAGAAACAGTAGTCTTTGCTCCAAGTGCGCCATTGTTTTTAAGGCTGCCAGACCTCGCTTGCACTTCTGCATGATCAGCTCGACATGGTTCTTGTAGGATAGCCCATGATCGAACAAGAAAAGAATGTACCAAAAGGTATAACAGGCTAAAAAAGCAGCTGAGGGCTATCACCTCGAAGGCGCATCATCCCCATAGTCAGTTATGACTGAAGGAAGCTGCTAGAACTAACCAAACTAGCATATAAGGTGGCTCTTGGGAGAATAATGTACCACCCCAAGCTACTCACTTTTTGGTTGAGCTTGCCCATAGGCAGCACATGAACCTGTCCTGCAGACCAATCCAGCGTCACCCTGGACTTGATTTCTCTGTCATCAAGACAGTCCAGCACTTTCTTCTTGTCTCTTGTGACACAGATCTTGCTGTTTAAAGCTTCAGCAATTGCTGCAGGGAATAAAAGTTGAAACCACATAATAACATTACAAGGCAGTCCTTCTTCTGGAACCACCAGAGTAGGAGAAATTGAGGCTAAAATAAGACATTAAGATGGAGACATGGATGAATGGGATGAAGAAGACTTGGAAAGACCTTGAACAGACAAGACAAGACATTGAGTGTCGTGTGAATTTGTTGAAGACTTACATGAGCTGAAAGGTGATGAATGATGAATTATACAAGCTTGATGTAATATCAGCCAACATTCAAGCTCACAACTCACCAGAAAAAATTTTCTCCTTTCCTATGGTGTAGGTTCCACACACAATCAACGTCTTGGGGTTTTCTGCGACGTATGTTAATACAAGGGACACAACAAAGTTTATAACCTCGCTTTGAGTAGGAAATGTGTATGATGGGTTACAGTACCTGAAACAGAATGAGATGAATTTATAATGCAGCCACAGAGAAACACCATGCCTAAAATGGTTGCCATGTGAATACAGTAGACTACTGATTATCCGCAATCACAGTAACATTATTGGCCAAGCCAAATACACCAAAAAAAAGTGAGTAATACAGTAATACCATGCAGAAAATATACTACTTGTAATTGTATTACGTACATTAATCCGTATTTATATGATGATGAAATGAGGGTAGGGGAATGCAGAGAAAAGATGCAGTAACGTAATGTGCACATACACTGTATGTACATTTTATATGGTTCCTGCACACATCTTTGTTGATGTATTTTAAATAATAACAATTTTTTTTGTTTCCTATGAATGGCGATGAACCAAAATTTTATTACCCAAGATTCATTTTTTTCCTATCATCGCAGATAACTGAGAGTTCACACTACCACATTTAATACTTTTTTCTTTATTGGAGTTTCACCTTTTTTTTAGAGTGACACATACCGTTCAACCTAGATGCAATGTCTATCATTTATATTATGGCATTTGTCCACAAATAAAATACCCTTTGGTTTAATAAAAGGAAAAAAAAGAATCCCGTTACACGCCCATTGAGGCATATTGGGAATATAGTTGTGAGGAGTTACTGTGATTTGGTTTGCAACAGGCCCCATGTCTCTTCTCCTTGCATTATTTACGTTTTTTTCTAGGAGGGATTACATGTAATCCACCCCAGGTTTCTTCTCCTTGTAGTATGTTCCGTTTTTTTCAGAAGGAGGGGCTTACGGTGGGATTTGTATCTTATCCAGTTTTTTTTTTCCTTCTCTGTGAATAATAATGGTGTTTGGTCTTTTTCTGTAGATAATTTTTATGTTTTCAAGAGGGATGGTAGGTTTTAGATTCTAGACTCGCACCAGTTTTCTTTCCCATGAAGAAATCGCGTTCATGTGGGAATTTCTAGTGTAACAATGGCGGGGCATTTTATTTCTATAGCAGTGAGTGCGTCCGTAATTATTAGGAGGGGTAATTCTAAGATGGGGAAAAGTTCACGAAACCCGCATCTACGCAACGCAATAGTTGGGGGTGGGTGTGATTTAAGCGTGTATGTAGCTCAGTAAGTAATGGAATTATTCCGGTTACTCTTTCGTTCTAAATTTAGCTTATGGCCGCGGGCTATTTTTAGATTTCGCGGCATGATGATTGGATTAGAGAGTGACCCAATAAAGAAAGAAGCCACGCAATGACTCACGTTTGGCGTGGGTCGGCCTCAATTTCTGTAATAAATATGTGCGGCTTATAATGCAGAACGCTCTCTGATTTTTAAAAAAAACTTCATGCCGTGAAAATCAACGCCTGTATTCAATATACATAGTTGTCTGCTCTACGGAGAAATTCGACTTGGGTAAATATAAAGTTAATTAAGCCAAGATAGTCTGTAAGATTTCAGAAAATTGTAGTATAGGTTTCTTCAGGAAGTTTTAATTATATTTTTGTAACAGAAGTGCCATCTTATCGAAATAATAATGTTGTAAGGGGGCATTAATTCTTTCTATGATAGAAAGAGAAATCTTTAGGAGTGTGTAAAGATATGAGATATTTAAAGTGTCACAATCGTGAGGTACGATGCATGTAACTTCACTGTGATTTTTAAGGATTGGGAGCGGCTGTACGTGAGTGCTAGTTGTATATTTTTCTAGCGGGGCTACTTTGATCACGTAGTGGCAGGAACAGGGGAGATAGGGGTAGGTATTTTGTGAGATAGGATTTCAGTTCCTTAAGAGATATATATATATAACTTTATATGAATCGGGTGTAAATAATATTACCGGCATAGGGATGAAGATTTCCCAATATTTGATTTATGACGTTAGCAGAGTAAACACGCTAGGTATTTGTGTGAGTTATTTAAGTGTTCTTTAAGTGTGTATAGATTACCTGCGGGCTATTTTGGGTAACGCTGTTGAATAAGAGAAAGTGTATTTAACAGTTCTGATAGAGCATAGAGAATTGTATCTTTACTACGTGTGGGTAAATCATTCATTTTGAAGTCAGCAGTTACGGGTCTAGATGGGATTTAATTAGTCCTTTAATAGAGATATATATTTATAGTGGTGAAATTCATGGAGATGGGAGGTTATTCTCTCTAGAGAGTCTGGTTTATTTTGGTTTAGCGAGGACTCACCTCGATCACTGTTAAATAAGTAGGGCCAGGAATTTTACCGGCGATAGGTTTCGTTCAGTGGTTGAAATGTTATGACGGCTGACTGGGCAGCCGTCATGTAATAAATTAAGTCAGCTAATAAATTAAGTCAGCTGAGTCTGCAGATAGGGGTTTTCCGATAGGACAGTATTTGAGGGCAAGTAGGGGTAGCCATATTTACATATCGCTGTGCGATGATAGAGAAGGGGAGAGGTGTTCAATTATGGGAGTTAAGTGTTAAAGATATGTAAATTTGATGTGTGGTATATCTGTTGTTATTGTTTGTTCCACAGCAAATATTTTCACGGCTGGCAGCTAGGGGCGGCAGTTTTGTCCTACCACTTGCCAGAAGTCGTCGGCCTTCTCAGGAGAAGAAGAGTCGAGGCAGAACCAGACGAGAAAGAGGAGTGGTGATGCGGTGGTCATGGGGCAAATTCTGTTTTGCACCAGAGAGAAAGCGTAGGTCGCTGGAAGCGAAGCCTTCTCCAGAAAGAACGGATTTTCTTAACAAATCCTGAGCGCCACGCTCATATACGCACACACTGAACCTAGGCACAGGGCCTAGAGGTGTCATGAAATTCGGTCATAATAAAACCGACGGCCCTAAACCCAAAGAGGGGTAACCGGGCCTACGAAATAAGATTCGTCATTTTTTGTGAAGCACAGATAATCCAAGTCACGTATCCAGTCTACCAACCCAAGTCATCAGCTACAACAGGCTGTTAGAGGAAAAAGGGTCAAAATACCTCTTAACTGCACTAGAGAGAGAGAAGGAGAGTAGTGGAGGAGACTCTTAGTAGAAACCAGGAGTGTCTTACAGACACTGAACATAGATAGAATTCAGCAATTCGTCGGTTAGTTTGTGTAGGAGGTGATAACACCAGTTCTTTTCGGTGGACATAGTGTTAGCTAGTGAAGGGTAATTTGCCTAAAGCGGAGAAGCTGTGTAGGCCCTTCAAGTTTAGTGACGTCTGCAGACAGACAGACAGTAGGATTTAGATTGTGGTTACATAATATCAGGTGATTTAGAGTAAGGTGGATCTGATGTTAGAGATCCCACTTAACAGGTTGTTGTATTTCTTACCTTTCTTCCTTACAGGTGGAGGGGAGGGCGACATTGTGGGGTTACCTTACGTAATCACTGTAATTGATTGTTATGTTCTTTCCAGGTGTGCTAACTCACACTTTATTTGATTTTGTATGTTATCTAAATTTTGTTGTGTAAATAAAACTATTTAAACTTTAGTCTGGATCAGTCACTTTCGTTAAACTATACGTTATCTATATGTTGTCTGTATAGTGGTGCCTGTGGTATTTAGTTAAACCTTATCCCGTCTTGGTAGTTAGAGGTGTTGAGGTTATAGCAACACAATACGTCGCAAGTGGCAAGGGAGAGTCAATCTAGGTTCTCGCCCCTTGACGCCAATAGCCTCATCTTCCACAGCCACTGTCATTTTCTTCTAAAATCTATCTTCTTAGACTTTCTTCTCACTAGTGTCCTGTCACTATATGTAGGCAGCCTCTAGTCATAAATCCACTTCGTGACAATAATGTTAGGCCCATATTTTCTTGATCATCTGCACACTAGGGGTGATGTGGTCAGCATCACATCGGCCGCCTTAACCTTCCCAGAAGTTGCTCTGGTACCCAGTTGGGGCTGGGTCGACCCAGGAGCCGTTTGCGGCCTAAAAAAATTCCACCTCATCTGGGGATCGAACCATAGACCACTGAGCTAGGACGCCAGTGCACTAACCACACTGCAACCATGGCTCCCATATACTGATTAAAAAAGCAAGGCCGTTTGCAATTCCTATGGAATCTTTCAGCAGACAGAAAGAATAGGACCACTCCACCCTCAGGCATGCTGTAAGGGACAAATAAGATAAGGTTGTGTGTGGAGCAAGCAAGGTTGTGTGTGGAGCAAGCAAGGTTGTGTGTGGAGCAAGCAAAATCGTTGTGTAAAGTGAAACAATCTGCTACAGAATTCACCACTGCTAGTGCACATGAAGCACTTCGTTGCAAACTTGTTGCATAGTGGGACAGCTGCAGTGAAACAAGGAACATTTATTCAGCTGAAAGCAAGAGCAACTTGACAGACTAAACTTATTTACAACACAAACATGGAGAAATATTAAACACAGATAAAGTCACAAGTAATAACCAACTGAACTTTGAACTTCGGTTTACTGGACAATAAGAAACTGTATGTCACTTAAGCTCAGCCATAGACATGTAAGTCATCTGACAAATTCAACTCCACAAAACTTACTAGCAAATTACACTCTTGTTGTATGCATTATTCAATTTTTGGTGGCTGTGATCCCCTATATATATAATTCTCTTAGGCGTCCATCACAAACATTTTCCCACCAAAGTTGCAGTCTGGAAATTACATAAAAGCTGCACACTTCTGCACAACTCTTTATACAGCACATCCTTTTTCCCACCAAAGTTGCAGTTATATTTTAAATAATAAATAGAAAATACACAGTAAAGGTAAAGCATTGGTGCCTGTAAAAAAGTAACTTGTGGGTGTAAGTGCTGAGCAGCGCTCAAGAGTTTACGAGTTCGCCTGAGTTATTTTGATTAAGAGCGAGATACAGTTAAGTCCGTGAGAGGAATGCAAGCAGTAAGGAGAGTTCAGGGAGATTTTTGTGGAGATGGTACAGGATTGTGTAGTGTGGCAGCATGAAATGTGGTTTTGGAATTGTAACTGAATTATTACTGAATATTCAGGATTTGTCCAAACTTTACTGATTGAAACACAGAGAAGAGTGGGACTGTACTCACGGTTTTGTTTCTTGATTATTGTCCGTACATGTTATCTGTGGATGAGAATTCACCGACACACTACACACCCCCTAGACACATGTCACTAGACCCATGACAGTGCCTATACCTTGTTGTGGTGTGGCACTTGTGTGCCCTAAAAACCCCCAGAGCTACGCCAGCGGGAGTTTTACTCCTGGCAGGTTCTACCATGCTGGACAGGTCTGCACAGGTAGGGATCAGATAAAAGCTGGTACCCTGGTCCTCCAGGTTAGGAGTTTTAGCACAGGGCTGACACCCTTGTCTATGTAAACAATCACAGTCATTATGGAAACAGCAACAAATGAACAAGCTTTGCTGCAGAATGGACATCTGGAGTTTGAGGCTTATATGACTGCCAGTGGTGAAAGCCGAAAGGAAGCCATTGACATGAAAACGGACATCGTGACCGCTAAACACAAAACCAGAGTTAGATTTTAGAATGTAAGCACTATGATTGAGACAAGGAAACTGAAACAGATTATAATGGAAATTAAAAAGTGCAGACTACACATACTAAGAGTAAGTAAGAGTAGATGGACTGGGGTAGGAAGAGTTAAAAACAGCAACAGGGGAAATTGTACTTTACTCAGGAAGAGAGGATAGCCAACACAGTGAAAGCTTAGTCATTATCCTGAAGGGCACAGAAAGATCATTAATGGAATGGCAGCCAATCAACAATAGATTGATAAGAGCAAGACTGAGAGATTCCTTATATGTTGGTCAACCTTCATGACCCAGCCGTCACAGTTGCATTCATATTGTCATCATTGGCCTGTTCCTACGATCCACGTTCGCGTTGATAAAGAATCTGTCGGCCAAAGACTATAAGCCCGACAATACCACAGCGACATAACAAGGTTAAATTGTAAACTTAAAAAAATGCTGTATCTGGATTCCTTATCTGGACTGGACCCATGGTAGTACATTAATGACGATTTATTGAACGTAGACGAGGACATCATAAATATAGATCATCAGTTACACAAATGATAGTGGCATTTCATCAAGATATATTTCACTAGTACATGGCATCAATCACGAACTTGACCGACTCTCTAACCGCCGACATCTCAAGGACGGCGGGACCTCTGCGGTGAGCAGTTCTGATATTCTGGTTTTCATAACGGAGTTTTGATTAATACGAAGGGTTTCTTCCCTGAAGATATAATGCAGTACAATCCAGACAAAACTCAGCAAGGATATGGGTACACTAGCGACACGCCATGACAAGACGTGTCGAAGCTCTACCAAATCTTGCCAAGAATAAATACGGTATCAAACATGATACATAATCAAGCCATGGGTTGTCTAAAGCAAAAACTCCACACAGGGAGGTATAGTATTATGTCTTCATTGAGTCTTCCCATGACGTGGGGGTAAGACTCTTAATAATCTCCGTTGAAGACGTCTGTCTTTATCAACAGACTTTAAGGATCTCTCCCCACAGCGTAATTGTTGTTTGGCAACAAAAAACCTGATCGCACCAAGTTGCGCTAATCAGTTAAAATATTGTGCTTGACGGCGCGTAAATAACTAAACATATACAACTTACATGGATGCACTCACATGTGCATCTATCAAGACTAGACTGGCATGTGGAAAGTCTCACACACTTAACTCCCACGCGAAAAAGGACTTAACATCCTCTTTCCACAAGGAAAATTCTTTGAATTTTCTGGCCGAACACCATCACCAGCCAAGAACTGATAACTCGGAGCCACAAAGGAGACATGTGCACCATTTTAGAGGGTAGACGCTGGAATTGGGTTGGCCACATCCTCAGAAGAAACCCTGACAACGTCCCTGGAACTGCCATGCAATGGACTCCAGAAGGAAAATGAAAGCAAAGACGGCCAAAAGCCACCTGGCGGTGAACTGTGGAGGCTGAGATGCTAAGCATGAACCAGAGCTGGAGCACCACACAAAGGATGGCTGTTGACTGAGCAAAGTGGAGACAGTTTGTTGCTGCCCTACTAGACACCACCAGGAGTGATGGCCATTGATTGCTTTGTGAGTCAGTGGCCAAAGACCAAAGGAGAAGAAGAAGACATAGTATAAGTCTAACAAATCTACAATATATTTTATTGTTATTATTATTTTTTTTGCTGTTTGATTGTTTCCCTTTGACAGGGAAGAGGATAAATTTAATCCCTTGAAAACAAGCCAATAAACTTTTCCCCACCAAAGTTGCAGTCTGGAAATTATATAAATGCACTAAACTGCACGAAGCTCAAAATAGCGCATGTCTTTCCGTTTTTGCACCAAAGTTGCAGCTATATTTCAAATAAACAATAGAAACACATACTAAAGTGTCAAAAATCTACTTTTTTTAAAAATTCTTTCCCTTTGACAGGGAAGAGGATAAATTACATCCCTGGGATAAAAAAGATATTTTTTTTCAAAACTTTACAACAATGGGTAAAATGAGTTCCACAGTCTTTTAAATGTGCTGCAGATGCTGAAAGGTTAAACTGTTAGCTTTAGTTCTTTCCCCCTCATTATTTTGACGAGTATATTTACTATGGTACATGAAGAAGATTCTTTAAGGAAGACGTTACAACACCACGAGCTAAAACTGAAGATTAAAATTGGATATATCGTGCATCACAGCAAGCCAGCGGGATGTCACATGATGCTGATGCAGAGCATACTGTAGATGCAGAAAGAAAAAGACTGACCTCAATCGAAGTGAGCCACCAAAACATTGGAAGATGCTGCATTACGTTGAGCTACAGATGCAGAAAGAACAAAACGCTGGCTTCAATCAAAGCAAGCCATAGAAACGCCAGAAGATGCTGCATTACATCGAACTGCAGATGCAGCAAGAACAAGACTGGTGTCAATCGAAACCAAGCAATAGAAACGCCAACAGATGTTGCATTATATCGAGCTGCAGCTTTCAATAAATAGCAGAGATGTCATGCATCACATCAAGCCAAAGGATCTCCTGAAGATGCTGCCTTACCTCGTATTACAGATATTGAAGTTTTAAGACACTGACATGAACTGTAACGAAACACTGTAAATTGCCAGACTTAATGTATTCATTACGTATTTTCAAAATACCACTGTTTCCAAACCATGATACATTCAATGAAAATGATATTCAAACTCATAACTGTGGCCAAATGAACATAGAACACCAGTTCTGCCACTCATTAAGCTTTGCTTCAGAAAAATCAGTCAACAGCACCTTCAAATATTTCTGTCACAAAGGCATTTCTTTACTAGAGGATGATCACCAGCAAATACACGAGTCTCCTTCATATTTAATAGATTTGTTCAGCACCTATCTGAGTATCCACATTACCAGTGCTTCAAGAACATTCGTTCGTATAATTGAGTTTTGCATCACTGGGTGCACAGACTGATAACACTGGTGGTATGAGACCTTACCTCTTCTAAATGCATCGCCAAATTTACCAAATTTCATTCCATCAGTTCAATATTACTTCTTCCTATGTCATTTTTGAAAGGTTGCCCCATGGCTTCATTTAAATGCATCTAGATAATTTTTACTACTAAGATCTAATGACGGTGACCTGTAACGTAAAGGTATGAAATGACCAAAGTAGAAATAGTTCTGCCTTTAGGTTATGTAACAAAAAGAACCAACTATAATTAAAAACCCATCAATTTTGACTGGTTATTTACTAGTATATAAATACTCATATATAACAAACACTATACAGCATCACTCAGAAACTACAGAACATGTGCAAACTCTTCAAGCTGTCATTGGCTGCGAAAAAGCATCTAACACAGCAGCCCTGGTTAAACAAAAACAACATATAATGCAAGTAATAGCCCCTTACGTTGTGTCCAGGAATAGATCTGATGTGGCAACCCCCTTCAGCATCGGATACTCCTCCATCTCTGGACATGCTCGGAAATCTCCAGTGTGCACAACTTTCCTGCCATCTTTCAATTCAAACAAGACCATAACAGCTCCTGGACAGCTACAATATCAACAGTTTATTAGTGGCATGTATCCAACTATTATTGTAGCGAAGCTGTTCTAAATGGTAACATCAGATTTTTAAAAATATATTGTAGGAAGAAAGTAAAGTCCTTGAAGTTTAGCAGAACATAACAAGTACAATCTGGATAAAGCGTAACAAATGAGACTATAAGGTATCTTATTCCTGGGTTACTTGCAGGAAAAGTGCATGTAAAGCTGCTTGTACAGAGGATAATAGAAAGTACAACCTCAGACAAGCAATGCACAATTTAGCTTCATGTTCTACAGGACTGTCCTCTGTATGACCAGTTAAGAAAGATATACTGGCCCAATGACTCAACACTAAACTCAAAGCTATATGGAGTTAAAGAGGAACTTCAAACAACAGTCGAATTCATCATGAGAACTCGTCTGACGGTGTAATCATCAAAGATGCGATCGCAAGAAGAAGAAGAAGAAGAAGAAGCTTCAGGAAGTCAAAGGGGATGCACCGATTCCTTGTTCTTCGCCAGGTAAATAAATGAAAAGACCTTCAAATATGAGGAAGCACATAATAAAGTTTTCGTAGATCAGGAGAAAGCCATCATCAGAGTCGACAAGAGTACACTTAAGCGAGGGTCAGATAATCAATACAGAATAAACATTCACATTCTCTGCATGTGCGCAAGTGCATGCATACAATGTATCCATTGAAAAAATATTTTTCTTACATTTTAAAGTAACACTCTGTAGTGGTGTTGATGGTATTGTATGATGGTGTTATTACTACATGTAACTTGTATGAGGCCAGCTGTGAAGGCTCCTGAGATAAAATGTAGTTGAGAATTATCAGAAGGCCTTTCTTGCTACCACTACGACCTCACACTTAATTTTTTTTCTTAATGAATGTGGCTACGTAAAGTGTCTAGGGTAATGATGTGTAATGTGGTGTGTTAGTTATAAATACACCCACAGACATTTAAGAAGACTAATAAGATTAACAAGTGTTAAAATACACTGAACTAACTCACGTGTATAAAGTTTTGATATAATTATATTACATTTATTGGTTCTGGATCAAGTTTTATGTGACCAGAACTTGTTTTAAAAGAAGGATTGAAAATTTATGAAAAAAAATGCATGGAATGTTACATAATAAATGCAAGAGCGTACCTATTTAAGTACTAGACTAGTTAGTTTTATTAAAAAAAGTTCGAGTAGTCATCTCTTTGGGAGGATATTTACTGTTTGTGCTGTTGGGGTGGCCTCATCACACCTGTCTATATTGACTACACAATGTCCAGAAAATGGTGGGAATTTTTACGGGGATATTAGTCACTACCAATAGTTGGTGAATGTCCAGCAGACCAGAGGCTCACTCATCTTTTTGTAGCTCTGGTGCTGAAAACTTGCGGTCCCACCTCTCCGTGCTGGCGGGCAATAATGGTGGTCTCTGTCACAAGAACTGCACAGATACACTCGAGTAAAGTCACCCACCGAATAGACTCTGCTTTGTTGTCGATAGAAACTCACAGCTCTGCAATCAAAGTATGGGCTATGTGTCAAAATCTATTCTATACCCACGTCTGGACACCACACTGACACAACAACCACATCATACAGACAGGTCAGATCTCTCTGACCAAACAGCACAGTTACCATGGTGGGTTTACATCAGATAGATCCTCCCAGACTATAGATTCTGAAAAATATTTATTAGTTGTCGGCCCTAAAAGAAGATAGGTAATCTGTTTCAACGCTTGATATATCTTGCATAATCCTTGCTGTAGTTTATGTACCTTGTTGGTCCCTAGACCCTGACTTGGGCGGGGGGTCTAGAGCAACTCCCTACTTGTTTGTAAGGCTAGATTTTGATATGGCAGTATCAAATCACTCGAACATGAAACAATATTCAAAATATATAAAGAAATAATTTCAATCTTACCAGATTATGAATACATAACACAGAATTGCTAGCAAAACTCAGCTGAGCTGCTGGCTATAGTATGGCGTCCCTAAATTTATTCACTGTCTTTCATATGGGAAAACACCACACTTTAAAATCTGTGTCTAACACTGAACAATTATTGAAGAATGACCCCACTTTCGCGTCTGAGCGCTAATGATATGATTGTCTGTGGCCAATCACTGCCTAGTTGTACTTTAAATTTCAAATTTCTACACTAAAGTCATTTCAGTCATGCTTCAGTCAAGTATGGATGGTTATCTGTTAGTCTGTCCGTCTCTACTTGTGTTTCTAAAAAAAATGTGCTTGATTTTTGAAGCAACCTTTCTCTCCCCTTAAAATTTTGTCGTAAAAAGTTATATTTAGACACAGCTACCGCTCAAAAACCCTCTCCTCCATAATAAGTAACTTTGAACACCTGCGTCCCCAAGGTCGTGTTTTGTGTGCAAATAACGACACTTTTTATTCAAGGCAGTCTGTCGATGATGTAAACTACACTGTCTTTTGTCATTATCTTCAATATTATCTATCCGTTTGTAAAATTAAGATCATATTATTTCACTGCTCAGAATAGGCCATCCGGCCAGCTAATTTTTATATTCCTAACATTAATATTAAGAAAAATTACTTTTTAAATTTTTGTAATTTTCCTACCATCCGCGTTCTGCCGCTCAATTCAAATCAAAATCTTAGTATCGCAAAAGCGTCCATTCCGTACCTCGTGTCAATTTGGGGGACGTGAATTTTTTACTTTCCTCCATCCCCCCCAATTGCGTCTCCTTAGCCTTGCTACGCAATCTTTCCAGTCATATTTTTTCCTTTTTGATCCTCCGTTCCCCTCCTGTCTAGCAAGGCAAAATTTATAGAGGATGATGACCCGCGGTCTAGGCGATCATGTACATCAGCAGCTTACGCATTATGTTTTTTATCCTTAAATGTTATCTTTGGAGTATTTTACCGTTGTATCTCGGTCAATTTCACTACACATCTCCCCACTTGAAAACATGCCTATGGCAAGTTCCAAAACCAGCGATACACATAGGTAAAATTACTCCTCACGTCTGCCACTACCTAATTTTGATCACAGGGGTGCCGACTGAGGAAATCTGCACCGACATTCAATTTGCCTGGGATATATTGGATACTGAACTGATACGGTTGAAGCAATAAAGACCACCTCAGCAATCTTGCGTTTTCATGCTTAGCCTGAGACAAGAACACGAGAGGCTGATGATCCGTCTCCACCACAAAAGTCCTACCATACAGATAGATTTGAAACTTCTTTATTGCCCAGATTAATGCTAAACATTCTTTTTCGCTTGTGGAGTATCCTTGTTCCGCCTTATTCAATTTGCGGCTTGCATAAGCGACTGGTTTAAGTTCCCCATCAGGTGAAGATGATCTTTGCAACAAAGCCCCTCCTAGTCCTACATTACTTGCATCGGTTCTTAAGACAAAGTCCTGTGTCAAATCAGGCAGTTTGAGAATAGGCTTGCTAATGAGTTTTTCCTTTAACTCTTGGAACGCTAGTTCACATTGTGCAGTCCAAATAATTTTATCTGGAAGTCCCTTGCGAGTCAGATCAGTCAGAGGAGCACATATAGCGTTAAAATTTTTGATGTATTTCTGATAAAATCCGCATAACGACACAAATGATCGCACGTCCTTTTTTGTTTGCGGCCTAGGTGCTCTCTGCAGTTTTTCCAAGTTCTTAGGATCAGGGGTCATATTACCCTGATATACAGTGTGTCCCAAGAATTCCAACTCTTTGCATCCAATACAACATTTTGTTGGCCTAGCAGTTAAGTTCGCCTCCCGAAGTCTATCAAACAACATCTCCAGAGCTTCAATGTGTTCTTCAAAGGTCTCGGTGGCGACGAGAATATCATCCATGAAATTTGTGATACATGGGTTATTCAGGGGGTCCAACAATTTTCGCATCATCCTTGAAAACACACTCGGAGCATTTTTCAGTCCGAATGGTAGCATATTGAATTCATAATGTCCATCCGAAGTGCTAAAAGCCAAATAAGGTCTCACTTCAGGCTTCACTGGGATCTGGTAATAGCCTTTACTAAGATCCACCTTTGAAAAGTATTTTGCCTTGTTCAGTCTGGCAAATAACTGTTTTGTGTCTGGTAATGGATCCACTTGTCCTTCTGTGACAGCATTCAGTTTCCTGTAATCTATGCACAGTCTGTGTTCCCCAGACGGTTTCCTCAACAAAACGACACTAGAACTAAAAGATGATTCACTGTGCGAAATAATCCCCTCCTTCAATAAATAATCTATTTCTTCCTTTAATGCCTTCTCCTTCGCGAACGGAATAGAATAGGCTCTCATACAGATTGGGTTTGAGTCTACCAGTTTCATGTCATACTGTAGCAAATTTGTATGGCCTGGTTTATCTGTTAATACATCTGTATGTTCCTCCAGAACCTTTTGAACTCTCTCCCTCTGGTTTTTAGTCAGGTGCTTACTGACTTTTACCTGTGCTGCTGTTTCACAAGGATGTAATGGGTATTCATGTGAGGTGAGTGGTTCCTTTTGCATCTGGGTTGCAATAGCTAAGGTCAATAAGGGGGTGCTTTCCTGGAGTGGTCTGTCCAGATACTTCTTTAACAGGTTTACATGATAAACTTTTTCCTTCCCCTTTTTGTCAATTTTATAGTTTGTTCTAGACACCTTCTCTAGAACCGTATATGGACCTTGCCAACCAATTTGTAATTTATTCTGGCTTCCGGGTAGTAAAAGCAGCACCTTCTCTCCGACTGCCAGTTCCCTGTCCTTTGCCTTCCTATTAAAATATGCTGCATGTTTCTTCCTGGCTTGTTTCAAATTATCATTTGCCAGTTTCCATCCAGCTTTCAAACGAGTGGTCAGTTCGTTCACGTATTGATACGATGAGGTAACAGTCTCTTCCGCCTTCTCATCTGTCCAGGTCCTTAATAGAGCTTCTAAAGGCCCTTTTATTGGCCTCCCAAATAGCAGAGTTGCGGGAGCCATCCCGGTTGAACTATGTGGTACCTCCCGGTACGCAAACAATGCGGCGGGCAGGAATTGATCCCACAGATCCGGTTTTTCGTGTGCCAGCTTTCTCAGGATAGAAATGAGAGTCCCGTTGAACCTCTCTACCTGGCCGTTCCCTTGTGGATGGTACGGACTACAATGAAAGTGCCTGGCTTGAAATAGCTTAAAAACTTCTTCCGTTAGTTTCCCCTTGAACTGAGAACCATTATCCGTCAAGATTTGATGCGGGAATCCTAATCGGGTAAATATTGTAAGTAGTGCCTCTGCTACATGTTTTGAATCAATTGATGGCAGGGCTACCGCCTCTCCCCACATAGAACAAGTGTCCACCAGAGTAAGGATGTAACTGTTCCTCCTCTTGGTCCGAGTGAGAGGTCCTACAATATCCACTGCAACCCTCTCAAAAGGTGTTCCCACTATGGGCATTTCCCCTAGAGTTGCAGGAGCAGTCCAGTGCTTTGGAGCTACCCTTTGACATTCTGGGCAGGATTTGACATATCTTTTTATATCCTCCGTTATCCCTGGCCAGAAGTAATGACATACGCTGTCCTGTGGCGCTGATCCCCATGTGACCACTGAAGGGAATCGCATGCCCGAGTTCCATCACTTTATCTCTATATGAAGTGGGAAGAACCAGCTGGTTGTGACCATTTGTTCCAGTTCCGGCCTTCCTGTATAAGAGTTTGTTCTTCATGAAATATTCCCCCTTGCTCGGAGGTGTGTGGCATTTGGGTAATTTTTTAAAACATGGCTGGAGTGTCCTATCCTCAGCCTGCGCCTTCCTCATCTCCTCTGGATGAGCATTTATAGGTTCACCTTCTTCCTCCTTCTTCTGTGACCTGGTCTGCACTGTCGCCATGATCACAGGTTTCTCGGGATTCCCCAAGAAGACGTATCTACACCCCAATATCAGAGGGTAGATTGGTTCATCTATCACTGCTGCTCTGATTTCTCCTTCCACATAGCGAGTTTTCACCGTTATCCTTGCGATGGGAAGTGTCATGAGTGGTATGTCCTTAGTCGCCCCTTGTATTTCCACTGTTTCTGTTTCTGTGGTATACTGACTTGGGTCCACTAGGCTAGACTTCACAACTGAATCATAATCCAAACCTGTATCATAAAGGCACCTTATGGTGACCCCATTACAAATAACATCCTCACAAACTGGGGGGTGATAAGGTTCCTGTTGTCCCTTAGGATTAACCTTTACTCTTTGCGTCCCCGACTTCATTGCAGCAATGTTTGAAGGTTTCCTTCTACAAAATTCGGTGTTATGGTTATCCTTCTTGCACCATTTGCACCACCTTTTTCCTTGGTTCAACGGTTTTCTTTCATTGAACTTTTGGTCATTGAACTGTGAGTTTCTGTCGCGATAGTCATTTCTTGGCCGCTCAAAATTTGTCCTACCCTTATTTCCCTGCTCTCTATTATCAAATTTATTAAATTGCTGTGGAGCTTTAAAATTGTCTATGTGCTTCTTCTTAGCACCACTTACCTCTGCCTGAGCTGCCTGATACCTCTCAGCAACATTTAAAATTCCCCCAACTTCTCTGCACCTTGTTCCATGAGAAATTTTCTCATGTCTGGAGCCATGGACTCTCTCAATTGCTCAATCATGATCATTTCTTTAAGATCTTGGGTCTTCCCCAGAGCCGTCCATTTCTCCAAATAGGTTTCTATTCTGGCAGAAAATTGGTGGTATGTCTCCCCAGACAACAGTTTGGCATTTCTAAATTTCTTACGATAAAATTCACCATTCTTTTCGTACCTTAATAACAAAGCCTGCTTTAACATGTCATAATTGTCTTGGTCTTCCCTGTTCATTTTGGCAAATACTTCGTAAGAAGTACCCCTCAATCCCTGTGATAGTTTTAAGCTCCACCTCTCTCGCTCTAACCCATATGTAGTAGCTAATAACTCAAAACGTCCTAGGTACCCTTCTATGTCATCGTCTTTCTCAACAAAATGGTCTAAATGAAACCCCATAGCTGAGTTTGAGGCTCCCAGACTGGGCGTAGCATCTGAGGCAAAAGGGCTGGCACCATTTTCAGGAGCCTGGCCTTGTAATTCCAGCTCCCTTAGTCGTAATTCGTGCTCCCTCTGCAACCTTCTATCTTCTGCCTCCCTTTCGGCAGTCAACCTTTTTTCCTCTGCCTCCCTTTGCTGTCGTTTTTCTTCTGCCTCAATCTGCAGCCTCTTAATGTCTCTATCAGCCTCTAACCTCTTCTCTTCAGCTAACCTCCTTTCTTCCCGTTCAATATATTTATCACATTCAGCCGTTACGTATTGAATTAAAATTTGACCATCCATTCCCATCTCCTTCGCCGTGAGCACAGCAGCTGATCGGAACTTTGCTAGCTCAGCCATACTTTTCAGACAATATAATAATATACAAGCTAAATCTCTAACCAGTAAATACACTAAGTAATTCTTATGACTATAATCTAACTAACCAGTTAACTAATTAATTATTACTGGCTGTGAAGATTCACCAACTTTTATCTGCAGGGACACTTTTAATTTTAAAGGAAATTTTACAATTTATTTCCCTACTTTTATTTCTCCCACCAGGAGATCTTAATATTAATATTGGCTAATTATCCCTGGACAAGACCCCAATTTATGTAGTGGTGTTGATGGTATTGTATGATGGTGTTATTACTACATGTAACTTGTATGAGGCCAGCTGTGAAGGCTCCTGAGATAAAATGTAGTTGAGAATTATCAGAAGGCCTTTCTTGCTACCACTACGACCTCACACTTAATTTTTTTTCTTAATGAATGTGGCTACGTAAAGTGTCTAGGGTAATGATGTGTAATGTGGTGTGTTAGTTATAAATACACCCACAGACATTTAAGAAGACTAATAAGATTAACAAGTGTTAAAATACACTGAACTAACTCACGTGTATAAAGTTTTTGATATAATTATATTACATTTATTGGTTCTGGATCAAGTTTTATGTGACCAGAACTTGTTTTAAAAGAAGGATTGAAAATTTATGAAAAAAAATGCATGGAATGTTACATAATAAATGCAAGAGCGTACCTATTTAAGTACTAGACTAGTTAGTTTTATTAAAAAAAGTTCGAGTAGTCATCTCTTTGGGAGGATATTTACTGTTTGTGCTGTTGGGGTGGCCTCATCACACCTGTCTATATTGACTACACAATGTCCAGAAAATGGTGGGAATTTTTACGGGGATATTAGTCACTACCAATAGTTGGTGAATGTCCAGCAGACCAGAGGCTCACTCATCTTTTTGTAGCTCTGGTGCTGAAAACTTGCGGTCCCACCTCTCCGTGCTGGCGGGCAATAATGGTGGTCTCTGTCACAAGAACTGCACAGATACACTCGAGTAAAGTCACCCACCGAATAGACTCTGCTTTGTTGTCGATAGAAACTCACAGCTCTGCAATCAAAGTATGGGCTATGTGTCAAAATCTATTCTATACCCACGTCTGGACACCACACTGACACAACAACCACATCATACAGACAGGTCAGATCTCTCTGACCAAACAGCACAGTTACCATGGTGGGTTTACATCAGATAGATCCTCCCAGACTATAGATTCTGAAAAATATTTATTAGTTGTCGGCCCTAAAAGAAGATAGGTAATCTGTTTCAACGCTTGATATATCTTGCATAATCCTTGCTGTAGTTTATGTACCTTGTTGGTCCCTAGACCCTGACTTGGGCGGGGGGTCTAGAGCAACTCCCTACTTGTTTGTAAGGCTAGATTTTGATATGGCAGTATCAAATCACTCGAACATGAAACAATATTCAAAATATATAAAGAAATAATTTCAATCTTACCAGATTATGAATACATAACACAGAATTGCTAGCAAAACTCAGCTGAGCTGCTGGCTATAGTATGGCGTCCCTAAATTTATTCACTGTCTTTCATATGGGAAAACACCACACTTTAAAATCTGTGTCTAACACTGAACAATTATTGAAGAATGACCCCACTTTCGCGTCTGAGCGCTAATGATATGATTGTCTGTGGCCAATCACTGCCTAGTTGTACTTTAAATTTCAAATTTCTACACTAAAGTCATTTCAGTCATGCTTCAGTCAAGTATGGATGGTTATCTGTTAGTCTGTCCGTCTCTACTTGTGTTTCTAAAAAAAATGTGCTTGATTTTTGAAGCAATCTTTCTCTCCCCTTAAAATTTTGTCGTAAAAAGTTATATTTAGACACAGCTACCGCTCAAAAACCCTCTCCTCCATAATAAGTAACTTTGAACACCTGCGTCCCCAAGGTCGTGTTTTGTGTGCAAATAACGACACTTTTTATTCAAGGCAGTCTGTCGATGATGTAAACTACACTGTCTTTTGTCATTATCTTCAATATTATCTATCCGTTTGTAAAATTAAGATCATATTATTTCACTGCTCAGAATAGGCCATCCGGCCAGCTAATTTTTATATTCCTAACATTAATATTAAGAAAAATTACTTTTTAAATTTTTGTAATTTTCCTACCATCCGCGTTCTGCCGCTCAATTCAAATCAAAATCTTAGTATCGCAAAAGCGTCCATTCCGTACCTCGTGTCAATTTGGGGGACGTGAATTTTTTACTTTCCTCCATCCCCCCCAATTGCGTCTCCTTAGCCTTGCTACGCAATCTTTCCAGTCATATTTTTTCCTTTTTGATCCTCCGTTCCCCTCCTGTCTAGCAAGGCAAAATTTATAGAGGATGATGACCCGCGGTCTAGGCGATCATGTACATCAGCAGCTTACGCATTATGTTTTTTATCCTTAAATGTTATCTTTGGAGTATTTTACCGTTGTATCTCGGTCAATTTCACTACACACTCACTATAAGCACAAGTATTTAGGACCCAAAAAAAAAAAATGTAAAAATTACACAATTTTAATACACTGGTTTAAGATTTGGAATAAATAATTAGGCAACATGTTGCCAGTAAACTAACGGCAGCAGCTAAATATATTATCTATAATCATTGACAAAAAATACCCTAATTATAATCCACCAATGTCTGGTGTAGTTCCCCGATGTCTGTGATGAGACAAATAAAAAGTAGGACTACTGTTCTCTCTGGCATGTCCTTACAGGCAACTAATAGGAGGTTATGCTTGGTGCTGGTAACTTCATCATGACAAACGCTGCTCCAGAAACCAACATTACAAGTGTATTTAAATGTTTGCTGCAAGCTTCCGGCACAGGAACCAGCTGCTGAGGTAGTTCTATAAGATGTGAAAAGGGAAATGATGATAACCCATTAGTGGGTTGGATTTAAATTTTGTCTTTTAATGAAAGTCAGTCATTACTGATGCAACTTTGATAAAGACCTACTGGTTTGCTTCCATCAAAGTTAAGGTAATCCCAGCCACCTGGCATGGTTTCCACAGTGGTAACTTATTAATCCACTTCTTGTCCACACCCAGACGTTGCTCCACAAGGTTGGCTGTCACCTGAGGTCAAGCAGAATTGTATTCTCTTGTTAAAAAGAAAATAATGTTGGTTTGAAATTAGTGAACAGAATAAAGACAGCGTGAAGGACTGCAGTAAGACAGTAAAATAAATGGTGGGTTTAAAAAAATGGTAGTATGTCTTAGTAGATTAGAGAAAATTACCTACATGGCAGCAGCAAAGCCTTCGTCAGGGACAGACAAACAAAGACAGAAAGAAAGATAGCAAGAACTAAGTGAGATAGATGACAAATTAATTAGAATAATACAAATGTCGGAATCATGTGAAAATTGGCTTCTATGATACAAGTTGAGCAGATGAACGGGTTTCTATTATTCTAATTTATTTGTCAAGCTTCTTACTTAACTCCCACTTTCTTTCCTTTCTGTCTTTGTTCATCTTATCCCTGATGAAGACACTGTGGCTGTAACGCAGGAAATTTGTACTAGAAAGACATATTACCATTTTTTTCAACCCACAGTAAAACGTATCAACAAAGTTAAATTTAACAATCAACATTCTAACTTCTTGGTTACAGGAGAGGATAACCAAGAAATTAGGCTTTCATAAATGGATGCTTACACAGAAGAGAAGTATTACAGTAGGATGACCTATGAAGGAAAGAATACTGCTGGAACAAAAGTGAGACAAAAGATACTGGTGGTTGATACAAGACATATTGAGGAAACCAACAAATAACAAAGCAGTTCTCACTTCTTCCTCCATCTTGTCTATCATACTATATATACCCTTCATGTTTTATTTAACTTTTCTCTCTTCTTGTTTGCTTTGGTTTTTATCAGTAATGTCTGACTAGTTGACCTAGATTAATGTCTGACTAGTTGACCTAGATTAATGTCTGACTAGTTGACCTAGATTAATGTCTGACTAGTTGACCTAGATTAATGTCTGACTAGTTGACCTAGATTAATGTCCGACTAGTTGACCTAGATTAATGTTTGACTAGTTGACCTAGATTAATGTCTGACTAGTTGACCTAGATTAATGTCTGACTGGTTGACCTAGATTAATGTCTGACTAGTTGACCTAGATTAATGTCTGACTAGTTGACCTAGATTAACGTCTGACTAGTTGACCTAGATTAATGCCATCATCATTTTCACTCCCAATGGAGCACGGGGCCAGCCCTACAGCTGATCCCCTTGCAGGAAGCCTGTACAAAGCTTTAACGTGCTCTTGCAAGTTGTGGTTCCTGACAAATGTGCCAGCCCCATGCACAAACTCATATTATTGGCCTTGTACTACATGCCTGTGGCAGCAATAACACTAGTGTTTCTTTGTCTCATCACAGGCCTCCAGCAGACAGGGAGAGAGATGTTGGTTAAGTCAGTGATCATTCATCTCAACTTATCTTTTATTTCTATTCGTGCTACAGTGAACAGTCCTCACTATATCTTCCATTCACTTTTCATGATCCCACTTAATTATCTTTCATGAATCAGGGTTCCCACAGAGTTAACTAAACCAAATTCCATGACTTTTCCATAACCATTCTGTAAAATTCCAGGACCATAAATATCATATATCTTATCAGTTGTGTTATTTGTCTTACACTTAAGTAAAAAAAATATATTGACTTGCTGAAAAATATGTTTTTAAAAAAAAATCTGTTTTTAAACATTTTATTGTAATATTTGGATGCTTTCATAGAAAAAAAAGTTTTGTTTCTAAATGAATGAATTAATGTCCCCTTTTCAGTCCTTCAGGAGCATAGTACAATAATAACAGTTATACCCCATGCAGGAAGCCTGTGTCAAGGCTTTTCCTGTGTTCTTGCAGTAGTGGTTCAGTAGCAGTCTGCCTGCCCATGCACAAGCTCACATCCGTCACCTCTTACACAAAGACTAAGGGAGCAGTGGTTTATTCATTCTGTGTCTCCTCATAGAACTTCTTTTAAAGATGTCCGTCCAGTTTCTAGTATGGTAGGTATGCTTGTAACTTTAACATTAGAGTGTCTCTTTTGTTACTCATGATTGTCTTTTCATGTCTGAGATCATAAAAGTCTTTAACAGAAGTTATATACTGTGGACCCAGCATAATCCAGAATGGCTTTTACCGTGATCAGTGGGTGGACCAAAATTTTGCAGACTGCCGCCTTTTCATACGCTTCATATTTAAACGATTTATGGATTTAGCAATAAAGACACAAAACATTAAGGTGAAATCTTTTTTTTTTTCAGCATCCAAAATAAAGGATGTACATGATTAATATATCTTTTTAATTCTTTTCGCTCACTCATGTGTGACGATAGTTGCTTGTCCTAATGCTAGACGTCCATAAGATAAATTTACATCAAAATAAGCAAATCTGACAACATGAACTCAAAACGATGTTGCTAAAGTTAAGACCCCACCATTCATGTTATATCAAGTCTACAGTGCATCTTTCTCACTGAAGGAGAATGGTTGATGGGGAAGCCAAAGCAACTAAGTCTTGTGGGCAGAGCTAAAGACAGTGCAAACAGAAATGTGTGGTAAGTAACTAATGCACCTAAAGGTTCCACAAAGAATGAAAAAGTTGGATGATGATAATGATGTTTTTATTAAAAATACAACCTGAAATTGTATCACTGCCTTACTAGGAAAATGTTTACAAGAACTATGAGTGGAATCTGTCTATTACAAATGGTTCATGACTTCTAGCAGCAACGCAAATACTGAAACTTGACACATACCATACTGCAATAGATCGGCTGAGCAAATCGTTTAGTGAGACCACCATAATGATCATAATGAAAGTGTGTAAGAACGTATGCCTCACAACCTGGTATCACTCCGTAACTGAAAGCATCCACGGTGATATTAGTGGCTGTAAAAAAAAACAGTGAACATTTGTAACAATACATTCTTAAATCACATAAAACTGTCAGTGTTTCAATCAATGTTTTACAACCTATATTAGTCCTGTACAAACAAGACAACATTGTGCCCCCAAAAGAAAAAGCAAAGAACAAAACCGCTGTAAATTAGATGTTGGGAAGACACAAGAAAGGCAGCAGGTGCACAATTTACTCACTCCCTGCACAGGGAGATAGTGACGAAAAATAACAATGGGACTCTTTCAATAGCCCATAATTGGAATTTTACACTTTAAACCTGTTAACAAGGATCTATTGGAGGGCAAGTCTGGTGCCCGCAGCCGAGGTAATTCCAGCTCCAACAGTGTATGTTAAAGTTGTTGTAATTAAACGTTTATAATGCCCAGCATCAATGAAATTCAATGAGGTTTTGATAGGGCTGGCAACCCAATCATGTAAAATCGATTGTCATAGAAACCACTGCTGTAAGTAGCATGCATATTGCTTGGTGAAGGCTTCCTGAAGACAATGCTGCAATGTTGACTCCATGCTCCATAAGGATCACATGAGTCAGTGCAGGCTCTCTAAGAACAACTACAGTTTGCTGGCTCCATGCTCCGACAGGAGCAACCAAGAATCAGAAGTAGAAGATACTGAAACAATAATCACTATAAAACAATCTGACTGACTAATAACAACTGTAATAACAAAGGAAGTAACTGAGTAGCCATAACACAATATTATTAATAAAGTAATATCAACACCTATAATCTGGTTAAAAACTCACAAACTACCAACAATGCTATCTATTTTTAGAAATGATTGTTTGATGCCGAACAAGTCTGATTCAGCTAAGGACTTACTTGGGATCTTCTTGTAGAAGGGGCATTGTCTTTTGGTCCTTGTATTATTCTGTTGCTGCTCTTCCTTTCCTACCTCATACCATTTCTCGATGTCTGCAACAGAGGCTGACTTTGTTAACAAATGTTTTGGAGAATGTCTGGACATAGACGCTACTGCTATAGAACTTGCACTTCTTTGATGTAAATTAGGTCTGGCTGCAACTTTAGAGAAGCTGTTAGGCAAGGACTTCATATGAACTGAATTTGAGCAAACATTTAATGTGTTGTTCAATGATTTCAAAGTCTTGGGACCAGATCCAAATTTAGCTTTAAAGAATGAGAAAATGGAAGTCTGTTTCTGTGCAGCGGTCAGCAACATGTTTGTGTCTGCTGAACTAGGAAAATCATTTTGTGCAATACTTGAATGTCTATTCACATCAAGCGTTTCTCCTATAGTTTCAACCAAACTTATGCTGCTATCTGATGAGTTACTCTTGCTGGAGGGAAAACCATCTTCTGCTGCAGAATGGACATCACATCCTGAAGACAATGAATTCTGTTTACTGCCAGAACTCTCAATTGAGGAGTTAGAAATCTGAAGATCACATTTGTCTCTACATTTATAATCCTCAACGCAGCTTTCAAGACTGCAGGCCTCTTCATCAGCCAGAAACCCACCCTCTGTGTCTGTGTGTGGGATAATTTTATCACATTCATCTGAACTACTTTCAGACTTTGTTACAACAATATTATCCTCATCTTCAAGAGAAGCTGTAGGGGTATCTATGTGTTCACCACAACTTGCACCACCATTTACAACTTTCTTAGGAGTTGTGGGATTGTTCCATTCATCTGTGACATCATCCTTAACCTGCAAAGCTGTATTTTCCTGTGCTGTAGAACTGTCAATATTTTCTCTTAAACTATCACTCTTCACTAAACAGTCAGTAGTATTTGTAATGCTGTGACAATGTGAATTACTAAATGGCAACAAGTTATCACTAATTGTCCCTCCCATTGCAGGGACACTCCCTTCTTCCTCTCTTAGAAACATCAATTCCTCATCAACAAAGTCAAAAAGGCTGTCAACAGATTCAGAACTTTTCCTCTTCTTGATCCATCCTTCACTTGTGGGACTAAAGTATCTGTGAATATTATGACATTTCACTGACTCACATTTCTCAGCAGTAGATAAAGCAGAAGCTTTTACTGACCTTGAACATTTTGAAGCAGCCATTTTAGTTCTTACCACCTTAGTACTGGAACATATCTTGTTTGTTGATAGCTTACTCTTAATCATTCCTTTATGGCTTGGAGAACCTAAATTTACATGAGCGCTGTTTTTGTTCTTAATTGATTTATTCCTTTGGCTTATTTTATTACAAAGATTCTTTTCCTTACTAAGCACAGGCACCTTTGATGACACAAATTCATTCTCAGGCTCCAAATCCACGTCAATAACTTCTGTTGCATCATTCTTCTTAATACCATCTGCTATCCCACTTTTAGATTTTTCTGAAACAAAAGAAACATTTAAAGTAAGTTACACAACTTGTCTATGCCATCTTGTGACTAAAACTTTGATAGTCAATGCATCGATTAACTAAAATGCTTTTGAGTGTAATTGTTGAAAACACACAGACAAATAAACAAACGCTGTGAACATTAAATATAAAATAAAATATTCCGACTTTACAAAATCAGCCTATTAGTTTCATATATGCACTATTTGAGTATAAAGTAAAGTTCTTATTGCTTAGTGAAAGTAATCTGGATTATCAGCTGACCACAATTTTATTGGGACTTAAAACCCTTTTTTTAAGCAGTTCTGAATTAAAAAGAAATCTTTATTAGCCAGGTGTTAATAAGTAGGTTAAAAGGAAATTTCAGAGTGAAAACTAAAAAAAAAATTTGTATTGAAAGGAAGACAGTCTGATGAAAACAGCAAAAAGTTATGGGACTGAAAATAAAGCTATCTACGTCTAAACAATTTTGAATTAAATTAATTAAAACTAAAAACAACACCATACCCTTTACTCGGAGCTGATCTGTGGATGAGTGTACTTTTGTTTCACATTTCTGGGGCACATCCTTTTTTAGACTTTGACAAGACTTCCTTCTTAGCTTAACAGAAGTTCTTCCATGACTGCTTTCTTGTACATTCATCTGTCTGTTAATTTGTGCTCTTTCCTTAGCAACAGATTTGTAATTCCAGATTTCATCTTCATCAGAATCAGTTTCTTTACCCATCTTTTACAGTTCTGTTACAAAACTGAAAATAAAAAGTTACAAGAGATGAGCATATAAAAAAAACACAAAATCTTCAAAGCAGAAACTTGTTCCCTCACATGCAACACACACTGTTATTAATGTTTATATTCATCTACTTTGCAGAAGCAACACTAATTATAAGGTACTGAATTTCTATGGAAAAAATGACCTCAGTTTATGCAAATCTCAAATTACGTGCATGTCTCAAGAATGTAACCTTCACATATATCACAATCAGTATATCTTGGAAAAACTACAGAAAGTTGAAAGTTTCAATTATTTAGGCAGTAAAATGACTCAGGATGGTGACACAACAAGAGAAATCCATACTAGAATTGCTTTGGCAGCTAGCGCCTTCAATAGATTATCTAACATTTGGAAATTACGATCATTGAATATACATACCAAGCTTCGTCTGTTTAATTCAAATGTTATCTCAGTGTTAACATACGGCTGTGAGAGTTGGAAAATAACAAAATCATTGGAGAACAAGCTGAATACATTCGAGAACAAATGTCTTAGAAAACTCATGAACATCAGTTGGAAAGAATTCAAGACTAATCGACAAATAAGAGAAGACTCTAGGCAGAAATATGTCTCCGACTATATAAGGAAAAGACGATGGTCATATATCGGTCATGTCCTACGAATGCAAAACAACAGAATACCACTACAGGCGCTCACTTGGGTTCCTGAGGGTAAGAGGAAAAAAGGAAGACCAAAAGAAACACTCAGAAGAACAATAATAAGAGAAGGAAGAACGTTGGGCCTAAATAATGTGCAAGAGCTAAGAGGAGTGGCGTCACAACGAACAACCTGGAGAGCACTGGTATCTGCCTTATGCGCCGTGTTTGGTGCTTAAAGAATTTATTATTTATTATTATATCTTGGCAGCAATATAGACCCAGTTGGAGGAACAAATAATGATTTCAAAATAATAGCAAAAAAGGCAAGGGGAGTTTTCATTGTATTTTGAAACAATGCAGAAATCAAGTCCAACACAAACATATGAATTGTCCATAAAAAATGTCATGTCATTCCTACTGTATGACTCCGAAACATGGAAGACAACAAAAGTGAGGTAATTTCCTATTACTCGTACCTTTTTGCTCCGCAGTGAATATGTGTAGTTAAGTGTTAACCCTAATCCTAACCCTAACTGCTACGAAACAAGACATATCTACACATATTCACTGCGGAGCAAAAAGGTAGGAGTAATAGGAAATTACCACAAGATTGCTAAAGTAGAACCAACGGAAAGAACCAGACAAATACCTGAGGACAAAGTGGTGAGGAAAAGATGGTGATGGATAGAGCACACATTAAAAAAACCGGCAGATAGCATTACGTCGTGGCTATGTTAGAGCAGAATATAATTCGAGTAAAAACTAGGCCTAGTAAAAAATTGATCCATTGCGTAACGTTATTAGCATGTCCCACACTGAATTGCAGTATTATTTTTATGTATTTTTAAAATTATATAGGTGCATATCTAAAATTGAAAGATAATATGACTCAGGCGTGTATGCAATCAGCGCTACAGGAATAATCAGCATTTATATCATTGGACATTTGCTGAGGGAGACTGTGCACCAGTGAGTTTACCCGGAGTGCAATGAGGTCAACTCTTAACAATAACATTGAATGATGAAAGAATAACAATATAAATACAACATTTGGTATATTAAAACTGCACGTTGCGTTTTTCAAAACTTCACGTACCACACAAGTGTTAAAATCCTTCGAGTCATTCTACGATGTCAGTTTAAATAGCCAAGGAGCTAATCTAGAAGGTAGCCTATTGTAGGCCTAATTGAATTGGGTCGAGTAGTTTTCAAAATGTTTAAAATAAAATGGCCAGCGGTTATGCACCAAAACTACATCAAATCAAAATTTTTGAAGTCTGTACGCCCTCCTTAATGGCAACGAAATGTATTTGTGCTTTTAGATATCACTAGATACTTGACACCCGGCCGGTTTTTACATAAATTCGCTGGCGCAGCGACTTCCTTCAATTAAATATCAAAGTCAGTTATATAACTGGAACAAGGTTTCCACTCAAGTTCTAGAGATAAACCCAGATTTTATTCTTAAAAAAAAAACCCCAGAAATACCCAGATTATTTTATGCGTCAAATACACGGGATAGACGATGGTTTCACAATCTTTTAGTGCAACTTTAGCCAAATAAGCTGTGTGCTACCAATTTTTATTTATTTCTTCATTTTTGTTTTATTTTTTAATTACCAAAAATTCACAATTATATAAAAATAATTTTATTAACACCCCAATATATGAACTCTTGAAAATGAGATGTTTTAACAGTAACATACTTACAGTAGTTACATTAACAAAATGTTCCTCAAATCAAATATAAAATGTTAGTTGTAACTTGTTACTGTTGAAAATTGTCACTTGTCAGCGACTCGGCATCCATGTCGACAACTTCTCCTTCGTCAAGATCATATGCATGAATTGACAAAGTGGAATCTTGATTGTGGAGTTTCAAAATCTTTGCATATCTCTGCCGACAACGTCCTTCACGCACATCTTCAACCACGCTTTTACTTGGATTAAACTTATGACAAACTCCATCTTTGGCAACTGCTTGCTTGGCTAGTATTCGATTGTAAACTGTTTCACACATAAGCTTGTTGGTTTCTTTAGTTTTAACTAAGTTAACCTTCGAAAACACTCTTTCGACGCATGCTGAGGAGTGAGGTAGTGCCATAAGCGTGCACATGAGGTGAGCCAAAACATCACATTTCTTCTAGTTATTAGCATCTGTTACTTGTTGCAGTCCCAGCCAGAATGCTGGCGGATCCTCATCCACCAAATGTCCAAGATCTTTTCGGTACGATGCCAGTTCTCGCCATTGATCAGACAGACGATCAAGGCTCTCTTCTGAAACAACTGTTGGGAACTGCGCTGCTAATGGAATGACAGAAGGTTTGTTGATCTCGAGAGCTTGCTTTGGATCCAACAGCTAATGTAAACGAGTAAAAAAACAACGTCATTGGTGTGGTTAAAAACAAGAATTAAATTTAAGTTGAATAAAAAAAATATAGCACATAATTTTTTTTACATGTAATTATAATATAAATATAATGTATACTACTGGACAAAAGTTAAGGGCCACTAAGAAAAACTCCACTATGGACCAAATAAATGCAACCAGGTGTAAACAATTTATTACAAAATAAAGTTGATTCATCCGTGGAAAAGATCAGTCAAGTGTTTTTTAATAATGTGTGACTTACTAACAAAAAGAAATTCAACTCACTTTTTCACCTTTTGAACTAGTGGGGCGTGTTGCAAAAACCACGAGTTTTTGCAGCAACAATGGCAATTTTCACGTGCGGGTTAAAGTGACCCAGTTTTTGGACATTTAAAAAAAATTAACCTAGTGCACACAGAAATGTATACAAATTTCTCTGAGCTCATCTCTAATGACATTTTCACTTGTCTTTACGTTTGCCAATCAATTAAAAATTGCCATTGTTGCTGCAAAAACTCGTGGTTTTTGCAACACGCCCCACTAGTTCAAAAGGTGAAAAAGTGAGTTGAATTTCTTTTTGTTAGTAAGTCACACATTATAAAAAAACACTTGACTGATCTTTTCCACGGATGAATCAACTTTATTTTGTAATAAATTGTTTACACCTGGTTGCATTTATTTGGTCCATAGTGGAGTTTTTCTTGGTGGCCCTTAACTTTTGTCCAGTAGTATATAATGTTCAGTGCACAGAATATACATACATTGTAAATGCCAAGTGTCAAATATACCCAGATTAATGCAAATTTGGGGAAAAAATACCCAGATACCCAGAAGGAAGCTAAAAAACCCAGATCTAGTAAAAAAAATACCCAGCAGTGGCAACACTGAACTGGAACCACCAGGCCGTTCCTCCCCTCCCCCTTAATATTATTCTTGTTCGGAGTTTCTGCTTGATTTTGTTCGTTTTTTTTGTTTTGAACATACAAGCATAATTGGTAATTGTAATTTGCCCTATGTACAATGATTTGACATATGTAATGCCACTTTCCCATATCGGCAGTTGTTCATATTATTTGGAATTGAAAACAATATATAGGCCTATCATAATTTTTTTTTTTTAAATTAATGAAGAAAAATATCCCGCTCAACCTCTGATGGGGGTTATAATTAGGATATATATTGTTTTCAATTCCAAATAATATTAACAACTGCCGATATGAGAAAGTGGCATCACATTTGTCCTTATTATAATTAGAACCCATCAGAGGTTGAACGGGATATTTTTCATTATTAATATAAAAAAATACCCCATTAAACCCCTAAGTTATAAAGGTAAAAAAGCTAAGAAAAGTAGAACAACAGAAACCAAATAAATGTGGTGATGAGTAAAACAGAGATCAAAAGCTTAATTAAAAGAATAATAACTGTAGAATGGACAGTAGAGTGGGATGGAAGTCTGAAGGGCAGACATGCATATAAATTATTCAAGGCTCCAAGAACGTGTCAGATATGTAGACAACTAAAAATTGCTAGCAATAAGAAACTTCTTAGACTGCAATTAGGAATGTGCTGTTTTAAAAAATAAGAATCTTACTGTGCAGAATGTCTAGAAAAAAAATAATATAGAGCATTTTCTATTAAAATGTAGGAAGTGTGAACAATAGAGAAAACCAATATTAGATTATTTACAGGCATGCAATTCGTCCATAACTGTGGAACAGATGTTGAGAATATATAGACCTAGAGGATTGCACAATATAGTAAAACAGTATATAACAATTTTTAAAAAAAATTAATGATGAAAAATATCGCGTTCAACTTCTGATGGGTTATAATTAGGATATACCGGTATATTATTTTCAATTCCAAATAATATGAACAACTGCCGATATGGGAAAGTGGCATCACACCTGTCAAATCATCGTATATAGGGCAAATCACAATTACCAATTATGCTTGTTTGTTTTAAAAAAAAACCCAAACAAACAAAAACGAGATAAAACCGAACAAAATCAAACAGAAACAAGAATAATATTAAGGGGGAGTGGTGTAAAGGCCTGGTGGTTCCAGTTATATAACTGACTTTAACAGATATTTAATTAACTTTCACTTGCCATAAGTCAAATGTATTATAAGAACATCATCAGACCTTCACATTCCCAATTACTATATATTGACTTTTGTTTTTGTTAAATGCTGTTTGACTATGCAGTTCCCTAGGTCTGTCTATTCTTAAAACCTCTTCAATATTTGTAGGTAAATTTGATGCCTGCAGATAAGCTAACATTGGTATTCCCATTTGTTCATACTTATTACATTTTAATAAGAAAGGTTCTATATTATTGTCTTAAAGTTCTTCTATTCTGAAATAGCCTTTTCTCAGCTGCAGTCTGAGAAGTTTCTTATTACTGGGAATTTTCAATTCTTTAGATATCTGACATTTTCTTGTTGGAGCCTTGAACATCTTATATGCATGTCTTCCTTTCAGATTTTTATTCCACTCTGCTTTCCATTCATCTGTTATTAAATATTTAATTAAGATCTTAATCTCTGATTTACTCATCCCTACATTTATTAGATTTTTATCAGATCTACCTTTCTTGGCTTCTTTCCCTCTATACCAGCATGTGAAGGTATCCAAGTGATTTAGACTGAACATCCTGTGGAATATAAGTATGTTGTAGTAGCCAGAAATATCTCCTCTGCTATATCAGGTCTACTGCATTCTCGTAAGTTCTAAGTGCTTGAATTGTTGAAAGAGAGTCAGTTAAAATTGTAAATACTCGAGGCGAAATCTCAGGTTATTATTAATGTCTAACCTGACATTGATTTTACGTGAGTATCCCCTTTTTCTTGTACAGAGACAGGTGTCCCTCGCCATTCAGGCAAATACTCGCCGATTTCGGAGGTACCCATTAGAGCTGGGTCAGCTCAGGAGCCGCCAATCCCTGGTCGACAACACTTCTTCAAATGTACTCGCTAGGTCTCGAGTTAATCGTCCAAATCCCGGTCGACGAAAAATCCTCAAATGCCGTCGCCCGGGTTTGATCCTGCATCACCCGGTCGCCAGAGCGGTGTGGTAACCACTACGCTAGCGCGGCTCCCGAATCCCTGCAGTGAAAATGGATGTATATAACAAGAACTAAAATTAATAAATAAGGACCAATGATGGTGTGAGGTAAAGGGGTTGTCTGATGGGGTGCATGTATGGCTGATGGCAGATAACTGGTGTATTCGATGTAATTAAAGACACCCTCGGGCTTTCCCGCCCCTTTTCACCTTGTTAACAACAGGGCAGTTATGAGAGACTTCATTTTATTATTTTTTTTTTAAATTCGTTTGTTTTTTATTTTTATTGTTTGCTTGTTTCTTGGAAAGGGGAGGTCACACACAAAAACATTCACACAAATTTGGTTTTGATTTACTATACTGTACTGTATTTGGACTGAGTGGAAAGGGGGGGGAGGGGGGGGGGGGAAGAAGAAGGTGCTATATTTGGGTATTGGAAATCTGACTTTATTTTCTTGAATTAGTAAACAATATGTCCTAATTATAACCCATCAAGGGTTGAACGGGATACTTTACAAAAAAAAAAAAAAAAAAAAAAACACTTTAAATTATTATACTAGGGTGGGATTCTCGACGAGGCCACGGAGTTCGTGCACTGTGCTAAGATCCTCCTTGTGTGATCTAAGGCAGGAGATCGGAGCACTGATGGAGTTGTCCGTGTACAATAAAGATAGTCCTTAAAACCAAATCAAATCAAATTATACTTGGGACATATACCCCTCTAGTGTGTATACTTCTAGGTACGGTAATATATTCAATTTCCACCATCTGTTATACAGCATCAAACTCAGCGCGTCATTAAAAATCGAGAAATAAAGAAAAGATTGGAGTTGAAAGAAAGACAGTCTGATGAATACAAAAAGTTATGGGACTGTATGATTTTTGTTTCCTTCATGAAAATGGCAGGTTCTTCATACTATGTGTGTGTGTGTGTGTGTGTGTTTTTTTTTTTTTTTTTAATGAAAGCCAGGAGTATATGGGTGTATATTTATTTTCATACTTACTTACTTAGTCGTTCCTCTTCCACCCTGGGATGTGGGGTGTATATCGGCTGTCTACCTTTTGGCCTGGTTCCAGTCCCGTCCTCGGCCCTTCAGAGATGTTGTCCTCCCAGCAGCTTTGTCGACTCGAGTCAATCGATTCGGACTCGAGTCTGATTTAAGTCACCACAAAGACTCGATTCAAGACGACTTGCGATTTATACATTAGCGACTCGACTCGTGACTTGCAGATTAGGGAGAACTGACTCACCGTTCTCATTCATAATGCACTCTTAATTAAGGAGAAACAAAAATGCGTTTGTTTTAAGAGATATCACCAAAACATCACAGTGCGTACACAAATTTCATTGTGCAAACACATTTTACTACAGCTTATCAGATATAGTTGGATACTGTTGTTAGACAAACGTCTCGAGACATAGCGACTGTCAGAATAATAATATTCCTCGGCTGTGTAAACGTAACAGCATCCTGACTGCGGGGGAAGTATAACGTGCGCTGAGACATGTAATTATGAAAGGAAACTCTATACAGAGCAATACAACAGGAGGCAATCTGATCATCATAAGTTGTCTCCCCCCCCCCCCCCCCCCCCCACGGTCGATCAAGTGTTTCGGCCCCTTAATGTCCTTTACAATCTAAGGGGGCGAGCCCACTTAGGCCATGACTCCAAAGTGTCAGCCTCCTGTTGTCTAGTGCAAAGAATTGAACCTAATCCACCTTGGTTTTAGCTTTTAATTCCACTCCTATTTTCTGCCAGCTGGAGGCAATTGTGAAAGTAACCCCTATGTTAAAAATAAATTACTGTTTCGAGTTCCGTAGCACGTGATGCTTAGATCTAATATTTATTTACTGTTTACAGGTCTCGGGTTTCCCTTCCTTATGTGTTATAAATGTTTATACAATCCCAAAAACCTACCCTCTGTCCTGTACTTACTGTTCTTAGTCTTCTATCATTTACTAGACACAGTATTAAGGTCTTTGTCTTGTGTGGACTGACCTATACTGTATAATAGGGGAACAACAGAAGTGATTGCGTCATTAATAGGCTGGACTGCCCATGTTAAACTTCCGGTGTTATGTGTTGCGGGTCGCACTAATGACCCGTCATCGAAGCATCATTTTTTGGTGATGCCTAGATGGCAGGAAGGATAGTGTGATTCGCTTGCATAGCTAGGCGGGGTTGTCGCACGGAAGGTCCTGGGTTCGAGTCCTAGGTAAGCCACTCACGTCTGTTGTTTTTCTGTTGTCTAGTTTTCTACATCTTTATTTCTTACGAGTGCCTGAAAACATACTGATAAAGTCCTCTATTTATTCCAGTTAGTGATCTCCACCAAAAGATAAATATAAGTGGATGGAAGCAGACATCATCATCATCAGTTGATAAACTCTTAATACAAGACCCTTGCCCTGAGCAAGAGACATGCTGAGAAATCTGAAGCTCGCTCGAACATCACCAGAGTTAAATACTGTGTTGTTGTGTTGCTCGTGGTTCGAGTATGGAATGTCAACTTGACCTACGCAGTGGTGTGTAGACATAGATGGAGTGTATAATGTGCGAATGATAGGAAGAGTTCGTGGTGTTGACAAATGTTCTTTTCTCACACTCATGTATGGCTGGAAGTCATCGACACCAACGACTGTGTACCTTTACTAAAGTTTAATTGGACGTACACACTCGACAGCACAGATAGTGACAAATCACAGGTTGGCATAATACATCATGATACAGTGGATAAATGGTCTTGCAATGTTACATGGGCACTCATGTAGAATAATTGTATAATGGACTGTCAGTAGCCAAGCACTCAGTATCGCCCATATATATATCAACTGAGTTTACTGACAAAGCACGTCAGATTATAAACAATATCCAAGATGGCTTCTACCTCATCTCGTCTAGCGAAGATTCTTTAACATAAGGTTCAGCACAGTTTTTTCATATAATAATATTGAACCGCTAGCAATGGGTTCTCATGTGTAGCAGTGATCTCTGGACTAATCAAGCGATAATACGGGCATCCCTTTTCTCTTCTTGAAAGTCACTACATGTTTTGGTTCCAAGATGGCTTCACTCGTGAGCTGTCACTCACGTTTGGATACAGATAATGAATCTGTCCTAAAGTTAGTCATTCATTAAATCTTTCATTGCTCTGTAGATTTGGTCATGAACAATTGACTGCATTCTACAGGGTATAGTGCTGCTAGGAATCGAAGTCGTTTTCATCGAGTCAAATATATTCTCTTAGACATTCAAATCGTACCTATCGAAAATGGTGGCTTCGTACGAGAGTTCATAAGAGTATCTTTGATTACCTTGGTATCAGAAATATGATTCTGCCATTCCTTGGCAATACGAATAAACACTGGGGTAAAGCATACACGATAGGTCTAGACGACTATCACTTTCCCCACAAATACTGCGATCACTTTTTCCCCGGCGACAAGCCGACATAGAAAAAACAGTCCCCATCAGGACGAAGCCAAATCACACCACCCTCTAGCGACACATCCGCCGAATAGCCTTTGACCTCCCTAGAGACAACAGAACATATAGTTCGACTTAGATATGTAAAGATATACAGATATAAGACAGACTCGTCCTACTCAGACAAACAATACACATAAATTCAGGCCATAGATATTCTGAAGCAAGAACAATCTATTATTACCCAAACAACGAATAAATCGCAGTAAAATGGATTCATCCGCGGAGTTCGATCGAAGAGACGGCACAACTTTCAAGGGAAGTAACTCAATAATGACTTTCCCTTAAGCACTAAAAAATTACCTATTTTGTTTACAAAATATTTGCGAACATAACAAGTATACTAATGTATAATATTGTAAGATATCAAAGACTGCACGTAACAGTCTTACCACACCTCCCGGGAAAAAAAAAAAAAAAATGGATCATTTTTTTTTTTTTTGGAAATACATCTAGGAGCAACGTACAATAGGCTCACAACGCATGAATAATGCGCAGATGAAAATATCAGGAATACCTATAACGCCTAATATGAGGCTAAGTCGACTTATGGAGCGACTGGTGAGAATGTGTCTCATAAACTGAGAGAAATTATTTCTCTACAAGTATATTTTTCCAGGAAGGTGTCATCAAAGTATAATACAATTTTGGCAATTACACAATGCCTAAAAAATTCATATCATCATTTCGTATTAGATATCTTAAATTTATGATTTATGAAGAAAAAATCATCAAAGCACAGCGGTGAATAAACATCAATGAACCGCTATGTAGTGATACAATCATTATATTATTAAATTACGAATGTGTATCTATCATGATATAGAAAAGGAACTACTATAGAACTAGACATATCAAGAAGTCTAAGCCCTAATAGTTATGTGGAATCATGTGGGCATCTTGACAGAATGTCTGCCATCACATTATCTGATCCACGAATAGCTCGCACAGAGAAATGAAAAGGTTGAAGAGCAATTGCATATCGAGTAGACCTCGAGCTCTTCAAATTCTTACTCTGTATAGCAGTAAGAGCTTTTTGGTCGGTTTCTACTATGAAATGTGCGCCTAGAAGGAATCTCTGTAGTTTGAGGATCGACCAAACCATAGCTAATAGCTCACGGTCTAAAACCGAATAATTCCTTTCTGCCGCATTAAGTTTTCTGGAAATATACATTACAGGATGCAGAGTTCCAGAGTACTCTTGCATTAGTGCCGCTCCAATCCCAGTGGATGAAGCGTCACTACGAAGAACGAATGTCTTATCTTTAGTGGGTAGCACTAAAATAGGTGGTGTTGAAAACAGTGTTTTAATCTTATCCAGAGAGCATTGGCATTCCTGAGACCAGTGGACCACATTAGGCGAACCTTTCTTTAGAAGTGTTGAAAGAGGTGCCATGATAGAGGATAGATTCTGAATGAATCTGCCATAAAATTGAATAAGACCTAACAGACTTCTCACCTGTTTTTTAGTCTTAGGGATTGAGATGTTAAGTATCTTACTAGTATTATGGTCCTCTGTCTTTAGGAAACCATGACCAACTCGGTGGCCTAGGAAAGAAATTTCGCTAAAACCAATATAGGCTTTAGAGGGTTTCGCTGTCAGGTTGTGCTCACGCAAAGTAGACAGCAATTCATCTAACCCTGAATAGTGATCTTCCCAAGTATCGCTGAAAAGACAGATGTCGTCTAGATATGCAATGACATCTGACCGATAAGATAGGATTCGGCGCATCATGCGTACGAATGTAGCTGGTGCGTTCATAAGACCGAAAGGCATAAAATTCCATTGGAACAAACCTCTAGGTGTTGAAAAAGCCGTGAGAGGTTTGGCGCGTTCAGATAAAGGAACTTGCCAATATCCTTTAGACAAATCAAGTTTAGTGAAAAAATGAGATTTGGAGAGTCGAGTAAGTAGCTCTTCCAGTAAAGGCATAGGTTCGGCATCGAACTTCGTTACTTGATTCAATTTTCGATAGTCAACGCAAAGACGTATGTTATTGTCTTTTTTACGAATAATAACCATCGGCGAAGAATATGCAGAGGTAGATGGTTCGATTATTTTCAAATCTATCATCTCATCCAACTCTTTCTCGACCTGTGCTTGAAAATGTATAGGTATAGGATAAGGTCTAACCCTAATAGGAGTATGGTCAGTTAGAACAATGTCATGTTCAATGACATGCATTTGTCCAGGGATGTCAGTGAGTACATCCTGAAATGTTTGCAACATAGTTGAAACTTGTCGCTGTTCTCCTAGAGACAAATCAGGAGAGACAGTAACGTTCTTCCATGATTCACTAGAATGAAGTGGGATCATTGGAAGAGGAAGATTTACATCTGAAAAACTTGTTTCCTCATCCTGTATCACGGACAGTGATGAGTAATGACCATGTTGTACTGGAGAATTGTCCGTTGCTTGGAAAATGGGTTGCAAATAATCCGGACGTTCATGGAATTCAGTAAGCATATTGATGTGGAAGGTTTTATGCTTCCCATCAATATCGACAATATAGTCGACATCGGAAATTTTCGATATTATATCGTACGGACCTTTCCAAGAAATAAGTAATCTGTTTTCCCTACAAGGTAGTAATACAAATGCTTTGTCACCAGGACAAAGTTGTCGTAAGCATCTCTTCTTATTGGCAAATTGCCTTGCCTTCTGTTTCGCAAATTCAGAAGAAGAAGTTGCTAATTTGCATGCTTCGATAATTTTTTGTCTCAACGCGATGACATATTCATAGGATGACTTTGTGTCATCGTCAATATTGTCAGATGTTATGAGATCGTGAAGCAACGACATAGGGCCACGCGGACGCGCGCCAAAGACGAGTTCAAAGGGAGAAAATCCCGTATGTTCATTGGGTACCTCTCTGTAAGCGAAGAAGGCCGCAGGTAAAACTCTGTCCCAGTCTTGAGGATGATCCTCAGTTATCTTCCCCAGTAAGTTTTTAAGTGTTCTATTAAGGCGTTCGACCATACCATTAGACATTGGATGGTAGATACTACTTAAAGATCTATCTATCTGCAGAGTAGACATTACTTGAGACATGGTATCTGATATTAGTTGGGTGCCATGGTCTGACAATATCTCTCCGGGGAACCCCAGACGAGAAAATATAAGCCAAAGAGCATCTGCAATATCAGCAGTAGTAATGCTCTTCAGAGGAATAGCCTCTGGCCAACGTGTGCACATATCAACACACGTCAAGATAAACTGATTTCCTCTGGCAGACTTGATCTTAAATGGACCAATTATGTCTATGGCCATTTTTTGGAACGGCCGAATAGGAATGTCCGCCGCCTGAATGGGTGCAGCATGCCGTGGACCTTTGGATTTAACTTCCTGACATACTTTACAAGATCGACAATAAATCCGTATGTCCTTGTTTACCAATGGCCAAAAGAAAGCCGCAAGGACTCTTGACTTAGTACGGGAAAAAACCCATGTGTCCAGCACACTGAGAGTCGTGAGCGTGCTGCAAAATTTTAACTCTCAAATTCTTGGGAACCAGGATTTGAGAATGACTTGACGTAATGGAGTCTTGAACCATACGTACAAGTACGCCATTCTTCTTTGTAATCCACGATTTACGACTTGTGTCTTTATTCGGATCACCTTTAGTTGCAAGAATGAAGAATTTCTTCAGAGTGGGATCATCTTCTTGCTGTTTTATAAACGAGTCACGAGAAATTACCAAGGGATTATCTTGGTTATGCACTTCATTATCTTCAGTAGATGAAGTTTGAGGCATATTAAGAGCCTGAGCTCTAGTGACTACAGCGTTAGCAATCTGCATGTTTTGCCTTTCCCACGTGGAAATTTGTTGCGGAGTGCATTCTTTGACTCCATGAATGCGACCGATGATGAGGTCAGCGATCGGATTCGGGAGAAGACATGCGTGTACATCTCCTGTAAAGAAAGGAGTAGCAATCCTAATGATAGCAGTAAAGTATTTCTCTAATGTGCCGCCAAATGTTACACATTTGACTACTTGTCCAGTGGCACGGGAAGGATCTACGAGTGACTGCCTAACACCAATTGTGGTGCATCCAGAATCAAATAGCACAGAGACTGGATTGTTATTCACTAAACCCTTGTGTAAGACAAGAGAACCTCTTCCATCATGCGCGACTGATGCCGGAAGAGCAGGAAGAGGATGGCCACAGCTTAAAGTAGACACTGTGGTTGGCTCAAATAACGTTTTGCATTGGGGGCACTGAGATGCTCTCCCAAAATCAAAAGCGGCACATGCCATATTACTAGCATCATTATTATCTTTACTCTGTTTATAGGCTTCATGGGACTCTTGTTGTACAGAGTTTGCCTGAAAATGTGGTTTATGTCTTTTGTTTTGAGATCTACCTCGGTTATTATCACCTCTGTAGTTATTGTTACCTCTATTGTAACCCCTATTTGGGTTTGAGTCATAGTTCCCTTGGTTACCATTATCATATTCATTATAATGAGTATCTCTGTAATTATGATCTTGTTGACTCCAAGACGGATAACCCTGATAGTTTCTATAATTACTTCCTCTACGGAAATTCCTATAATTATGACCACCCCTGTGTCGAGAGCTATCAGCTCGTCTCCAGTTCTTTGAAGAAGAACCCTGAAATGATTGGTTACCTTGGTTTTGATAACTATTATGGTTACCTTTTTTATCAAATCTGTTTTGAGGTCCCTGAAATCTGTGTGAATAATTGGGATTGTATGGTGTTGCTGAAGCAACTGGCATGCTCTCCTTAATCTTAGTATTGCCAAAAGTCACGTCGGGGTGTGCAGTGACATATTGGGAACAATATTCTTCCATTTCTTTTAGAGATTTAGGTTTACGCTCATGTATAAATTCAAGGAAAGGTTTGTTCACACATGACATAATCTTATCTCTGAGCAACAAATCCATAAGTCCTTCATACGTTTTTTTTCTGTTTTGGAAAGCTCAATCCAACGATCAACTGTGAGACGTGCCTTTGCAGTGAATTCTGAGAATTCTACACCCGTCTCAGGCACCATCGTTTTAAATAAAAGGCGATAGCCTTCCTCACTTAGCTGATATTTTTTTATCAAAGCCGCCCTAATGACATCATAATTATCCTTATCTGCTTCTGCTACAAGGCATAATCTAGTCAAAGATTCACCTTTCAAGTTTTCTGCTAATTGATTAGCGTATTGTGATTTATCCACATTATGTGTACGACAAGAACGTTCAAATCTATCCAGCCAGAATGTAATATCGTCACTGGACTGATTGAACGGTGGAACCTTAACCTTGTAAGTAGAAGGTTTACCATTACCACTAGATGCCTGATTAACATTACTCATACTTGTCAATCTCAATTTCTCCAACTCAAATTCATGTTCTCTTATTGCTTTTTTTTCTTCAGCCTCTCTGTCTAATCTTTTTTGTTCAGCAGCAGCTTCTCTTTCTAATTTTTTTGTTCAGCTTCCCTGTCTAATCTTTTTTGTTCAGCTTCACTGTCTAATCTTTTTTGTTCAGCTTCACTGTCTAATCTTTTTTGTTCAGCAGCAGCTTCTCTTTCTAATTTTTTTTGTTCAGCTTCAAATCTCCTTTCCTCCACCTGCATCTGCAATTTCTTTTGTTCAGCAGCAGCCTCAGCTTCTCTTTCTAATCTTTTCTCTTCAGCCATAGCTTTTCTTTCTTCTGCAGCAGCTTTTTTCTCTTCTGCAGCTAATGCTTTGTCATATTGAGCAACAGCCCATTGTTCTAATTGTTGACCAGTCTTATCAAGGGCTTTCCCTTGTGTAATGAAGTATTCTAATGTAGACATGATGTCTAACAATAATACTAATCACCTGAACCAATAATAATACCACAAGTTCTTAATGACTTGATTAATCAGTATACTATCCCAATATCTGTGGGTCACAAGCCTTAATAAGGTCTTGTATAATAGTAATAATAATCAGGTACTGGTTTATACCATAATCCAAGTGCAGTGCACAGGCAATTGTGTCTTATGAAATATACCTATATAAAACATATGTCAACCAACAGAATACATAAAGTACAAATAGGACTGACAATACAAGAACGTTTGCAGAAATCAAAATAAATCAAATAGGGAAATCAATGAAAATAATCACTGAATCTGCAAAGAATAACAACACAAATGACGTCACAGTATATGAATATAAATTGTGAATAGAACAGAAAGATAGAAAAGGTTAGACCAACAAATTACAAACAAATCAAAAACAAAACTAAAGAACAAAGAAATATTACAAAAATAACAATAATTACAGTCTTCACAGCTAACACAAAAGCAACAGTTGTCGCAGCAAATTTTCAATCAAGAAAATTGCACCTATAGAAAACGCCCACAACGGACCCTCTATGACGTGGGATATTCTGTTGTGAGGACGCCGCCCAACCTTAAACACAACCCGCTGACATAGAAACTAACATACTATACAAACAAATAACATGTAAACATAAATATATATAAATTATGTGTATGATAGTATGTGTTGCAAAATAGGCTCAGTTTTACAGTAATGGCAAAGTTATTTTTATGAAAATAAACAAACTGCCACTTTATTCAATTAAACATTCTGGCCTTAAATATTAAAGTTCATATATAGAAAACAAGAAGATCCATCGATGAAAATAGGACTTCTTAGTTCACTAATACTGTCTTCCTGTTAATATTGACAAGAATTGATCCAACTGTTCTGTGAAACTCTGTAATGTCTAATGTAAAAATGTCAACAACGCTGACCTACATACTGCATTCACTTGACAGGTCACGTGACAAAGTGTTGACAAATAGCAAACCAATACTGCAAGTATGTCGTATCAGCCACAGGAAACGGTCTGGTATCGGTAATCTGTTGACTTCTGAACTTCTGCGAGGTCAAACCCAGAAAGCTGGTCCACCAGTTGATAAAGTCCTCTATTTATTCCAGTTAGTGATCTCCACCAAAAGATAAATATAAGTGGATGGAAGCAGACATCATCATCATCAGTTGATAAACTCTTAATACAAGACCCTTGCCCTGAGCAAGAGACATGCTGAGAAATCTGAAGCTCGCTCGAACATCACCAGAGTTAAATACTGTGTTGTTGTGTTGCTCGTGGTTCGAGTATGGAATGTCAACTTGACCTACGCAGTGGTGTGTAGACATAGATGGAGTGTATAATGTGCGAATGATAGGAAGAGTTCGTGGTGTTGACAAATGTTCTTTTCTCACACTCATGTATGGCTGGAAGTCATCGACACCAACGACTGTGTACCTTTACTAAAGTTTAATTGGACGTACACACTCGACAGCACAGATAGTGACAAATCACAGGTTGGCATAATACATCATGATACAGTGGATAAATGGTCTTGCAATGTTACATGGGCACTCATGTAGAATAATTGTATAATGGACTGTCAGTAGCCAAGCACTCAGTATCGCCCATATATATATCAACTGAGTTTACTGACAAAGCACGTCAGATTATAAACAATATCCAAGATGGCTTCTACCTCATCTCGTCTAGCGAAGATTCTTTAACATAAGGTTCAGCACAGTTTTTTTTCATATATTAATATTGAACCGCTAGCAATGGGTTCTCATGTGTAGCAGTGATCTCTGGACTAATCAAGCGATAATACGGGCATCCCTTTTCTCTTCTTGAAAGTCACTACATGTTTTGGTTCCAAGATGGCTTCACTCGTGAGCTGTCACTCACGTTTGGATACAGATAATGAATCTGTCCTAAAGTTAGTCATTCATTAAATCTTTCATTGCTCTGTAGATTTGGTCATGAACAATTGACTGCATTCTACAGGGTATAGTGCTGCTAGGAATCGAAGTCGTTTTCATCGAGTCAAATATATTCTCTTAGACATTCAAATCGTACCTATCGAAAATGGTGGCTTCGTACGAGAGTTCATAAGAGTATCTTTATTACCTTGGTATCAGAAATATGATTCTGCCATTCCTTGGCAATACGAATAAACACTGGGGTAAAGCATACACGATAGGTCTAGACGACTATCACTTTCCCCACAAATACTGAGATCACTTTTTCCCCGGCGACAAGCCGACATAGAAAAAAAACAGTCCCCATCAGGACGAAGCCAAATCACACCACACTCTAGCGACACATCCGCCGAATAGCCTTTGACCTCCCTAGAGACAACAGAACATATAGTTCGACTTAGATATGTAAAGATATACAGATATAAGACAGACTCGTCCTACTCAGACAAACAATACACATAAATTCAGGCCATAGATATTCTGAAGCAAGAACAATCTATTATTACCCAAACAACGAATAAATCGCAGTAAAATGGATTCATCCGCGGAGTTCGATCGAAGAGACGGCACAACTTTCAAGGGAAGTAACTCAATAATGACTTTCCCTTAAGCACTAAAAAATTACCTATTTTGTTTACAAAATATTTGCGAACATAACAAGTATACTAATGTATAATATTGTAAGATATCAAAGACTGCACGTAACTGATAAGGTTGATAAAGTTGGTTTTTTTTTATTCCCTTAAATGATATCCACCAAAAGATAGATCTAAGTGGATGGAAGCAGACATCATCATCATCATCAGTTGATAAGATCTCTATGGTGTTGTTTGCTCCACTGTAGTGTATGGAATGTCAACTTGACTTACGCAGTGGTGTGTAGACATGGATTGAGTGTATAATGTGCGAATGTTAATAAGGGTTCGTGGTGTTGACAAATGTTCTTTTCTCACACTCATGTATGACTGGAAGTCATCGACACCAACGACTGTGTACCTTTTCTAAAGTTTAATTGGACGTACACACTCGACAGCACAGATAGTGACAAATCACAGGTTGGCATAATACATCATGGTACAGTGGATAAATGGTCTTGCAATGTTATGTTACATGGGCACTCATGTAGAATAATATTATAATGGACTGTCAGTAGCCAAGCACTCAGTATTGCCCATACATATATATCGTCTGACTTCACTGACTGAGCACGTCAGCTTATAAACAATATTTCAGATGGCTTCTAAACCTAATCTCGTTTAGCGACGATTCTCCAACATAATGTTCAGCACATATTTTTCCATATAATAATATTGAACCGCTAATAACGGGTTCTCATGTGTAGCAGTGATCTCTGGACTAAACAAGCGATAATACGGGCATCCCTTTTTCTCTTCTTGAAAGTCACTACATGTTTTGGTTCCAAGATGGCTTCACTCGTGAGCTGTCACTCACGTTTGGATACAGATAATGAATCTGTCCTAAAGTTAGTCATTCATAAAACATTTCATTGCTCTGTAGATTTGATCATGAACAATTGACTGCAATCTACAGGATATAGTGCTGCTAGGAATCGAAGTCGTTTTCATCGAGTCAAATATATTCTCTTAGACATTCAAATCGTACCTATCGAAAATGGTGGCTTCGTACGAGAGTTCATAAGAGTGTCTATTATTACCTTGGTATCAGAAATATGAAAATGCCATTCCTTGGCAATACGAATAAACACTGGGGTAAAGCATACACGATAGGTCTAGACGACTATCACTTTCCCCACCAATACTGAGATCACTTTTTCCCGGCGACAAGCCGACATAGAAAACACAGTCCCTATCGGGACGAAGCCAAATCACACCACACTCTAGCGACACATCCGCCGAATAGCCTTTGACCTCTCTAGAGACAACAGAACATATAGTTCGACTTAGATATGTAAAGATATACAGATATAAGACAGACTCGTCCTACTCAGACAAACAATACACATAAATTCAGGCCATAGATATTCTGAAGCAAGAACAATCTATTATTACCCAAACGAAGAATAAATCGCAGAAAACTGGACTCATCCGCGGAGTTCGATCGAAAAGACGGCACAACTTTCAAGGGAAGTAACTCAATAATGACTTTCCCTTAAGCACTAAAAAATTACCTATGTATAATATTGTAAGATATCAAAGACTGCACGTAACAGTCTTACCACACCTCCCGGGAAAAAAAAAAAAATGGAACTTTTTTTTTTTTTGAAATACATCTAGGAGCAACGTACAATAGGCTCACAACGCATGAATAATGCGCAGATGAAAATATCAGGAATACCTATAACGCCTAATATGAGGCTAAGTCGACTTATGGAGCGACTGGTGAGAATGTGTCTCATAAACTGAGAGAAATTATTTCTCTACAAGTATATTTTTCCAGGAAGGTGTCATCAAAGTATAATACAATTCTGGCAATTACACAATGCCTAAAAAATTCATATCATCATTTCGCATTAGATATCTTAAATTTATGATTTATGAAGAAAAAATCATCAAAGCACAGCGGTGAATAAACATCAATGAACCGCTATGTAGTGATACAATCATTATATTATTAAATTACAAATGTGTATCTATCATGATATAGAAAAGGAACTACTATAGAACTAGACATATCAAGAAGTCTAAGCCCTAATAGTTATGTGGAATCATGTGGGCATCTTGACAGAATGTCTGCCATCACATTATCTGATCCACGAATAGCTCGCACAGAGAAATGAAAAGGTTGAAGAGCAATTGCATATCGAGTAGACCTCGAGCTCTTCAAATTCTTACTCTGTATAGCAGTAAGAGCTTTTTGGTCGGTTTCTACTATGAAATGTGCGCCTAGAAGGAATCTCTGTAGTTTGAGGATCGACCAAACCATAGCTAATAGCTCACGGTCTAAAACCGAATAATTCCTTTCTGCCGCATTAAGTTTTCTGGAAATATACATTACAGGATGCAGAGTTCCAGAGTACTCTTGCATTAGTGCCGCTCCAATCCCAGTGGATGAAGCGTCACTACGAAGAACGAATGTCTTATCTTTAGTGGGTAGCACTAAAATAGGTGGTGTTGAAAACAGTGTTTTAATCTTATCCAGAGAGCATTGGCATTCCTGAGACCAGTGGACCACATTAGGCGAACCTTTCTTTAGAAGTGTTGAGAGAGGTGCCATGATAGAGGATAGATTCTGAATGAATCTGCCATAAAATTGAATAAGACCTAACAGACTTCTCACCTGTTTTTTAGTCTTAGGGATTGAGATGTTAAGTATCTTACTAGTATTATGGTCCTCTGTCTTTAGGAAACCATGACCAACTCGGTGGCCTAGGAAAGAAATTTCGCTAAAACCAATATAGGCTTTAGAGGGTTTCGCTGTCAGGTTGTGCTCACGCAAAGTAGACAGCAATTCATCTAACCCCGAATAGTGATCTTCCCAAGTATCGCTGAAAAGACAGATGTCGTCTAGATATGCAATGACATCTGACCGATAAGATAGGATTCGGCGCATCATGCGTACGAATGTAGCTGGTGCGTTCATAAGACCGAAAGGCATAAAATTCCATTGGAACAAACCTCTAGGTGTTGAAAAAGCCGTGAGAGGTTTGGCGCGTTCAGATAAAGGAACTTGCCAATATCCTTTAGACAAATCAAGTTTAGTGAAAAAATGAGATTTGGAGAGTCGAGTAAGTAGCTCTTCCAGTAAAGGCATAGGTTCGGCATCGAACTTCGTTACTTGATTCAATTTTCGATAGTCAACGCAAAGACGTATGTTATTGTCTTTTTTACGAACAATAACCATCGGCGAAGAATATGCAGAGGTGGATGGTTCGATTATTTTCAAATCTATCATCTCATCCAACTCTTTCTCGACCTGTGCTTGAAAATGTATAGGTATAGGATAAGGTCTAATCCTAATAGGAGTATGGTCAGTTAGAACAATGTCATGTTCAATGACATGCGTTTGTCCAGGGATGTCAGTGAGTACATCCTGAAATGTTTGCAACATAGTTGAAACTTGTCGCTGTTCTCCTAGAGACAAATCAGGGGAGACAGTAACGTTCTTCCATGATTCACTAGAATGAAGTGGGATCATTGGAAGAGGAAGATTTACATCTGAAAAACTTGTTTCCTCATCCTGTATCACGGACAGTGATGAGTAATGACCATGTGGTACTGGAGAATTGTCCGTTGCTTGGAAAATGGGTTGCAAATAATCCGGACGTTCATGGAATTCAGTAAGCATATTGATGTGGAAGGTTTTATGCTTCCCATCAATATCGACAATATAGTCGACATCGGAAATTTTCGATATTATATCGTACGGACCTTTCCAAGAAATAAGTAATCTGTTTTCCCTACAAGGTAGTAATACAAATGCTTTGTCACCAGGACAAAGTTGTCGTAAGCATCTCTTCTTATTGGCAAATTGCCTTGCCTTCTGTTTCGCAAATTCAGAAGAAGAAGTTGCTAATTTGCATGCTTCGATAATCTTTTGTCTCAACGCGATGACATATTCGTAGGATGACTTTGTGTCATCGTCAATATTGTCAGATGTAATGAGATCGTGAAGCAACGACATAGGGCCACGCGGACGCGCGCCAAAGACGAGTTCAAAGGGAGAAAATCCTGTATGTTCATTGGGTACCTCTCTGTAAGCGAAGAGGGCCGCAGGTAAAACTCTGTCCCAGTCTTGAGGATGATCCTCAGTTATCTTCCCCAGTAAGTTTTTAAGTGTTCTATTAAGGCGTTCGACCATACCATTAGACATTGGATGGTAGATACTACTTAAAGATCTATCTATCTGCAGAGTAGACATTACTTGAGACATGGTATCTGATATTAGTTGGGTGCCATGGTCTGACAATATCTCTCCGGGGAACCCCAGACGAGAAAATATAAGCCAAAGAGCATCTGCAATATCAGCAGTAGTAATGCTCTTCAGAGGAATAGCCTCTGGCCAACGTGTGCACATATCAACACACGTCAAGATAAACTGATGTCCTCTGGCAGACTTGATCTTAAATGGACCAATTATGTCTATGGCCATTTTTTTGGAACGGCCGAATAGGAATGTCCGCCGCCTGAATGGGTGCAGCATGCCGTGGACCTTTGGATTTAACTTCCTGACATACTTTACAAGATCGACAATAAATCCGTATGTCCTTGTTTACCAATGGCCAAAAGAAAGCCGCAAGGACTCTTGACTTAGTACGGGAAAAACCCATGTGTCCAGCACACTGAGAGTCGTGAGCGTGCTGCAAAATTTTAACTCTCAAATTCTTGGGAACCAGGATTTGAGAATGACTTGACGTAATGGAGTCTTGAACCATACGTACAAGTACGCCATTCTTCTTTGTAATCCACGATTTACGACTTGTGTCTTTATTCGGATCACCTTTAGTTGCAAGAATGAAGAATTTCTTCAGAGTGGGATCATCTTCTTGCTGTTTTATAAACGAGTCACGAGAAATTACCAAGGGATTATCTTGGTTATGCACTTCATTATCTTCAGTAGATGAAGTTTGAGGCATATTAAGAGCCTGAGCTCTAGTGACTACAGCGTTAGCAATCTGCATGTTTTGCCTTTCCCACGTGGAAATTTGTTGCGGAGTGCATTCTCTGACTCCGTGAATGCGACCGATGATGAGGTCAGCGATCGGATTCGGAAGAAGACATGCGTGTACATCTCCTGTAAAGAAAGGAGTAGCAATCCTAATGATAGCAGTAGAGTATTTCTCTAATGTGCCGCCAAATGTTACACATTTGACTACTTGTCCAGTGGCACGGGAAGGATCTACGAGTGACTGCCTAACACCAATTGTGGTGCATCCAGAATCAAATAGCACAGAGACTGGATTGTTATTCACTAAACCCTTATGTAAGACAAGAGAACCTCTTCCATCATGCGCGACTGATGCCGGAAGAGCAGGAAGAGGATGGCCACAGCTTAAAGTAGACACTGTGGTTGGCTCAAATAGCGTTTTGCATTGGGGGCACTGAGATGCTCTCCCAAAATCAAAAGCGGCACATGCCATATTACTAGCATCATTATTATCTTTACTCTGTTTATAGGCTTCATTGGACTCTTGTTGTGCAGAGTTTGCCTGAAAATGTGGTTTATGTCTTTTGTATTGAGATCTACCTCGGTTATTATCACCTCTGTAGTTATTGTTACCTCTATTGTAACCCCTATTTGGGTTTGAGTCATAGTTCCCTTGGTTACCATTATCATATTCATTATAATGAGTATCTCTGTAATTATGATCTTGTTGACTCCAAGACGGATAACCCTGATAGTTTCTATAATTACTTCCTCTACGGAAATTCCTATAATTATGACCACCCCTGTGTCGAGAGCTATCAGCTCGTCTCCAGTTCTTTGAAGAAGAACCCTGAAATGATTGGTTACCTTGGTTTTGATAACTATTATGGTTACCTTTTTTATCAAATCTGTTTTGAGGTCCCTGAAATCTGTGTGAATAATTGGGATTGTATGGTGTTGCTGAAGCAACTGGCATACTCTCCTTAATCTTAGTGTTGCCAAAAGTCACGTCGGGGTGTGCAGTGACATATTGGGAACAATATTCTTCCATTTCTTTTAGAGATTTGGGTTTACGCTCATGTATAAATTCAAGGAAAGGTTTGTTCACACATGACATAATCTTATCTCTGAGCAACAAATCCATAAGTCCTTCATACGTTTTTTCTGTTTTGGAAAGCTCAATCCAACGATCAACTGTGAGACGTGCCTTTGCAGTGAATTCTGAGAATTCTACACCCGTCTCAGGCACCATCGTTTTAAATAAAAGGCGATAGCCTTCCTTACTTAGCTGATATTTTTTTATCAAAGCCGCCCTAATGACATCATAATTATCCTTATCTGCTTCTCCTACAAGGCATAATCTAGTCAAAGATTCACCTTTCAAGTTTTCTGATAATTGATTAGCGTATTGTGATTTATCCACATTATGTGTACGACAAGAACGTTCAAATCTATCCAGCCAGAATGTAATATCGTCACTGGACTGATTGAACGGTGGAACCTTAACCTTGTAAGTAGAAGGTTTACCATTACCACTAGATGCCTGATTAACATTACTCATACTTGTCAATCTCAATTTCTCTAACTCAAATTCATGTTCTCTTATTGCTTTTTTTCTCTTCAGCATCTAATCTTTTTTGTTCAGCCTCCCTGTCTAATCTTTTTTGTTCAGCTTCCCTGTCTAATCTTTTTTGTTCAGCTTCACTGTCTAATCTTTTTTGTTCCGCAGCAGCTTCTCTTTCTAATTTTTTTTGTTCAGCTGCAGCTTCTCTTTCTAATTTTTTTTGTTCAGCTTCAAATCTCCTTTCCTCCACCTGCATCTGCAATTTCTTTTGTTCAGCAGCAGCCTCAGCTTCTCTTTCTAATCTTTTCTCTTCTGCCATAGCTCTTCTCTCTTCTGCAGCTAATGCTTTGTCATATTGAGCAACAGCCCATTGTTCTAATTGTTGACCAGTCTTATCAAGGGCTTTCCCTTGTGTAATGAAGTATTCCAATGTAGACATGATGTCTAACAATAATACTAATCACCTGAAATAATAATAATACCACAAGTTCTTAATGACTTGATTAATCAGTATACTATCTCAATATCTGTGGGTCACAAGCCTTTAATAAGGTCTTGTATAATAGTAATAATAATCAGGTACTGGTTTATACCATAATCCAAGTGCAGTGCACAGGCAATTGTGTCTTATGAAATATACCTATATAAAATATATGTCAACCAACAGAATACATAAAGTACAAATAGGACTGACAATACAAGAACGTTTGCAGAAATCAAAATAAATCAAATAGGGAAATCAATGAAAATAATCACTGAATCTGCAAAGAATAACAACACAAATGACGTCACAATATATGAATATAAATTGTGAATAGAACTGAAAGATAGAAAAGGTTAGACCAACAAATTACAAACAAATCAAAACAAAACTAAAGAACAAAGAAATATTACAAAAATAACAATAATTACAGACTTCACAGCTAACACAAAAGCAACAGTTGTCGCAGCAAATTTTCAATCAAGAAAATTGCACCTATAGAAAACGCCCACAACGGACCCTCTATGACGTGGGATATTCTGTTGTGAGGACGCCGCCCAACCTTAAACACAACCCGCTGACATAGAAACTAACATACTATACAAACAAATAACATGTAAACATAAATATATATAAATTATGTGTATGATAGTATGTGTTGCAAAATAGGCTCAGTTTTACAGTAATGGCAAAGTTATTTTTATGAAAATAAACAACCTGCCACTTTATTCAATTAAACATTCTGGCCTTAAATATTAAAGTTCATATACAGAAAACAAGAAGATCCATCGATGAAAATAGGACTTCTTAGTTCACTAATACTGTCTTCCTGTTGATATTGACAAGAATTGATCCAACTGTTCTGTGAAACTCTGTAATGTCTAATGTAAAAATGTCAACAACGCTGACCTACATACTGCATTCACTTGACAGGTCACGTGACGAAGTGTTGACAAATAGCAAACCAATACTGCAAGTGTGTCGTATCAGCCACAGGAAACGGTCTGGTATCGGTACTCTGTTGACTTCTGAACTTCTGCGAGGTCAAACCCAGAAAGCTGGTCCACCAGTTGATAAGGTAGGTCAAGTTGACATTCCATACACTACAGTGGAGCAAACAACACCATAGAGATCTTATCAACTGATGATGATGATGATGTCTGCTTCCATCCACTTATATCTATCTTTTGGTGGATATCATTAACGGGAATAAAAAAAACCAACTTTATCAACCTTATCAGTAACACATACCTTTATGTTTGTCTGATAATGAAGCTGATTCTAAGAGGTGCCATATGCTATATATCATTCCATGTCAAAGACCTTAGCAGGACTCCTTCCCATGCAGTCCATTGGCCTTGTTGGGCCTGCTGCACCGCTTTTAGCATCCTCTTATGATTATCAGCTTCTCGTATCTCCTGAATTACCATATCTCTGCGTTCCCGGTTTGATGCCTTGGACCACCAGCGAATGTCACCATGGCCAAATTCCCGTCTATTCGTCTGTGTGTATTCGAATACCTCACTCAGCTTGAGCGACTCTTGGGCAGCACCAACAGCTTCATCCACTTTCTACTTCCTTCCAGTTTTTAGTGTGGGCTGAATGGACTTAACAGCGTCATCTGCTGACTCGCGCAGCATTATTGCGAGCCGTGCTTTTCCTGCTTTGTATTCTTCAACAACTGACTTGAAGGGAAGCACAAGCTTTGCAGTACAGTGCTACGTCTGACAGACCTGGGGTTACTCCTAGCCATTTCCTCATGAACTTGTTGACCTTTTGCTCTATAGCTTCTACTGTACTGGGGCGTATTTCATATATAAGCAATGGTCATATCAATTTAGGTATCAACATGAACTGTAGGCACCACAGTTTGAACTTTCCTAGGAGTCTGCTTTGGTCTATGATCTGTAGTCCTCTGTCTGCAATTTCTATTGTCTGTTGAACTGCCTTTGAGTCTTTTAATGAGGCATCATACACTCTGCCAAGACTTTTCACAGGTTCCTCAATGACAGTAGAGATTCTTTGGTTTGAAGCCATAAATGACACCTCAGATATCTTCCCTTTCCTGAATGATAGGCTTCTAGACTTCTTAGGTTTGAAGCTCATTCTGCACCAGCTGACTAGTTCATCCAGGCATACTAACATTCTTCGGGCCTGGTGTTCATCTGATGTCAGAATTGTTGTGTCATCCTTGAATGTTTTAAGCGGTGGCATGAGACACCTTCCATTGAGCTTCGGACCTGTTGCAAATCCTTCAGCAGCTTTGATGATTATCTGCATTGCCAACACGAAAAGTGTCGGAGAGATGGTACATCCCATCTCAATTCCAACTTGTAGGTCAATCCACTTCATAGTGTTCCCGCGTCAGTTACTTGTGCGCAGGTAGTTATATTGACGAGAGCTAATTCTTTATATGTTTCTGTTCAAGTGGTTACAGGCCTTCCGCCTGAGATGGAGATTCTTGACTGAAGTTTATTTTCCTTTCCACGTTCGTTCTTACCCTTTTAGGTTTAGTGATAAGCAATTTATCGTATAATGGTTTGTTAAATGATCCAACTGCAACGTTCCAATAAAAACAGCAATGCAGAAAATTCAACTAGAGTTTATTGTTGTCATTCGAACAGCACTGGTATTTACACAATGATGAAATACGTGTTACTTACGCTTAAACAAACTAGTGAGTATATAAAAAAATGAAAATGTATCCAACAGAAGAAAACAATATAACTTGTCTTGATAATCTCATAGATGAAGTTCACCTAAACACTATAAAAACTGCCTAGCAAAAATTTCTAGCTATCTAATCTGTAAAATCCTGTCTAATCCCGCACATCTCTCGTTTTTATACAGTTTCTTCTTTTTTCTCGCCATTTTTCCACACGTTACATTTATCTATATTTGCACACGTTTGCTGTTTTTCGACTTTTTTTCACACGCCTCTCTCTCTCAAAACAATGGAAAAAACCAAAGAATTCACAACATTCATTTGTCACAGTAGTGTACTCTCTGGTTGAAAATCTGACCCTGAATTTCTCAGCTTCAGCTTTGCTGCAAGTACATTTCCAGGGCCTGCCATACCATCTGGTGTGGAACTGATCCATACGCATTAGCTAGATCCAACCAGATTACATGGAGATTTGTTATGTCATACTTTGCCTTTTGAATTGCTTTCCAGATCATTGTGGCATGCTCTAGACACCCTAGTGCCTGGTGTACTTGGGATACATCCTTTCTGGTTGGTAGTGTCAATGTATTCATTCTCCAGAAGGTATGTGGTGAGCCTTTTAGTCATCACTGAGATAATATTTTCGGCGGGAAAAAAACTGGAGCAATGTAACTAACACTGTAAATTCACTTACGCGTAAAATTTAATGCGGATCAAGTGTATAATTCTATCTTTTCCGTTGTTGGGAAGGGGGGGGGGGGCAATGGTAGAGGAGGGGTGGGGGGGGGGGGGGGGGGGGGGGGGGGGGGGGGGGAGGGAGGGTTAATGCCTGAGAAGATAATATTTATAAAATGTAATACTGAAAAATAACTGATCGAATAAAAATTCAGCAAAGAAAATAGTAAAAGTGCTAAAAAAATAGTAGGATTTTTTTAATATTATTATTTGAAGTGATAGATGCTATTGTTCGATAAAGTGCGATTGTGGCTATAAACAGTGTTAGATCTAATATGAGGCTCTTGACTCGACTTGGGATTAGACTTGAAAGCCAAAGTTAAGGACTTGCGACTCGACCTGAGACTTGGTTCTAGAGACTCTTAGAAAAGACATAACTCCAACTCTGCCTCCCAGCAAACTCTAGGTCGAACTAGAGATCTCGATCCTTGGCTCTTGGTTTCTGATGTTTGTCCTATTTTGTTTTGTCCTATATGTTTGTCCATCTTCTCCTATTCTCCAGTTATGGCTAAATCATCATTCGGGTCTGCAAGGTCTGGGTTTCGAGTTCATGACGTATATTCTGGTTGCGGATCCTGTCCCTTCTTTTCACTTGGACCACCTTGTTCAAATACCTTATTTCTGTGGCTTGTAGCTGGCTCTTGTGGTTTGTAGTCATTAACCACGACGCATATCCGTAGGTCAAGACTGGAGCATAGGTGGAGCTGTATACAGCCATCTTCGTCTTCTTACCAATTTATCTTTTGCTGAGGAATCATCAGTTTATGGCGTTGAAAAGTCTCCCTGCGGCTGCTCTTCGGGTGGCGGACTCTTTGATGCCTCTCTTCCAATCTATTACAGCGCTGAGGTATTTAAACTGGTCGACCTGCTCCAGAGTCTGTTCTCCAGCATGATCTAGTGTTTTTTCTCCTCTCTTGAGATCACCATGGTTTTCGTCTTGGAGCTGCTGTTGACCATTCCTCTGTTCTCTTTCTCTTCCTTCCAGACATTTAGTTTGAATTGGAGGTGCGCTCCTGATTTAGCTATCAAGACCACATCAACGGCAAACGCCAGCTCTGAAATACAAATTGCTCTCAACTTCCAGTATCACACATAATTTTTTTTTCCTTTCCTTATAAGTTTTGATGACATCGTCAATGAGAAGTATGAAAAGATAGTGTGACATAATATCACCCTGTCTTATACAAGCTGAACTTTTCTGATTTTTCGTTTGATGTTCTTACATAAGTACCAAACGTCTTGTAGAAGCTCTGTATAGCGTGGATCGTAGTTACTTTCCAAGTAGTCCCAACGCTTGCTCCTGGGAACCTTGTCAAATGTCTTCTCTACTTCCAAGAAACAGAGATTCATCTCTCATTTATACTCACGGGCTTTTTCACTTAGCTGCCTGAGTGTGAAGAAAGGTCTTGAGTACTTGCTTGGAAGCCACACTGGACCTTATCCATTTGTGGTTCAGCCAGACATTTGAGTATCTCCAGAATTCTTGAGTACATTTTTTTTTTCAGGGACGCTAAGCAGAGATATGCCTCTATGGCTCTCACACTGCCGGTTGTCTCTCTTTTTGAATACGGGTGTTGTGTTGGCTATTCAATATCATACTTTGAGCTAAATTTATTATTTCATATGTTGTCCATTATTTTCTCAGTTTGCGATATTTATATTTTATTTTCTTTTAATATTTTATTTACTACCACTAATCTGTTTACTTACTTACTTACTTACTTAGTCGTTCCCCTTCTACCGTGAGGTGTAGAGGTTTGGAAGAGAGAGCGCCAGACTATTCCATCGGCTGTCTTCCTCCCGGCCCGGTTTCACTCTAGTCCCCGGTCCCTCAAAGACTGTCCAATGTTGTCCCCCCAGCGGACTCTGGGTCGTCCTCGGGGTCCAGATCCCTGGCTCTCCGTTTCCCATGCCTGCCGTGGCAGCCGATCCCCTCCCACTCCGCAGACATGGCCAAACCATCCCAGTTGGGACCGTTCCACTTGGGTCCGCAGGGGGTGGCACCTTAGGCCCTGACGCATCGTCCGGCCGCGCACCATGTCTCCTCCTGCCACCCCAACCACCCCCCTCAGACACCTCACCCCCGAGGTCCGGATCTGGCCCCTATGGGCTGCAGCCATTGCCCACGACCCGCATCCATACGTCAAGACCGGGACACAGGCGGAGCGGCACACAGCCATCCTCGCCTTCCCACCAACCTCTCTCCCGCCGAGGAACCCCCGATCCATGGCCTGAAAAAGTCTCCCAGCTGCCGCCCCCCGAGTGGCCAACTCTTTCCCGACGCCCCCCCCCCCACCCCCCTCGGTCCAAAACAGCTCCGAGGCATTCAAAGCGGCCGATCCGCTCCAGGACCCGCCCTCCCAGCCCAATCCGATGTCTTCTCTCCTCTCGCGACACCACCATGGACCCTGTTCCAGAGCCGCCCACGACCATCACTCTCCCCTCCAGCCCCCTCCCCCCTCCAGACCCGCAGGCCGGACCGGAGACGCGCCCCCGATCCAGCAACCAGGGCAACACCATCAGCAAACGCCAGCCCCGAAACACAGACCCGCCCCACCCCCCAGCACCCCACTGAACACCCTCCCGCTCTCTCCCCACATGCCCCGACGACATCGTCCATAAGGAGCACGAAGAGGCAAGGTGACAGGACACCACCCCGTCCCACACCAGCGGCGGCCCCGAACCCCCCTGACCCACGGCCCGCCGTCCCCACACAATTTCCGCAAGACCTGCAGAAGCTCTGCACAGCATGAACCAGAGGTGCTGGAACATTCCCCCCCGCCAAACAGTCCCAAAGCTTGCTCCAAGGGACCCCGCCAAACGCCCCCTCCAGACCCATGAAACAAAGATGGATCTCTCCCCTACACCCAAGGGCCCCTTCACTCAGCCGTCCGAGTGCGAAGACTAGGTCTCGAGCACCCCGGTTCGCTCGGAATCCGCACCGGATCCCATCCAACCGTGGCCCAGCCAGGCGTCGGAGCTCCCGCCCCAGGACCCCAGAGCAGACCTCCCCAGGGACACCGAGAAGGGACACGCCTCCACGGTTTCCACACCGTCGACCGCCACCCCCCTTGAAAAATCTGTTTAAATTTGTTTTAATATTTTATTTACTATCAACTAGGTACTGGCCAGCGAAGTAAATACAAAGGAAGGGGCCTCTTGGCGCAAGTTAAGAGGGTTCTCCTGATATAATGGGCTCAAAAATCATAATCGGTATACGGCCCCCTATTTGTAAAAAAATGTATACTGCATTACTAACTTAATGATTACTGTTAGTAATTTTTTTTAAAGTATTACAATTAAATTTTAACTTAACGCTGTATAAATAATGAAATAATTGATGACGTCATCTGCCCGGGTCTCTTCCGACCACTACATTCCGGCGCGCTTTCAGTGCTGGGGCCCCCGGAACGTGCACGGTCCTCCTGGGTGGTAGTTGCGCCACTGGTGCTGATTACGCTACCAATAAGCTTAAACAATGCACTGTGTGACGGTATTGCCTCCCCTGCTTTGCAGTAGTGGTCCAACAGTGGCCAAAATTCAAGAGTATCTAATATGGGCTTCAAAGGTATCTACCTTCGCACAAGATTACTCTTGACAAGATGTAGATAGAAGGGTGATGACACTTCTATTACAAAGGGAGTCTTCACAAGATATTCAGAATAGGCGAGAACAATACTGCTTTGGCTGAGTATGTTAACTCTGTAATCCTGCCGACGCTTTTGTGAAGGATTTAAGCACTTATTACTTTCAGCATGATTTACTCAGTGGAACTCTATTATTCTAGTATAGCTCTGTTTAGAGTGTGTGTAGTAATTTGACTGAGCCAAACATGCAGTAACTTTAAAATGATTAAATCGAAGTTAAATTTGTAACATTACAAATAACACAATTTAATAACCACTTTAGGTTTTACAGTTGTAAAATAATTTGAATAGTTATGGTTCAAGAAAAGTTATCGTCACAGTCTTTAGGGAATGTGAAATGTTAAAAAAAGTTCAAGTGGCAGCATATATTTGAACTTAGCTGCCAATGATGGTTCTGCTCCTTCTTATGGGTTCGTTCTTTTCACTCTGCTCACGCTCGTCTCTGATCAAGGTTGTCGGGGGTAGCTCGCTTCCCAGAAACGTCAAGGAGAGTCTACCACGTGCGTCCTTCGTCTTAAAGCTTAGGCCACGGTTCCCTTCTTCTTCCAGAGATAGTACTTTCTGTTGGTACCACCAATAACTGTGGTAAAGAATAGAACGAAACGCTATTCTGTGTATGGCGTTTTCCACCCCATAGTTATGGGTTCCTTTCTTCCCATACCACCATCCCAATTACTCAGACTTTACCCTCGATGAGAATTAAATTTAATCCCTCGGGATAAAACTTTCTTTACATTTAAATAGCATAGCTTTCATAGTTACTTTATATTTAAATGAAAAGGTTAACAATACAGATAGAGTCTGTTTACATATACATCTCCATTGATTGAAAAGTGTTCACAATAAAAATTAAATATATTTTCATTTATGTTTACACTGATTGAAAAGTTTGAAACTTCCACTACTTTAAAATGAATATTTTCACATAGACATTTACACTGGTTTAAGCTTGAAAACTTACATTAATTTTAAAGTAACTATGTTTATAGAGACATTTACACTGCTTTGAAAATGTAAGTATTATACTTAGAATGTACACCATTTCTTTCATCTTTCCTTCCCTGCTCCATAGGGAACCTGGAACTACTTTATGTTTTAGTTCTCTTTACGAAACTATCAATAAAGCAATCACCAGCCTGTGCAGTGGTGGTTCATGGACCATCATTCTATACGTTTAGGTTGCCAGCCTCAAATGACTTTGACATCCAATAGCGAGTTTCACACATTAAACTTCACAAAGAAATATATACATATATATGTTAGTTTACATGTTAGTAATAAAATATGAAATGTAAATCACAACTTACGCCAATCCTGGTTACAACCTTGTTGCTCAGATGAGTAAAAGAGACGAGTCGGTCTCTTACACGCGTCTTGGGTGTCTTTAATTTGACAATAGATTCCCTCTCTGACTCCGTGTGTTTCATCAGTTTCCTAGTCCCGGTGTTCCTTATTAAAATGTAGAGATTTCCTGTGCTTTGTAAGTCTTACTTCATATTCATAACCCTCCACTCTTGCCCTGGGGGTTCGAGAACAAGGACTGCTTTGTAATGCTATCAACAGGTTTCCTCAGTGTGTGTCCTATCCATCGCCATCGTCTTCTTCTCATCTCTTGTTCCACTGGCACTTGTCTAGTTCTTGTCCTCAGTTCCACGTTGGTAACCTTGTCATACCATTTTAATCCCTCTATTCTACGCAAGCACCCATTTATGAAAGTCTGTAGCTTTTTGGTTGTTTTCTTTGTTGTTCTCCATGTCTCAGAGCCATACAATAGGACTGACTTCACATTTGAGTTGAAGATTCTTATTTTTGTGTTGGATCCGATTTCTCTTGATCTCCATATATTTCCCAATGCAATGAAAGCTCTGTTGCGGTCGTTTTTGACGGAGTCATAATAGGTAAATCTATTTAATACTTTTGTTGTAAAACTTTGTTGGTCAAAGTTGGATAATTGGGTATTAACTTCTATGACAGGTTGTTTAAGGATTATCTGCCCTTTCTTTCAATTATTGTCGTTGATCTGTCTTAACGATGCTCAGTTTTATGCTGTCTAGGCATGCGCAAGTTCTGGGCGCGAACTGAGGGAACTTCCGTCAGGTAGAGTTTTTTCTTGGGCTGTCGGACATGATGTCCGTTGTGATTTTCTCTATATCATCATGGGGATTGGAAAGTTTTCGATATGACTGAAATGTCAATGTTTTCCCCAGTGATTCTTTGTTCGTCAAGAGTGACGACATTTATTAAGTGTGTATCCGGAAGATTCTGTAAAAGGTAAATGATATTCTTATTAATATGCCTTTGGTTGCAGAACATTCGAAGTTACCTATCTGCGAGTGAAGCTCACAGATCTTGAGAGACAGAATTCCTTCTTTGCTTCTTGTTCTAGCCAAATGAGACTATGTGTTTTCAATTGAACAGAAGCCTAATGATGATGATAAATTATTGTGGACGCCGCAGGTTGGCGGTATATATGTGTTTAGCATGGTTTGATCGTGCCTGCTAACAAAGGATACACAGCTGTCTACATATTGAGGCCCTGTATTACGGCCAATATTTTTCAGCAAGAGGAAATATATCTGGCGGGCTATGCCAGTTGAATAACAGCCTTAAGTATTATTGCTACGCAATTTAGGAGCTCGTTTGTTGGACGACAGAGCTAATTAAGTACCTGACGCGCTGAGTCAATGGTACGGAAGCTACATTGTAAACTGTAATATTAGGACAGATGGGAGCCGCGCTAGCGTAGTGGTTATAACACTGCTCTGGCGACCGGGTGATTCAGGATCAAACCCGGGCGACGGCATTTGAGGATTTTTCGTCGACCGGGAATTGGACTGGATTAACTCGAGACCTGGCGAGGACATTTGAAGGAGTGTCGTCGACCAGGGATTGGCGGCTCCTGAGCCGACCCAGCTCTAATGGGTACCTCCGAAATCGGCGAGTATCTGCCTGAATGGCGAGGGACACCTGTCTCTGTACAAGAAAAGGGATACTCACGTAAAATCAATGTTAGGTTAGACATTAACAATAACCTGAGATTTCGCCTCGAGTATTAGCGGGCGTAAAAAAAAAAAAAAAGGACAGATGATGTTTGGGTATGTCCTAGTTGATGTATGATGCAAGCCTTTGATTACCAGACATTTAACAGTCATTCATTACTATGTGGAGTCCTTGGTCTTGTCGATTTGACTGTCCTGTTGATCCCACTGTCAGTTTTGTAAATAAATGTTTGAAACGCGCCAGCAGTCTTCAATTCATCATTGTCTACTGCATGCGAGTGTATGGGTGCATTTATTGACTTTACTAAGAGCTTCAAGCATTCGCGTTCTCGTCTACACCCACACTCAGCACATCATAATACCAGTACCACACATCTACAACATGTACGCTGTTTTGTGTGAGTGATCATAGTACCCCTGGCAGTGCCTCACGCTGGTGGCCGTTACATTTCTGGCCGTTACATTTCTGGTGACCTACATCAACACCGCAACATTACACAGTCCAGGTGATAAACGACACGTTCACTCTGCCAGCTTTCACATCACGCATAAACAGTACGTTACATTTATGGTGGACCAGATTTGTGGGTTTTCTACATTTTCAAGACAGTGGTAAATAGGTCAACAACTGGGCTGACTCACATAAACACTGGCGTTGGCATTTTTGTGTTACTGCTACATGGACAACAACTGCTACGGAAGTGAAGTGACATTGTTATACATTTCTGGAGTTCTACAAATGATGGCAATATATCTGGGCTATCAAGTCACATCGTTACCTGTCAACCTAAGATCGTAAACAGTACCGCTGGTTGTTTACACTACATTCTACAAACATATCGACGTTGGATCTTCTAGTCTCAACTGGTGTCGAGTATGATTTTTGTAGCTACACTTTGGAGACCACTGCCTGTTATGAAGTTACGGTGACCTTCAACGGTGGATCGTCTACCATTGTTGTTGACAGTAGTACCGCATTATACTGCCTCTTTGCGGCTATTGAGGATTGTGCTTAAAGATAAGTGGCCTGTTTAGTGTGTAAACTGTGCCTTTATTTTGTGTAAAGCTGAGCCTTCCTCTATACACATACTGTATATTGTTTATTTACATATACTATGCATGTTTTTTGTATACATGTTTTTGTTTACATGTTTATTTAGTGTGTATTTCTGTGGGTCGGTTGGGAAGGTGACTCCTTTTAGAATATACCACGTGAAAGAGGTTCTATCTGAGAGCGTTTTCTGTAGGGTAACAAATTTTCCACAGGGAAATTTGTTAGCAATATTTGTTGCTATTTACGTTTAGTTGTGCCGAGGTGTGCCTTTTCGTTGTTTTTGTAAAATTTTTTTCTGTTCTTTAGTTTTGATTTCATTTGTTTGAATTTGTCTGCCTCTTCTGTCTATCATTTATTTCTATACATCTTTGTGTTTATAACAGTGTTGCCATTTGTTTGTTTATTTTCGCAGTCATCATTACATATTTTGTAACAATTTTTTTAGTTTCGCTGTATTGTTTATTTGACTTCTGCGAACGTTTTCGGTTGTTGTTTTGTATTCTTGTCTTTGTATTTATTATTGTAATACATTGTTGTCATACAGTCTATAGATATACTTGATCATGGACTATTATTACTAATATCATACACTTTTCATATAAAGGTTATTTATAATGATATATTTAGAGAGAAACAAGGTAACTATACAAGGTCTTTGACTAAGACTTGTCTCTCAAAGAGAGTGAAATAAAGTGAAGTGAGTATACAAGTCTAGTATTACAGACTTGTCTCCCATCAAAGTGGGATAAGGTAATTTATTTAATTTTTCAGGTCTGATCTCACATAGTTAGACAGAATGTCTACACTAGTCTACTTTATTGAACAAAGGAAAGCCCTTGGGAAGACAGGTGAGAAGTTGGAAGAATTCGCAACTGCTCAATTTGACAAAGCATTGAAGTTCGAAGAAAAGAGACAAAAAGAGGAAAATAAAAGATTAGACAGAGAATCTGAGAATTTAAGATAACAGATGCAGGCAGATGAAAGAAAATTTCAAGCTGCTTCTGAAGAGAAAAAACTTCAAGCTGCTGCTGAGGGGAGAAAACTTCAAGCTGCTGCTGAAGAGAAAAAACTTCAAGCTCAAGCTGCTGCTGAGGAGAGGAAATTGCAAGCTGCTGCAGATGAAAAAAAATTTCAAGCTGCTGCTGAAGAGAAAAAACTTCAAGCTGCTGCTGAGGAGAGAAAACTTCAAGCTGCTGCTGAAGAGAAAAAACTTCAAGCTCAAGCTGCTGCTGAGGAGAGAAAACTTCAAGCTGCTGCTGAAGAGAGAAAGTTTCAGGCTGAGGCTGAAGAGAGAAAAGCAAAAATAGAACATGATGAAAGACTCGCAGCTTTGGAGTTAGAGAAATTGAAATTGATGAATGCGGGTGCTCATCAAGCAACTTCTGGTACGACAAAGGAGAAGTCTAATAAGATCAAATTACCTCATTTCAATCCTTTAAAGGACGATATAACGGATTATCTTGATAGATTCCAATTTTTATGCGATACGCATAAAATAAAAAAGGAAAAATATGTCGAACAACTGATGGAATTTTTTTCAGGTGAACCAGTAACTACTCTTATGACAATAGAGGAACATGATAGGACTAACAATGATGTTGTCAGAGCAGCATTACTTAAAAGATATCAACTAAAAGAAGAAGATTATCGTCTTCGTCTTAAGACAATGTTGCCAGAAAATGGAGTAGATTTCTCTGACTTTATTATAAAGATACGCCGTACATTCACACGTTGGATTGAGTTGTCCCAGACTGAAAAAAAACATGAAGGCCTAATGGACTTATTACTTCGAGACAAAGTTATGTCATCGGTAAACGAATCTTTCCTTGCTTTTCTTCATGAGCGTAAACCTAAAAACATAAAAGACATGGAGGAATATTGTTGCCAGTACGTAACTGCGCATCCCCATGCTACAGTTAGCAATTCTAAAGTGAAAGAAGGGTTGCCAGTTGCTTCGGCAGCACCATATGGCTCTAATTACAATCATAAATTTCAAGGTGCTAAACAAAGCTTTAATAAGAAGAGTAATCAGAATTACACTCAATATCAAAGCAATCCATCACACAGTGGGTTTTCTTCAAAGAATTGGAGACGAGCTGATAGTCCTCGTAATGTTGGGTCTAACAATTATAGACACTTTCGCAAAGGTTATCACAATAGAAACTATCCGAGTTTATCTTCTCGAGCTAATTATCCTCGCCGTCAAGAATATTACGATGATGGTTATGGAAACTGCGATGCAAACCAGAATAATGGTTATGATGGGCAATATAATGATAATTACAGGGGAAATAATAATCGCGGCAGACCTAGACATAACAAAAGAAAATCTTATCGTCAGGCAAACGCTGAACAACATGAGTCTCAGGAAGCCTGTAGTCAGGTGAACGATAGTAGAAACTCTAATGCTTTCACTGGCTCTGCTTTCGATTTTGGGACAGCAGCTAAGTGCACCCAATGCTCAACATTGTTCGAGCCATCTACAGTATCTACCCTAATTTGTGGTCACCCTCTTCCCGCTCTTCCTGCTACAGTTGCGCATGACGGGAGAGGATCTCTTATCTTACATAAAGGTCTAGTGAATAATAATCCAGTCTCAGTACTTTTTTATTCTGGATGTACTACTATTGGGGTTAGGCAATCTCTCATAGATCCTTGCTGTGCCACGGGAAAGGTGGTTAAGTGTGTGACATTTGGTGGAACTTTGGAGGTATATCCTACTGCTATCGTCCACATGGATACTCCCTTCTTTACAGGAGATGTCTACGCGTGTCTTCTTCCTAATCCTATTGCGGATCTTATAATCGGTCGTATTCACGGGGTTAAGAAATGTACCCCGCAGCAAATTGTTGCTTGGGAAGAACATAATATCCAAACAGCCAATGTGGTTGTAACAAGAGCACAAGCTCTTATTCCTTCAACTTCATCTAATGATAGTAATGAAGTTGGTAGCCAAGATGATCACTTGGTGATTTCACATGACTCGTTTGTGAAACTACAAGAAGAAGACTCTTCTCTAAATAAATACTTTCTTCTCGCTAAAAACGGTGATCCGAATCAAAATACAATTCACAAATCGTATATCACTATGAAGAATGGTTTACTAGTACGTATGGTACAACACTCAGACAAATCTATGCACTCTCAAATTCTTGTGCCCAAAAGTATGAGAGCCTTAATTCTTCAACATGCACACGATTCTCAGTGTGCTGGACACATGGGTTTCTCTCGCACTAAGTCGAGAGTTCTAGCGGCTTTCTTTTGGCCATTCGTAAACAAAGACATACGAATTTATTGCCGATCTTGTAAGATTTGTCAAGAAGTCAAATCTAGAGGTCCACGACATGCTGCACCTATCCAGGCTGCAGACATTCCCATTCGACCATTCCAGAAGATGGCAATATATATTATTGGCCCTTTTAAGATTAAGTCAGCCAGAGGACATCAATTCATCCTAACATGCATCGACATGTGCACACGATGGCCAGAGGCTATACCTCTAAAGAGCATATCTACTGCCGATATCGCAGACGCTCTTTGGCTAATATTTTCTCGTTTGGGTTTTCCCAGAAAAATATTGTCAGACCATGGTACTCAATTGATATCAGACACTATGTCGCAGGTGATGTCTATCCTAGATATTAAAAGGTCTCTCAGAAGTATTTATCACCCAATGTCTAATGGGTTAGTTGAACGTCTTAATAGAACACTTAAGAACTTACTTGGCAAGATTACCGAGGATCATCCTCAGGATTGGGACAGGGTTTTACCCGCGGCTCTCTTTGCCTATAGAGAGGTCACCAACGAGCATACAGGGTTTTCTCCCTATCAACTAGTTTTTGGCGCGCAACCGCGCGGTCCTATGTACTTGCTACACGATTTGATAACTGCCGATAATATTGACTATGACACTCAATCTTCATATGAGTATGTCATTGCTCTCAGGCATAAGATTATCGAAGCATGCAAGTTAGCGACTTCATCCTCCGAATTTGCCAAAGAAAAGGCGAGGCAATTCGCTAATAAGAAGAGACGCCTACGTCAACTTTGTCCTGGAGACAAAGCGTTTGTCTTACTTCCTTCGAGGGAGAACAGACTTCTCATTGCATGGAAAGGTCCATATAGAATAGTCTCAAAAATTTCCGATGTCGACTATGTTGTCGATATTGATGGAAGGCATAAAACCTTCCATATAAATATGCTTACCGAATTTATTGAACGACCAGACTATTTGCAGCCTATTTTCCAGGCGACGGACGACTCTCCAGTCCAACATGGTCATATCTCATCCTTGTCGGTTATACAGGAGGAGGAAACTACGTTTTCAGATGTTAATCTACCTCTTCCTATGATTCCACTCAATTCTACGGAATCATGGAGAAACGTTTCGGTTTCTTCTAATTTGTCTTTTGAGGAACAGCGTCAAGTACAATCATTTCAGGATGTCCTTACCGACATTCCTGGACACACACATATTATCAAACATGACATTATACTTACTGATCATAATACGATCAGAGTAAGACCATATCCTATCCCTATTCATTTCCAAGCGCAAGTCGAGAAAGAATTGGATGAAATGATACAATTGAAAATAATTGAACCATCCACTTCAGCATACTCTTCGTCCATGGTTATTGTTCGAAAGAAAGACAATAACATACGTCTTTGCGTCGATTATCGCAAATTGAACCAAGTTACGAAGTTCGATGCTGAACCTATGCCTTTATTGGAAGATCTACTTACTAGACTTTCTAAATCGCGATTCTTTACTAAACTTGACTTGTCGAAAGGCTATTGGCAAGTTCCGTTAACTGAACGCGCCAAACCTTTCACTGCTTTCTCAACACCTAGGGGTTTGTATCAATGGAATTTTATGCCTTTCGGGCCGATGAACGCCCCAGCTACTTTCGTACGCATGATGCGTCGAATTCTCTCATATCGTACAGATGTCATCGCATACTTAGACGACATCTGTCTTTTCAGCGATACTTGGGAAGAACACTATTCTGGTTTAATTGAGTTACTGTCTACTCTATGCGAGCATAATTTGACTGCAAAACCCTCTAAAGCCTTAGTTGGGTTTAGTGAAATTTCTTTCCTAGGTCATCGTGTTGGTCATGGTCTATTGAAGACAGAGGACCAAAATATTTCTAAGATATTAAATATCTCCGTTCCTAAAACAAAAAAGCAAGTACGTAGTCTCTTGGGATTAATACAATTCTACGGAAGATTCATTAAGAATCTGTCCTCCATTATGGCACCTCTTTCAACTTTATTGAAAAAAGGTTCTCCTAATATGGTGCGCTGGTCCCAAGAATGCCAATCTTCATTGGATCAGATTAAGAATTTGTTCTCATCTCCTCCTATCTTACGACTACCATCGATTGATAAGACTTTTGTCCTTCGTAGTAATGCCTCTTCCACTGGGATCGGGGCGGCACTTATGCAGGAGTATTCAGGAACTCTGCATCCTGTGATGTATATCTCTAGGAAATTGAATGCGGCAGAAAGGAACTATTCGGTTCTAGACCGTGAATTGTTAGCTATGGTCTGGGCCATTCTTAAGCTACAAAGATTCCTTCTGGGCGCGCATTTCATTATGTAAACCGACCAAAAAGCTCTTACAGCTATGCAGAACAAGGATTTGAAGAGCTCGAGATTTACTCGATATGCTATTGCCCTTCAACCTTTTCATTTCACGGTGCGGGCTATCCGTGGTTCGGATAATGTGATGGTAGACATATTGTCCAGATGCCCACATGATTCCACTTAAGTCTTGTGTCCTAGATTTCATGATACATTTCCAGACTCATGTCTGTTCATAATATACATTAACACATTTGTTTCACCTTAGATTAGTAAATTGATTGTTTTCTTTCTCTATTACTATCTTTGATGTAATGTGGAAGGTTAAGGTTAACATAAAATAAAGGTAAAAAAAAAAATAAGAAAAGGAAAAATGTTAAAATGGCCACATATGATACTTAAATAATTTTATATTGACTATAGTGCATTATAGCATGTTACTAATTGTGTCATTTATATTGTTCTCAGTGCAAACTAGTACCAGGTACGGAGCGCTTGTGAGAACCATGATGATGCCATACCTTACATTTGTTCGAGAGATCGCAGCACTTATTTGTATATAATATACTTCTATTGTTAGATAATGTGTAAGGAATTTAACAAATTTGGTCATGTCCATCCATTACATATATTAATGGTATAACATTGTAATTTGTATATTGATATGACTTCTTGAGATAGATTGTCATTTGTCATTGCTATGATTATAGTATTGCATAATTGTTTGATAGTTATGTAATTTGTGTTAGTATCGCCAGCAACTGAGGTTTCTTTGATGGTACCTTCCCGAATATATTTTCTATTATTTCGTGAGATGATTTGATTCTCTCCGGACGCTCTATGTGTGCGTCGATTCAACCTGACATTAGGTTGATTCTTTCATTGGCGCATTATTCATGTGTCATGAGCTTGTGGTATCTTGATCATTGATGTATTTTTAAAAAATGGGTCATTTTTTTATACGGGGGGTGCGGTAGTCTGTTGCTGTCGTTTTTGACGGAGTCATAATAGGTAAATCTATTTAATACTTTTGTTGTAAAACTTTGTTGGTCAAAGTTGGATAATTGGGTATTAACTTCTATGACAGGTTGTTTAAGGATTATCTGCCCTTTCTTTCAATTATTGTCGTTGATCTGTCTTAACGATGCTCAGTTTTATGCTGTCTAGGCATGCGCAAGTTCTGGGCGCGAACTGAGGGAACTTCCGTCAGGTAGAGTTTTTTCTTGGGCTGTCGGACATGATGTCCGTTGTGATTTTCTCTATATCATCATGGGGATTGGAAAGTTTTCGATATGACTGAAATGTCAATGTTTTCCCCAGTGATTCTTTGTTCGTCAAGAGTGACGACATTTATTAAGTGTGTATCCGGAAGATTCTGTAAAAGGTAAATGATATTCTTATTAATATGCCTTTGGTTGCAGAACATTCGAAGTTACCTATCTGCGAGTGAAGCTCACAGATCTTGAGAGACAGAATTCCTTCTTTGCTTCTTGTTCTAGCCAAATGAGACTATGTGTTTTCAATTGAACAGAAGCCTAATGATGATGATAAATTATTGTGGACGCCGCAGGTTGGCGGTATATATATGTTTAGCATAGTTTGATCGTGCCTGCTAACAAAGGATACACAGCTGTCTACATATTGAGGCCCTGTATTACGGCCAATATTTTTCAGCAAGAGGAAATATATCTGGCGGGCTATGCCAGTTGAATAACAGCCTTAAGTATTATTGCTACGCAATTTAGGAGCTCGTTTGTTGGACGACAGAGCTAATTAAGTACCTGACGCGCTGAGTCAATGGTACGGAAGCTACATTGTAAACTGTAACATTAGGACAGATGATGTTTGGGTATGTCCTAGTTGATGTATGATGCAAGCCTTTGATTACCAGACATTTAACAGTCATTCATTATTATGTGGAGTCCTTGATCTTGTCGATTTGACTGTCCTGTTGATGCTACTGTCAGTTTCGTAAATAAATGTTTGAAACGTGCCAGCAGTCTTCAATTCATCATTGACTACTGCATGCGAGTGTATGGGTGCATTTATTGACTTTACTAAGAGCTTCAAGCATTCGCGTTCTCGTCTACACCCACACTCAGCACATCATAATACCAGTACCACACATCTACAACATGTACGCTGTTTTGTGTGAGTGATCATAGTACCCCTGGCAGTGCCTCACGCTTGTGGCCGTTACATTTCTGGCCGTGTACATTTCTGGTGACCTACATCAACACCGCAACATTACACAGTCCAGGTGATAAACGACACGTTCACTCTGCCAGCTTTCACATCACGCATAAACAGTACGTTACAAGCTCCTCTTGCTTTTGTATTCTTATTTTGATATCACTGTCTGACCCTCCAACTTTGTCTATATTACTGCCAAGATATATGTACGATTCTCCATCTTGTATTGGTGTTTCTTCAAGTTTAACCCTGTTATCATTATCTGCATTTATTCTCATTATTTTTGTTTTTTCCCTGTGTATTTTCAGACCCAATTGCTGTGACCTCTCATCGAGTGTTTTCAATTTTTCTTGCATCTGATTACGATTATGGGACAGAAGAGCCAAGTCATCAGCAAAATCCAGATCATCCAACTGCTTAGTCAGAGTCCACTGGATTCCATTTCTGTTGTGGGTTGTCGATGTTCTCATAACCCAGTCTATTGCTAGTAAGAAAAGAAATGGAGACAAGAGGCATCTCTGTCGCACTCCTGTTCTTATCCCAAACGGTTCGGTAAGTTGACCTTCATGAAGAACTCTGCATGTCATGTCTTCATATGTTTTCTTTATTAAATTAATGATCTTCAGGGGAACTCCATAATGCCTCATCAATTTCCAAAGTGATTCTCTGTCTACACTGTCAAATGCCTTTTCGTGGTCCACAAATCCGATGTTCAGTGGTATTCCATTCCAGACTTTGTTCACCTTTATTCTCAAAGGGGCTATCTGGTCAGTACATGATCTGTTTTGTCGAAAACCTGCTTGTTCATCTCTCAGTTTCTTGTCTATGGACTCTTTTAATCTTTCAAGGATAATCCTGTTTAATACTTTTCCTGGCACTGAAAGTAACATTATTCCTCTATAATTTGTGCACTCTTGTAAATTTCCCTTTTTAGGCAACTTAACCAGATATCCTTCCTTCCATTCTGCTGGTATCTCTTCCTTTTCCCAGACTTTACCAAGTAATTTGTGTAACATCTCTGTAGCCGTGTCGATATCTGCTTTGATGGCCTCTGCTGGAATGCTATCAGGTCCAGACGCTTTTCCATCTCTTAGAAGCTTTATGGCTTTCTTTATTTTTTCCTTCGTTGGTCTTTCGCCGTTAATTTGTAGCTCTTCTTCTGCTGGCTGGATGTCCGGGGGGTTTTGTGGAGCTGGTCTATTGAGAAGGTCCTCAAAATATTCTGTCCACCTCTTCATTTGCTCTTGTAAATTGCTGAGCAGTTTTCCATTCTTGTCTTTTATGATGCAACTTGTTTGCTTGTATTTCCCTGTTAGCTTCTTTATGCTGTTATACAGTTCTCTAATATTTCCTTTGGGTGCAGCATCTTCTGCCTCTCTTGCCAACTCCTCAATATACTTCCTCTTGTCTCTTTTGATACTTCTTTTTACTTCTTTGCTTGCTTCTGTGTACACTTCTTGAGCCTTGGGTTTGGAACATCTGGTTTTGCTTGTGTTTAAATCTGCTTTCTTATTGTTTCTGTCTTTTATCTTATTGATGGTTTCTGTTGTTATCCATGCTTTTTGTTGTCGTTCCCTTTTCCCCAGTATTTTTTCACATGTCCCATTCCATACCGTTTTGATTTGCTGCCAATAGTCTTCTGTATTATCAACATCTTCCAGCTGTTGGAGCACTTGGAATTTGTTGGATATTGTGACCGCAAATTTGTCTCTTGTTTCTTGATTTCTTAGATATCCTACATTTAAGTGTTGTCTATAATTTTGCATTGTTGCATATCTCTTGAGTTTCATTTTTACTTTGGCTATCAGAAGGTGGTGATCTGATGCCACATCTGCTCCTCTATATACCTTTACATCCTGCAATGATGATCTAAACTTCTTGTTTATGCATATATGATCAATCTGATTTTCTGTTCTATGGTCTGGTGATATCCATGTTGCTTTGTGTATTCTCTTATGTGGAAACATGCTTCCTCCTATAGCCAGTTGATTTGAAGCACAGAAGTTTGAGAATAGTTCCCCATTTTCATTCATTATTCCTAGCCCATGTTTTCCCATGACTTCTTCAAAGCCGGTGTTGACTGTACTTATCTTTGCATTCACGTCACCCATCAAAATTGTGATGTCTCTTCTTTTTACTTTTTCCATAATTTCCTGTAGTCTAGTATAAAATGCTTCTTTCACAGACTCTTCTTTGTCATTAGTTGGTGCATAACATTGAATGATATTTACATTTATTTTCTTTTTAGCTGTTTTAAAAGTGGCTGTTATTATTCTGGGTCCATCAGCTTCCCATTCAATGAGTGCTTTCTGTGCTTCTTTAGATAACATAAGAGCTACCCCTTCACTATGGTGTGAACTTTCGTCTTCATGTCCTGAGGACAGCACCAATTCACCTGTGACGAGTTTCTTCTTGTCTACCCCCTTCCACTTTGTTTCACACAGTCCCAGAACCTCGATTTTATATTCCCTCATTTTTGCTGCTACTTGTGCCACTTTCCACTTTCCCTTGTTTGTTTAATGTCAGAACATTCCAGGTGCCAAATCTGGAAATTCTCATAGAAGAAAGAAGGTTAGTCAGTAACACAGACTCATTTCGGCTTTCTCTGTGTTGCATCATACACCTCCCTGCGAGAGGACCTTCCCCTGTCTTGGATGGCTGTGTTTTATTTTCCTTAATTGACTTGTCCATGTTTGTTGAAGTTTTTTGTGGTTTAAATTTTTAACAGGATGGGGTAACCAGCCCCATGCATAACCCTCCTTAGTCGCTTTCTACGAAATGCATGGCAGGGAACAGTGTTACTATTCTTTGCTCCCCTTTCGGGCCCCGGTAACACACGGGTGAAGTCTTACTTGGTTCTCCAATAAAAGGTCCGGTTTAAAAAAAAGGAATTATGAATCTAATCTTCACTCTGGCGAGGTCTGATGTTATCTTGACGAGCGTGAAATTCACAGTGAAATAAAACTGCGAAATGGTCAGACTATATTCCTATCTTCCCACGCTTTGTTGTCATGAATCTAATCAGAAAGATCCAATCATTTCAAATCATGCAAATAGGGTGTGATATTTTCAAAATAGTTCCACGTGAAATAAGGTGCGTGCCTGCAAAGGTCACGTATTACCATATATGGACATCTGATGCCTTGCATACACTCTCACAGGCAGATCGGTAGACACACATGACAACATGGGTAAGCTGTAATACTTTTTACTTTATAAGAAAGTAATGTTGTCATAACAAGTCGGCCCGGAAGCGATTATGTCACACCTGTCTGCCCACATGTGTCACACATACAGTAATCTCGTTATCTTTCATACGAGTACGCAAAAACTCCCTGTTAACAAACGAGTCGCTTATCAGCGGTTTAATCTAAACACGCCGGCGCTCATCATCTCTAGTTGCTTCTCGCAGGCTGGGATAAACATTATCTGCAAGGAGTGTTGCAAATGTTTGAACATACAAACTACTTGCTCCTTAGCCGATAATGAGAAGAAATTGGTACTTTTAAAAGTACACAAATAAAAATCAGTTCAAAATATGTCTCTAATCCTGTCAGAGTGAAACATAGATCGTGATGAGGTCGTCCATCTAATCACACACTGTAAATATGTGTCCTCCTGCTCCAGGGGTGACCAAATCGAGGCTGCACACGCGGTTGGCAGTGCACAATAGTCCGCCACAGAAACCATCACTACCAGAGCTTCCAAGCCATTCTGGCCCATGCTGTTAATACGAAGAAGTCCCGTCGTAAACGAATTGTCACGTTTTTCACTCACATGACCTGTTATACCGACGAAAATGAAACGGTGTATTTTTTATCTGGTTCGTAGAAATCACGAAACGTAAACAAATGACCAAAACAGCATTAAACAGAAGTAGCATTCATCGCAAAGATCGAAATTTAGACATGTTTAAAAACTCTGGAAAATGATGGGACACTAATTTATTATTCCGACGAAAATGAAACGAATTTTAAAAAAAATCTGGCTCGTTAAGATGACAAAACGTTTTAAAAAAAACCAACCTAAACACATAAGCAGCATTCATATCAAAGGTATACATTTAAAAGTGCTTAATAACTCTGGAAAATGATGGGATACTAATGTTTCCAAAATTTTCAGTAAATTAAAGAGAAAACGACAATAAAAAAAGGCACATTTAACATTATACATGGTTCCTATAAACACTATTCCTGACATTTTTTACCCCCACCTACGACGTCTTACAAATATACCACTTTCATAAAGAGACTTTTGCTGCAGAAACCACAACTGTAAAAGCATGTGAATGCTCTAACAAGACTTCATGCCGTGGGACCTGCACCAGTGGTGTCTCCATGCTCCACAAGGAGCGTAAAGAAACATAATGACGATGATGATGATGATGATGATAAGGAATCTTTACTCGTGTGCTGTCATTGCGTAGGCCTACTTGATTTGATTGTACGAGTTTTCTCAATGCGTTGAGATTGTCCAAACATGACATATCCCAGCCAGTGACGGTAAACATTTTTCAAATTAGAAACTTTTTGTCAGTAAACATCAAATCATCATTTTTAAATAATGCCTATCATGCATCATATCATGAATGCCTTTACTTTTATTTTAAAATATTAATGATGAGAAATGTTCCGTCCAACCTCTGAAGGGTTGTAACTATAATATATTGTATAGTGTTTTCAAGTCCAAATAATATGTTCAACTACCGATATGCGAAAGTGGCATCATATCTCTTGTCCAAATTGTGTAAACAGAGCAAAGCTCTGATATAACAGAGATTTGGTTCCTTCAAATTTCTCCAAAATGTAGTAAAAAAGTAAGTCGGACAATTTTGAAAGAAGTCCGTATACTTAAAACTGGGCGTCATAATACATGTAGGCCTACCAGAACAGCAAATACAGCTCACACACACACAAAATACAATGACCCAATCAAAAACAGCGTTCTAGAAAATACGTAAAAAGCATCGAGTGCAAAAACTCTTTGTCAATAGAAGTAAGGAAGAGTTCTTCCTTGTTTTATATAGCAGTTTGTGTCGCATGGAAGCGAATCACTGACCGTGTACAAACAAGGGTGAAATCTCTTAGGTCTTCTCCTCCAAGTATCATGCCTAGTGGCGTAGGCGATACGTTTCTCCACAACTTCCTATCTCTAGTGCAATTGATCAATTCTGTTGTTGACTTCTTTCCACACCATAATGTCAAACTGTTCAATGTCTTCTCTCTTTGTCGTCTTCTGTCTCTCTTTCCTTCAATCTTTCCTGTTGTCACGATACACTCGAGCTTTCGTCTTCTCGTAACATGCGCAAACAAAGTCAAGTGCTTCCTTCTAACAAAAGCCATAAGCTTCTTTTACGTGTTGGCCTCTTTCAGGACATCCCCATTACTCTTTTTATCAGTCCATGTTATTTTTAACATTCTTCTGTAAGACCACATCTCAGTGGCCTTTAGTGCTTTTTCTACTTGTTTACTAATTGTCCATGACTCACTTCCATATGTCAGAATTGGTTTTATGTTACACTGACATTGACAAAGAATTAATAAAAATCATAAAATACTTTTCATTTTATAGATGCTGCTTTTGCAGGTGCTATTCTGCTCTTCACGTCTGAGATGCATCTTTTGGGGAAGCCATTTTCTTTGAGATTACCATTACGTTATCATGTCATTTTGCTATAAAGGCTGAGGCCTTTATTTCCACTGTCTGTCCTTATTGTATCAATCATTTCCCGCAGCTCCTTTTCACTTTTTGCCATTAAGATTGTATCATCAGCGTATCTCAAGTTGTTTATTGTGTCTACCAGATGGTATTGCTGACACGTACTCTATGGATCTCATTAAATTTTCACTGTACAAAGTGAACAGATCTGGAAACAGCACACATCCCTGTCTAATACCCTTTTTAACCTGCTGAATTGTTCCTGTCTGTCTATTCTAGCTTCTGTCTATTCAAGACACATTCACATACCTAGGATGTATAGTAACAGCAGACGGCAGAACAAGCAAAGACATCAACAACAGAATGAATAAAGCGAGAACAGCGTTTGCTAGTCTAAACAGCATCTAGAAGTCCTCTCGGTACAGCACAAACCCCAAATTAAGATTATATGAGAGCTGTGTACTTTCTGTGCTTCTCTGTGGAGAGTAACAGAGAAGGAAGTATCGAAATTGTCCACTTTCCACGCAAATCTGCCCAAGGAAAATTCTCCGAATCTTTTGGCCGAATACCATCATCAACCAAGAACTGCGTACTCAAAGCAACCAAGAGGACATGCATACTATCATAGCTGGCAGACGCTTAAGTAAGTTAGGTTGGCCAGGTCCTCAGAAGAGAACCCGATGCCATCATAAGAACAGCTATGCTATGGACCCGTGAAGGAAAGTGAAAGAGATGCCGACCGAAGACAGCTTGGCTGAGAACTTTGGAGGCCGAGATGCAAAGAATTAACCAGAGCTGGGGCACTGCACGAAGGTTGGCCACCGACCAAACAAAGTGAAAGCAGTTTGTTGCTGTCCTACAAGACGCCACCAGGCGTAATGGTCACTGACTGCTTTGACAGCCGGCGGCTAAGAATCAAAGAAGAAGAAGAAACGTTGCTATATGGCTGCTAATTCTTATAGCTGCTGTTTGTTGCCAGGACCTATTGTTTATTGTTCTCAGGTCTTTACTACCAAAATGTTTATTTAGTTGCCAGGACCTATTGTTTATTGTTCTCAGGTCTTTACTACCAAAATGTTTATTTAGATTGTAGAAATAAATACCCCAGACCTAAAGGTCTTTTATATTTGGACATGCGCCCTAATATAAACGACTAGGTTGAACGGGACGCGCCCGCCAAAACGAGGCAAAAGTTTTACATTAAAAAAAAAATTAATATAATCTGTTTTTTTTTTTTTGGTCAAGAATCACACGACAAATAAGTATGATTACTTGCCCATTTGGTTCCCAGGATTTCTGAGGAGATGAATCTGATCACTGTTCCCATAAGACGTGGCGGTTACGGTGAGGTTGGGCATAGTTGCTGTCAATCCTACCATGTATAGAAGGGATGGGCAACCAGTCAATCACATTCTACCGGTAGAACACAGGAGATAATTTGATAGATCTCTGGGGGGGGGGGGGGGCCTAGAGATAGACAACCCCATATGAGTTGCAACTTACGAGGGAACAGGGTTCATAATTTCTTTTTTTTTGTGTGTGTGCTTCCTCAACAATCGTGACGAGTGCCTGAAACATACCTTTACGTATATTATTTATTGACAGGCAATACACAGGGTCTTGTCAAAATGCTAGGGACCTAATCATTAACATGAGAGACGGCTCTTGAAAACACAGTTACCTCCCGTTGTGTCTCAAATATAAACTGCTTTATAAAACAATGAAGAACTTTTTCTTACTTCCGTTGACAAAGAGTTTTTTTTTTTTTTTTTTGCAATGGATGTTTTTTTATTTTTATTTTCTAGAATGCTGTTTTTGATTGGGTCATTATATTTTTATGTGTGTGGGCTATATTTGCTGTGCTGGTGCATGTATTACGGCGCCAAGTTTTAAGTATACGGACTTCTTTTAAAATTGCCCGACTTACTTTTTTTGCTGCATTTTGGAGAAATTTGAAGGAACCAAATCTCTGTTTTGTCAGAGGAACGAAAACACACTTGGTAATTTTGCGTTGCTCTGTTTACACACTTTGGACAAGAGACATGATGCCTCCCCTTCCCTCTTTTTCCCCCTGTTAAAAGGAAGAACTAATGGTACTTCACCCTCTGAGCGTCAAGGCTGAAGGCGCCAGAACTATCACACACAGACACACAAAATAAACACAATGAATAAATTACAGCTAAGAATTGACTTTGTTTTGTCTTTTGTTAGCTTGAATTTTGAATTTCCGTCCAAGTCATTTTCCGTTCTGCTTATTCCACTTTCTTCATTAGACAATAATAATTGTTCTGCAATCCGCAGGGTAAGAGAGATTGAGGAAGACAAAAGAACTCGCGGAGAAGAGAACTGGAGAAAGACATGAATAGAAGAATCCATTGCACGTGACAGGAAGACATAGCATAAGTTTGTTGTAGGCATATGCAGCTTGGGGAGTTGAGAGATGAATAAATAAGAAACATCTTTTTATGTAGCAGCAGAAATTACAGCAAGAAACAGATCTCAAGCTGATAGTTTATTAGTTTATTGGCTAAAGTCCAATGTTTCAAATTGGTTTGTTGCGTCATTGTTTGGTGTGATGTTCTAAGTCAATAACATCATCATTGGAACTATCTTCAAGGTGTAAATTTCGGCACGCTGCACGCCGTCTCATTTCTGTCAACAATTATTGAACACCTTCAAAATTACAGAACGGACCACACATTCAAGCGTGTCTTAGACGAGACAAGAAGGGAAACAAAGAAAAGAACAAAAATAATTGGCTGTTGAACTGATAATTGAACCAGAATTTTAGCAACAAATAAATCGTCTCGGAGAAAGAATATTTGATTATGAAAACATAGACGAAATTATAGATGACGATCTCTAAAGTTTCTTAACTCCACTTTAATAAGAATATTTTAGACAGCATCATTCAGTTTTTAAAATGTATAGATGAAATTTATGTTAAGCTATATAATCAATTCCATTTGATACATAATTTGAATAATGCCCCAATAATCAGTGGTGACGAGCTACGTGAGAGCAGCATTAAAATAGAAACTACTAACAGAAGGTGATTACAAAGATATATCTGAAATGTATCTGTAGGAAGAATTAAAAAATATATGATATATTACCTAAAAGAAATAGGAGCCGGTTATTCTTTCCAAATATTTTTACACTTATTATATTCAAATAATCTTCCTCACTGCCAAACTGTTTTTGACAATGATACATTTTTTTTCAAAGATTGCCAGTATCTGTGACAACTGCAGGACGGAGCTTCTTCAACTTAAAGTTAATGTTAAAAAACCTATCTACGTACAACGATGACGCAAGATTGTCTAGATCGGGTGTCTGCAACCTTTTGACCGCAGTCTAGCGAAGACTCTCTGGTGGACGATTTAGTAGATATGATCACTAAATGATGGAAGGGGAACATAAAAAAAAAATAAGATGGGAGATTTTGAACAAGCCCTAACCCGCCGAGATTTAAAAGAACCTCAGCATCTCCCTGATTTAAGTTACCTTTTGTCGCATTCCCAGTGACAACTCATGAGCCAACTTAAAAAATTCACTTAATCATCAACTATATCTGATAGGAACGCCATTTTTTCTCCTTAGTAAAGTTAATATTTGATCAAATATAATTTAATTTGAATTTCTACAGCTCTGTTCATGGAATAGCAGGAAGCATATACCGCAGAGATAAAATTATTTGTAGGCTGCACTTAATTCCAAATTCCAAATACTCTGAAACTAAAAAAAAAACAGACATGATTTTACAAGGTAGATCTTGAGAGAGCTGTCTTTTAAAGTAGACTCCCACAGCTGCCGGGTTGCCTACATCAAAATATGTTGTTTTCTTCAATGCAATTCTTCTATATCACCAGCGTCTTCTATTCATATCTTGGTCTACTGGATTTTGACTAGTTCTTGTCATCAGTTCCACATTAGTGATCTTGTTATCAGTTCCACATTAGTGATCTTGTCATCAGTTCCACATTAGTGATCTTGTCATCAGTTCCACATTAGTGATCTTGTCATCAGTTCCACATTAGTGATCTTGTTATCAGTTCCACATTAGTGATCTTGTCATCAGTTCCACATTAGTGATCTTGTCATCAGTTCCACATTAGTGATCTTGTCATCAGTTCCACATTAGTGATCTTGTCATCAGTTCCACATTAGTGATCTTGTCATCAGTTCCACATTAGTGATCTTGTCATCAGTTCCACATTTGTGATCTTGTCATCAGTTCCACATTAGTGATCTTGTCATCAGTTCCACATTAGTGATCTTGTCATCAGTTCCACATTAGTGATCTTGTCATCAGTTCCACATTAGTGATCTTGTTATCAGTTCCATATTAGTGATCTTGTCATCAGTTCCACATTAGTGATCTTGTTATCAGTTCCACATTAGTGATCTTGTCATCAGTTCCACATTAGTGATCTTGTCATCAGTTCCACATTAGTGATCTTGTCATCAGTTCCACATTAGTGATCTTGTCATCAGTTCCACATTAGTGATCTTGTCATCAGTTCCACATTAGTGATCTTGTCATCAGTTCCACATTAGTGATCTTGTCATCAGTTCCACATTAGTGATCTTGTCATCAGTTCCACATTAGTGATCTTGTTATCAGTTCCACATTAGTGATCTTGTCATCAGTTCCACATTAGTGATCTTGTCATCAGTTCCACATTAGTGATCTTGTTATCAGTTCCACATTAGTGATCTTGTCATCAGTTCCACATTAGTGATCTTGTCATCAGTTCCACGTTAGTGATCTTGTTATCAGTTCCACATTAGTGATCTTGTCATCAGTTCCACATTAGTGATCTTGTCATCAGTTCCACATTAGTGATCTTGTTATCAGTTCCACATTAGTGATCTTGTCATCAGTTCCACATTAGTGATCTTGTTATCAGTTCCACATTAGTGATCTTGTCATCAGTTCCACATTAGTGATCTTGTTATCAGTTCCACATTAGTGATCTTGTCATCAGTTCCACATTAGTGATCTTGTCATCAGTTCCACATTAGTGATCTTGTTATCAGTTCCATATTAGTGATCTTGTCATCAGTTCCACATTAGTGATCTTGTCATCAGTTCCACATTAGTGATCTTGTCATCAGTTCCACATTAGTGATCTTGTCATCAGTTCCACATTAGTGATCTTGTCATCAGTTCCACATTAGTGATCTTGTCATCAGTTCCACATTAGTGATCTTGTCATCAGTTCCACATTAGTGATCTTGTTATCAGTTCCACATTCCAGATCTTGTACAATTCCAATCATTCTATTTCACACTAGCACCCAATTATGAAAGTCTGTGGCCTCTCGGTTGGTGCGTTTGTTATTCTCCATGTTTCAGAGCCACACAATAGGACTGACCTTGACATTTGAGTTGAAGATTCTTATGTTTGTGTTGGACTTGATTTCTCTTGATCTCCATTTACTTTCCAATTCAATTAAAACAGCTCTTCCCTGTTGGCTTCTTATTTTGATGACATTCTCTGTGCTTCTAAACATTTTCTATATTGCTAAAGAGATTGTATGAACGAAGCTATTTATCAGCTGTCGCTTTGTATCCATGAAGATGTGCAGGTGCCTAAGCATTCAAGTCAGTTGATAAACCACTACATTATTCTCTTGGTCGATATTGTTTCTAGTTTTCTGTCGTGTTTCCGTGGCATTTCTCATTGAGATTTACCACAGTGACAACTCCTCATGAACAATGTAATCAAAGCATGTAAGGAGAAGGCAAGAAAGTATTCAGCGGGATACTGGAAGATAAAACAGGTCTGTATTTCAGACTTCGTATCTGCCGACGATGTTGCCTTGATTGCTAAATCAGAGGCACATCTTCAATCCTACCTGCAAGTCTGGAAGATGGAGCTGGAGATGAGAAGGATGGTCATAAGCAGCTCCAAAACAAAAACCATGATGATGTCATGAGAGGAGGAAAGGCATCAGATTATGCTGGATGAACAGGTCCTGGAGCAGTTCAGCCACTTTAGATACTGAATACTGTCGTATATGATATACTGGGCGGGGAACCAATGGTCATACTGCTTCAACTTGAATGGGATGGCCTATTTAATTTATTTTGCCAAGAAATTAGCTCGATAAGACAGAAAGAGACCTATCCGAGATAAGGACAAGAAGAAGAGAAGGCAAATGCTCTCCACTAGATAGTGTTTTCTAATAAATCATGGAAAGTTTTCTATGTCCCTACGACATAAACTTCTTTCCCTGATCTCGACAAATAAAAAGTTTTACCTATATGTAAATACTTAACACAGACAGCATGAGAGAGAGATACATTAAGTAATTCGGTAATGATCAACGCGGCTATATAGTTTATTAGTTAAATATATACACATATAATGGCTAGTAGAAAGTGACAAAGATGATGGTGACAGACAATTCACACGCACAGATGAAATGTCAAAATGTAGTTAATTGAAAATGAATGTGAACCTAAGTAAATAGTGGAATGATGTTGTGATATATGCACATGTAGTAGTGAGAACATGTAAGATGTAATGTCCCTGAACTCTTGGAATTCTTTCTGAAGTCGACGAACCGTTGATATTTGTCGCAAGAAAATATCTGCTGTCTGAGCATGAAAAGGCACTTCACGAAATGATCTTCTGCTAACAAGTGTGTTTCAAACTTGCTTGAATGAATGCACGCCGTGCAATAAACGATTAGAGTAGACGAATTAACTTCATGCTATGACGCAAATGTAAATGCATATATATATATATATATATATATATATATATATATATATATATATATATATATATATATATATATATATATATATATATATATATATATATATATATATATATATATATATATATAAATATATATATATATATATATATATACCGTGTGGCCAGAAGGATGTATATATATATATATATATATATATATATATATATATATATATATATATATATATATATATATATATATATATATATATATATATATATATATATACATATACATATACATATACATATATATATATACACACACAAGGGGATTGACATAAGTTTTGGGCCTGACCATGAAGGACATGTCACAGAGAGCTGAAATTTTGTACAGTGTTTATTCCTTTTCAATATAGCCACCATCTGAATTGACACACTTCTGCCATCTCTGCTTGATCTTGAAAAGACCTTGGGAGTAAAACACCCTATTTTTCAAACTATATGTATATATATAATCTGCGAATCAACTTGCGAGCACTTGATCTTGATAAATCACGTGTGGTTATGTGATCTTAATATGTATAGATTCATCAAATTGTGAGTATGTGATCTTGATTCAGGAAATTTGCTTTTGACTGAGTGAGCTTAAAATATTAAAGAATCAACTTATGCGTTCTTTAACTTGCCTCAGTTGATAAGCTTTTGAGTGAGTTGAACTTGATTCATATGTATATGCAAATCAAATTGTGACCACTTGATAAACATGTGAATAAAATTCTGCGCCACGGACATGTTAAACTGCGGGTGTAGAAATCTCCCTTGCAACTTAAGAAGTGTAAGGTGTCCTATCTTGTGTATTCTGTTATATGGACGTACGCTTTGCTAGCTTCTTTCCGATAAGACGCCAAACATGTAATCTGTAGATTCAAACTTCTGCAGGACTGAAGACACAACGTGGTTTAATAAGTTTCACATCTAATATCAATAGTTGACTTTGTTTTTATCTTATTTCTCCTATTGCTTCGTCATAACTGATCACTTTGGTTTTAATTCTCTTATTATGATATATGACATGTGGCGCACATGCTGGTGTTAAAAATAGTGAGCATAAAAGCATGTACCCATGACAGTCTGAATGAGATGATCTAATAATCTAGATTAAGGTGAAGTTTATAGCTATGAATTACTTCTTTATATTGTAAAGAAATGAAACACCTTTTGGTTAACCATTAACGAATAGAAGTACTGGAAAAAAAACAGTTTTTCGCACATTTAGCTATGGGCTAAGTGCAAAAAGAAATAAATTAGTATGGATGTCGTGAAACGACTCTCCCCGACTTTTTCTTCTGTCTATTATTTTATCCCTCTACACATGTCTCCTATCATTTGACAAGAAACCAAAAATCTCTCGCTAGATTGTAACAAATTCCCTTCACATATCTTTTTCATTCTTATAATGAAAAAGTCTCTCTCTAGTTTTAGATTTCACAGTATTCGCTAGCCTCAGGATTCACACGGCCCAAAAGGTAATAAATTATTCCCTTGGCCAGCCTACGTCTTTCCACTTGAAAATGTGAAAATCAGTCCTACGAACAGACCGGATGTCATGAACAGGACACACGTAAATCAAGAAAGGGGCAGAAACCCTGTCTGCCGCTGCAAACACGTACACAGTGGATACTAGGGCGAGTTTAATGAAGTTAACTTGATACCCTCGGGACCAAAATAGATGAATTTGCACCAATACCACAGCCCACCCCTGCCCGGGAACCTCATCCTGGAATTGGGAGGGAATTTTAAGCATTTGTAGTGAAATTGACAGAGATACAACGGTAAAATATCTCCAAAGATAACATTTAAGGATAAAAACATAATGCGTAGGCTGCGAATAGTACATGATCGCCTAGACCGCGGGTCATCATCCTCCATAATAATTGACTTGCTAGACAGGAGGGGAACGGCGGATCAAAAAGGAAAAAAATATGACTGGAAAGATTGCGTGAGACTAGAAAGGCTAAGGAGACGCAATTGGGGGGGGGAACTGAGAAAAGTCGCGTTTCCCAAGTTGACATAAAAAGTAAGCAACTCGACAGAAGGGACCATAGATATAATACGCCACAGTCATTTATTGGACGCTTTTGCAATACCAAGCCCTTGATTTGAATTCAGCGGCTAAAACGCAGATGTTTGGAATATTACAAAATTTAAAAGTACTTTTTTCTTAATATTAATGTTAGGAATATAAAAATTAGCTGGCCGGATGGCCTATTCTGAGCAGTGAACTAATATGTTCTTAATTTTACAGACGGATAGATAATATTGAAGATAATGACAAAAGACAGTGTTGTTCACATCATCGACGAACTGTATTGAATCTAAAAGTGTCGCTAATTGCACAAAAAAAAACACGACCTCGAAACGCAGGTGTTCAAATTTACTTAGTATGGAGGAGAGGGTTTTTTGGGTGGTAGCTGTGTCTAAATATAACTTTTAACGACAAAATTTTGGAGGGGAGAGAAAGGTTGGTTCAAAAATCAAGTACATTTTGTAGAAACACAAGTAGAGACGGACAGACTAACAGATAACCATCCATACTTGACTGAAGCATGACTGAAATGACTTTATGGTAGGAAATTTGAAATTTAAAATAAACCTAGGCAGTGATTGGCCACAGACAATCATATCATTAGCGCTCAGACGCGAAAGTGGGGCCATTCTTCAATAGTTGTTCAGTGATAGACACAGATTTTAAAGTGTGGTGATTTCCATATGAAAGAAAGTGTAATAAATTTAGGGACGCCATACTATAGCCAGCAGCTCAGCTGAGTTTTGCTAGCAATTCTGTGTTATTTATTCATAATCTGGTAAGATTGAAATTATTTCTTTATATATTTTGAATATTGTTTCATGTTTGAGTGATTTGATACTGCCATATCGAAATCTAGCCTTACAAACAAGTAGGGATTTGCTCTAGACCCCCCGCCCTAGTCAGGGTCTAGGGACCAACAATGTACATAAACTCCAGCAAGGATTATGCAAGACAGATCAAGTGTTGAGAATAATGAAACATATTACCTATCCTCTTTTAGGGCAGACAACTAATAAATATTTTTCAGAATCTATAGTCTGGGAGGATCTATCTGATGTAAAACCACCATGGTAAATGTGCTGTTTGGTCAGAGAGATCTGACCTGTCTGTATGATGTGGTTGTTGTGTCAGTGTTGTGTCCAGACGTGGGTAGAGAATAGATTTTGACACATGGCCCATACTTTGATTGCAGAGCTGCGAGTTTCTGTTGTCAACCAAGCAGTGTCTATTCAGTTGGTGACTTTACTCGAGTGTATCTGTGCAGTACTTGTGACAGAGACCACCATTATTGCCCGCCAGCACGGAGAGGTGGGACCACCTGATTTCAGCACCAGAGCTACAACTACAAGATGAGTGAGCCTCTGGTCTGCTGGACATTCACCAAAGCCCTTTAGTTACTAATAACCCCATAAAAATTCCCACCATTTTCTGGACACTGTGTAGTCAATATAGACAGGTGTGATGAGGCCACCCCAACAGCACAAACATTAAATATCCTCCCAAGTAGATGACTACTAGAACATTTTAATAAAACTAACTAGTATAGTACATATATATGTACACTATTGCATTTATGATATAATATTCCATGCATTTCTTTTATAATCTCTAAATCCTTTTAAGTTCTGGTCAACCAAAAAAATTGATCCAGAACAAAATAAATGTAATTCTATCAAAAAAATTTTACACACGTGAGTTAGTTCAGTGTATTTTATCATTTATTAATATTATTAGTCTTGTTAAATATCTGTGGGTATATCTATAACCTATTACACCACACTACATAGCATAACCCTAGACACTTTACGTAGCCACATTCATTAAAAAAAAAAAATTAAGTGTGAGGTCGTAGTGGTAGCAAGAAAGGCCTTCTGACAATTCTCAACTACATTTTATCTCAGGAGCCTTCACAGCTGGCCTCATACAATTACATTTAGTAATATCAACATCATACAATACCATCAAACACCACTACATAAATTGGGGTCTTGTCCAGGGATAATTAGCCCAACAGTAATATTAGGATCTCCTGGTGGGAGAAATAAAAGTAGGGAAATAAATTGTAAAATTCCCTTTAACATTAAAAGTGTCCCTGCAGATAAAAGTTGGTGAATCTTCACAGCCAGTAATAATTAATTAGTTAACTGGTTAGTTAGAATTAGTTAGACTATAGTCATAAGAAGTACTTAGTGTATTTACTGGTTAGAGATTTAGCTTGTATATTATTATATTGTCTAAAAAGTATGGCGGAGCTGGCAAAATTTAGATCAGCTGCTGTGCTCACCGCGAAGGAGATGGGAATGGATGGTCAAATTTTAATTCAATACGTAACGGCTGAATGTGATAAATATATTGAACGGGAAGAAAGGAGGTTAGCTGAAGAGAAGAGGTTAGAGGCTGATAGAGAAATTAAGAGGCTGCAGATTGAGGCAGAAGAAAAAAACGACAGCAAAGGGAGGCAGAAGAAAAAAAGATTGACTGCCGAAAGGGAGGCAGAAGAAAAAAGATTGACTGCCGAAAGGGAGGCAGAAGATAGAAGGTTGCAAAGGGAGCACGAATTACGACTAAGGGAGCTGGAATTACAAGGCCCGGCTCCTGAAAATGGTGCCAGCCCTTTTGCCTCAGATGCTACGCCCAGTCTGGGAGCCTCAAACTCAGCTATGGGGTTTCATTTAGACCATTTTGTTGAAAAAGACGATGACATAGAGGGGTACCTAGGACGTTTTGAGTTATTAGCTACTACATATGGGTTAGAGAGAGAGAGGTGGAGCTTAAAGCTATCACAGGGATTGAGAGGTACTTCTTATGAAGTATTTGCTAAAATGAACAGGGAAGACCAAGACAATTATGACATGTTAAAGCAGGCTTTGTTATTAAGGTACGAGAAGAATGGTGAATTTTATCGTAAGAAATTTAGAAATGCCAAACTGTTGTCTGGGGAGACCTACCACCAATTCTCTGCCAGACTAGAAACCTATTTGGAGAAATGGACGGCTCTGGGGAAGACCCAAGATCTTAAAGAAATGATCATGATTGAGCAATTGAGAGAGTCCATGGCTCCAGACATGAGAAAATTTCTCATGGAACAAGGTGCAGAGAAGTTGGGGGAAATTTTAAATGTTGCTGAGAGGTATCAGGCAGCTCAGGCAGAGGTAAGTGGTGCTAAAAAGAAGCACATAGACAATTTTAAAGCTCCACAGCAATTTAATAAATTTGATAATAGAGAGCAGGGAAATAAAGGTAGGACAAACTTTGAGCGGCCAAGAAATGACTATCGCGACAGAAACTCACAGTTCAATGACCAAAAGTTCAATGAAAGAAAAACCGTTGAACCAAGGAAAAAGATGGTGTAAATGGTGCAAGAAGGATAACCATAACACCGAATTTTGTAGAAGGAAACCTTCAAACATTGCTGCAATGAAGTCGGGGACGCAAAGATTAAAGGTTAATCCTAAGGAGCAACAGGAACCTTATCACCCCCCAGTTTGTGAGGATGTTATTTGTAATGGGGTCACCATAAGGTGCCTTTATGATACAGGTTTGGATTATGATTCAGTTGTGAAGTCTAGCCTAGTGGACCCAAGTCAGTATACCACAGAAACAGTGGAAATACAAGGGGCGACTAAGGACATACCACTCATGACACTTCCCATCGCAAGGATAACGGTGAAAACTCGCTATGTGGAAGGAGAAATCAGAGCAGCAGTGATAGATGAACCAATCTACCCTCTGATATTGGGGTGTAGATACGTCTTCTTGGGGAATCCCGAGAAACCTGTGATCATGGCGACAGTGCAGACCAGGTCACAGAAGAAGGAGGAAGAAGGTGAACCTATAAATGCTCATCCAGAGGAGATGAGGAAGGCGCAGGCTGAGGATAGGACACTCAAGCCCTGTTTTAAAAAATTGCCCAAATGCCACACACCTCCGAGCAAGGGGGAATATTTCATGAAGAACAAACTCTTATACAGGAAGGCCGGAACTGGAACAAATGGTCACAACCAGCTGGTTCTTCCCACTTCATATAGAGATAAAGTGATGGAACTCGGGCATGCGATTCCCTTCAGTGGTCACATGGGGATCAGCGCCACAGGACAGCGTATAGCTTGTCATTACTTCTGGCCAGGGATAACGGAGGATATAAAAAGATATGTCAAATCCTGCCCAGAATGTCAAAGGGTAGCTCCAAAGCACTGGACTGCTCCTGCAACTCTAGGGGAAATGCCCATAGTGGGAACACCTTTTGAGAGGGTTGCAGTGGATATTGTAGGACCTCTCACTCGGACCAAGAGGAGGAACAGTTACATCCTTACTCTGGTGGACACTTGTTCTATGTGGGGAGAGGCGGTAGCCCTGCCATCAATTGATTCAAAACATGTAGCAGAGGCACTACTTACAATATTTACCCGATTAGGATTCCCGCATCAAATCTTGACGGATAATGGTTCTCAGTTCAAGGGGAAACTAACGGAAGAAGTTTTTAAGCTATTTCAAGCCAGGCACTTTCATTGTAGTCCGTACCATCCACAAGGGAACGGCCAGGTAGAGAGGTTCAATGGGACTCTCATTTCTATCCTGAGAAAGCTGGCACACAAAAACCGGATCTGTGGGATCAATTCCTGCCCGCCGCATTGTTTGCGTACCGGGAGGTACCACATAGTTCAACCGGGATGGCTCCCGCAACTCTGCTATTTGGGAGGCCAATAAAAGGTCCTTTAGAAGCTTTATTAAGGACCTGGACAGATGAGAAGGCGGAAGAGACTGTTACCTCATCGTATCAATATGTGAACGAACTGACCACTCGTTTGAAAGCTGGATGGAAACTGGCAAATGATAATTTGAAACAAGCCAGGAAGAAACATGCAGCATATTTTAATAGGAAGGCAAAGGACCGGGAACTGGCAGTCGGAGAGAAGGTGCTGCTTCTACTACCCGGAAGCCAGAATAAATTACAAATTGGTTGGCAAGGTCCATATACGGTTCTAGAGAAGGTGTCTAGAACAAACTATAAAATTGACAAAAAGGGGAAGGAAAAAGTTTATCATGTAAACCTGTTAAAGAAGTATCTGGACAGACCACTCCAGGAAAGCACCCCCTTATTGACCTTGGCTATTGCAACCCAGATGCAAAAAGAACCACTCACCTCACATGAATACCCATTACATCCTTGTGAAACCGCAGCACAGGTAAAAGTCAGTAAGCACCTGACTAAAAACCAGAGGGAGAGAGTTCAACAGGTTCTGGAGGAACATACAGATGTATTAACAGATAAACCAGGCCATACAAATTTGCTACAGTATTAGCCGCGGTAGCATAGTGGTTAGTGCACTGGCTTCCTAGCGCATGTGAGGCGGAAAAAATTTTTAGGCCACAAACGGCTCCTGGGTCGACCCAGCCCCAAATGGGTACCAGAGCTACTCTGGGAAGGTTAAGGCGGCCGGCGTGATGCCGACCACATCACCCCTCGTGTGCCGACGGTCAAGATAATATGGGCCTAACACCATATTCCCAATATGCCGAACAAATTTGTAAACGGGTTCCTTTACAGTATGACATGAAACTGGTAGACTCAAACCCAATCTGTATGAGAGCCTATTCTATTCCGTTCGCGAAGGAGAAGGCATTGAAGGAAGAAATAGAGTATTTGTTGAAGGAGGGGATTATTTCGCACAGTGAATCATCTTTTAGTTCTAGTGTCGTTTTGTTGAGAAAACCGTCTGGGGAACACAGACTGTGCATAGATTACAGGAAACTGAATGCTGTCACAGAAGGACAAGTGGATCCATTACCAGACACAAAACAGTTATTTGCCAGACTGAACAAGGCAAAATACTTTTCAAAGGTGGATCTTAGTAAAGGCTATTACCAGATCCCAGTGAAGCCTGAAGTGAGACCTTATTTGGCTTTTAGCACTTCGGATGGACATTATGAATTCAATATGCTACCATTCGGACTGAAAAATGCTCCGAGTGTGTTTTCAAGGATGATGCGAAAATTGTTGGATCCCCTGAATAACCCATGTATCACGAATTTCATGGATGATATTCTCGTCGCCACAGAGACATTTGAAGAACACATTGAAGCTCTGGAGATGTTGTTTGATAGACTTCGGGAGGCGAATTTGACTGCTAGGCCAACAAAATGTTGTATTGGATGCAAAGAGTTGGAATTCTTGGGGCACACTGTATATCAGGGTAATATGACCCCTGATCCTAAGAATTTGGAAAAACTGCAGAGAGCACCTAGGCCGCAAACAAAAAAAGGACGTGCGATCATTTGTGTCGTTATGCGGATTTTATCAGAAATACATCAAAAATTTTAACGCTATATGTGCTCCTCTGACTGATCTGACTCGCAAGGGACTTCCAGATAAAATTATTTGGACTGCACAATGTGAACTAGCGTTCCAAGAGTTAAAGGAAAAACTCACTAGCAAGCCTATTCTCAAACTGCCTGATTTGACACAGGACTTTGTCTTAAGAACCGATGCAAGTAATGTAGGACTAGGAGGGGCTTTGTTGCAAAGATCATCTTCACCTGATGGGGAACTGAAACCAGTCGCTTATGCAAGCCGCAAATTGAATAAGGCGGAACAAGGATACTCCACAAGCGAAAAGGAATGTTTAGCATTAATCTGGGCAATAAAGAAGTTTCAAATCTATCTGTATGGTAGGACATTTGTGGTGGAGACGGACCATCAGCCTCTCGTGTTCTTGTCTCAGGCTAAGCATGAAAACGCAAGATTGCTGAGGTGGTCTTTGTTGCTTCAACCTTATCAGTTTAGTATCCAATATATCCCAGGCAAATTGAATGTCGGTGCAGATTTCCTCAGTCGGCACCCCTGTGATCAAAATTAGAGTAGTGGCAGACGTGAGGAGTAATTTTACCTATGTGTATCGCTGGTTTGGAACTTGCCATAGGCATGTTTTCAAGTGGGGAGATGTGTAGTGAAATTGACAGAGATACAACGGTAAAATATCTCCAAAGATAACATTTAAGGATAAAAACATAATGCGTAGGCTGCGAATAGTACATGATCGCCTAGACCGCGGGTCATCATCCTCCATAATAATTGACTTGCTAGACAGGAGGGGAACGGCGGATCAAAAAGGAAAAAAATATGACTGGAAAGATTGCGTGAGACTAGAAAGGCTAAGGAGACGCAATTGGGGGGGAAACGGAGAAAAGTCACGTTTCCCAAGTTGACATAAAAAGTAAGCAACTCGACAGAAGGGACCATAGATATAATACGCCACAGTCATTTATTGGACGCTTTTGCAATACCAAGCCCTTGATTTGAATTCAGCGGCTAAAACGCAGATGTTTGGAATATTACAAAATTTAAAAAGTACTTTTTTCTTAATATTAATGTTAGGAATATAAAAATTAGCTGGCCGGATGGCCTATTCTGAGCAGTGAACTAATATGTTCTTACTTTTACAGACGGATAGATAATATTGAAGATAATGACAAAAGACAGTGTTGTTCACATCATCGACGAACTGTATTGAATCTAAAAGTGTCGCTAATTGCACAAAAAAAACACGACCTCGAAACGCAGGTGTTCAAATTTACTTAGTATGGAGGAGAGGGTTTTTGGGTGGTAGCTGTGTCTAAATATAACTTTTAACGACAAAATTTTGGAGGGGAGAGAAAGGTTGGTTCAAAAATCAAGTACATTTTGTAGAAACACAAGTAGAGACGGACAGACTAACAGATAACCATCCATACTTGACTGAAGCATGACTGAAATGACTTTATGGTAGGAAATTTGAAATTTAAAATAAACCTAGGCAGTGATTGGCCACAGACAATCATATCATTAGCGCTCAGACGCGAAAGTGGGGCCATTCTTCAATAGTTGTTCAGTGATAGACACAGATTTTAAAGTGTGGTGATTTCCATATGAAAGAAAGTGTAATAAATTTAGGGACGCCATACTATAGCCAGCAGCTCAGCTGAGTTTTGCTAGCAATTCTGTGTTATTTATTCATAATCTGGTAAGATTGAAATTATTTCCTTATATATTTTGAATATTGTTTCATGTTTGAGTGATTTGATACTGCCATATCGAAATCTAGCCTTACAAACAAGTAGGGATTTGCTCTAGACCCCCCGCCCTAGTCAGGGTCTAGGGACCAACAATGTACATAAACTCCAGCAAGGATTATGCAAGACAGATCAAGTGTTGAGAATAATGAAACATATTACCTATCCTCTTTTAGGGCAGACAACTAATAAATATTTTTCAGAATCTATAGTCTGGGAGGATCTATCTGATGTAAAACCACCATGGTAAATGTGCTGTTTGGTCAGAGAGATCTGACCTGTCTGTATGATGTGGTTGTTGTGTCAGTGTTGTGTCCAGACGTGGGTAGAGAATAGATTTTGACACATGGCCCATACTTTGATTGCAGAGCTGCGAGTTTCTGTTGTCAACCAAGCAGTGTCTATTCAGTTGGTGACTTACTCGAGTGTATCTGTGCAGTACTTGTGACAGAGACCACCATTATTGCCCGCCAGCACGGAGAGGTGGGACCACCTGATTTCAGCACCAGAGCTACAACTACCAGATGAGTGAGCCTCTGGTCTGCTGGACATTCACCAAAGCCCTTTAGTTACTAATAACCCCATAAAAATTCCCACCATTTTCTGGACACTGTGTAGTCAATATAGACAGGTGTGATGAGGCCACCCCAACAGCACAAACATTAAATATCCTCCCAAGTAGATGACTACTAGAACATTTTAATAAAACTAACTAGTATAGTACATATATATGTACACTATTGCATTTATGATATAATATTCCATGCATTTCTTTTATAATCTCTAAATCCTTTTAAGTTCTGGTCAACCAAAAAAATTGATCCAGAACAAAATAAATGTAATTCTATCAAAAAATTTTACACACGTGAGTTAGTTCAGTGTATTTTATCATTTATTAATATTATTAGTCTTGTTAAATATCTGTGGGTATATCTATAACCTATTACACCACACTACATAGCATAACCCTAGACACTTTACGTAGCCACATTCATTAAAAAAAATTAAGTGTGAGGTCGTAGTGGTAGCAAGAAAGGCCTTCTGACAATTCTCAACTACATTTTATCTCAGGAGCCTTCACAGCTGGCCTCATACAATTACATTTAGTAATATCAACATCATACAATACCATCAACACCACTACATCATTAGAACGCTAACCATCGCTCGAAGTAGAAGCGTATATGGGCCCAAAGTGGGCATTATTGTTGCAAAATATTCATAGTGAATTCAGTTGAGCGAAGTAAGTAGATCTAACTAATACTGCTGATTTTATAACATGAATAATCATATGTTTATCCACAGCTTACTATTGCGGTAACTTTTTGTTAAACAAAGTTTTAAATGCATTTCTAATTTCAGTGACCATAATTGTTATTTGCATATTTACAGAGCACTCAAACTAATGTATGAGTTTGCTGGTCAATAGACCTAATTAACTACTGATCTCTATCTCACAGCCTGGCAGATAAGACAGGGTTAAATAATTGATGGATATTATTTTTTTTACTTTGGTATTTGCATATTAGTGGTGCTTCTATCTTCTATTTTCTATAAGGCTTCTGTGTTCTCTGTCAAGACTACAAACTTGATAACAGTATTCTCAATCCCTTCTTCTCACTTTGTCACATAAAGGACATTAATGTGTTTTTCATTATGGAAGGTTCTTTACATGTATTTAATGCAATCCTACGCATATACCATGTTGTATGATTGAAAAACTATTTTATTATCAGTAAATGAATGTTATTTGCTACAGGAACCAGGACTTTAAGAATGCTTGCAATTATTTAGCTATTTAATGAATTTACCACTTGACTGACAAAATGTAAGTCAGCAGTTCTCAAGCCTTGAGACCATGACTACCCTCCAAATGATTGTACTGCTCGAGTAAGCAAGAATGTAAATCATTGGTTCTCAGACCTTGGCAGCAATGACACCCCACCAAGTTAAAGCAGCATAGGAAACTATTACCCGGTGGTTCTCAAACCATTGTTGACAGTGACTCCAGAATTAAAATACTGCTCTATGGGCACTAGGTGAACCAGTGGTTCTCAACCAATTGATGACCCCAGCCCATATCTCACAGTTTGTGAAACTCATTGCCTACATGGGGAAAACCACTGCTGTAAATAAGCAGACAGCCAGATAGAGACTGAGAACTCAATATACTCTATAATGTCAGTTAAGAAGGAGTATTTCATAGATAGTAGTTAACCTTGTGTTAATTTAATTTCTGATGGACGCTTACCGGCCATCAGACTTAGGAGATGATTGGTCTTGAAAACCACTAACGTTACTTCAATTGTTTCCAGTCTACCCAGGTTGCGGTTGCAAAGTACAAAACCAGGTTGCGGTTACACAGTACTAAACCAGGTTGCAGTTACCAGATACCTAAACCAGGTCCAGGGTACAAACCAGGGTACGAGTCCATGGTACCAAAGATTACCCTTATCCACCATACCCTAACAAATAGGTTATCATACCCAACCATATCCTATCACCCAGTAACCATACCACACATCCCATAAGCAGAAGAGGTATTCAGCAGAGGTGACTTACCCCATCCTTATCTGTGATGTGCACTGAGTCCAGGGAAGCAAACTCTGACACCCTCTGAACCCATAGAAATGTTTATGAGACCAAAGTGCTGGAGCATACAAAACCAAGAGAGTCCGAACACAAATCATCTCTGCAGCTACTACAGACCTTGAGGAGATGAGTATTAACATCTACCAGCAAAACTACCATAGAAGAGATCTACTGTCCATAGGATGACAAACTAGTTGTTTTTTTCTTAACAGTAGAGCTAAACTCTTTTTTTTCATATTTATATGTATAATAAGAAATGTGAGATTCTATACCCTTTTATTCAACTTTACATAACAGTCTGTTGTTATTTTTCTTGTTAACTTTATTTGGGTTGTATTTTTGTTTTAAATATAAATCTACACCCTGGGGGCTCAGCCATAAATTCAATTAATTTCTATTGGGTCGGGATATTTTTAATGTGGCTGGACACCAAATCTCTTTCTCAACCTTATGTGGTTTACACAGTCCTTTTGCAGGATTCCTGAGGAAGAATTTATCGTCCAGGAAATATCCTGTTTAGGTACCAGAATTCTCTTTTAAGTAAATTTCTAGTACACTATTTCCCGAGGAGAGGCAGTTTCTTTAAACTCGGAAGCTATCAATAAGACATTATTATCTTTATTCTTCCATTCCATTCAAGCTGTCCTATCTCCTCAAAACACCTCGCGACAACTGGGACGCTCGTGTCCGGGATAAACTCTTATTTCATATTTAGACACTTGTCTGAGATATGAAAACTTTATCTTTCCTAGACCACTACTGCTGTAGGTACTTGTCACTTATTGGTGTCCAAGTCTAGGATTAGATTAAAGAGGGGACATCTAAATTACCCTAGACTTAAATACATATAAATTTTTTTGCAAGAAACACAGATTTTAAGTTGTGTTATGAGAACTCTTCTTGGTGGTACTGCTGGTAATTAATTACCTATTGTTAACTAATTTTAATTTGATGGTTATCTAATGCTGGTTTGATTTAATATATGGTTTTGTAATACTTTAGTATAGGTAAGACAATAGGAAGTATTTTTGCCTTAATTATTGTTTGTGAGTTAGAGATCTCATACTCGCTCAACGAATCACTACGGATAAAATGGGAGAATCTGTAGAGTTGAATGAGTGGAGAACATTCTGGACAGAGTTAGCCATTGAGTGTGAACTCTCTGGAGAAGAACTGGATACTTTTGTTTCACAAAGGATGGAACATTACAGGATGAGAGAAGCGAAAAGGAAGGAAGGGAGAGCAAAATGCAAGGAAGAGAATGTGGAACATGAGAGTCAAAGACAAGAAAAATCCCTCCAGTGTAAGGAAGAAATGGAAACTCAGTTTCAACCTACAAAAATGGAATCCAGAGATAAACTGAAAGCTAGGAATACTCATCATGCCACTCCTTTGCCATTTGCATCACCATCTTCAGTGGTAAATATAACTGCACCACATGAAGCCAAGTCTATGTCTCAGAATTCAGGCTCAGACAGAGCAGAAGTATGTATATCCAAACGGAGACAGCTAGACCATCCTGAGAACAAGATTAAGCACGAGAGTGCTGATAATCTGAAGAGACCTTCCTCATCCTCAGCAAAAACTCACAACAGGCATATCGAAAACAACCGCACCAAAAGCCTGGTAAATAGGATCGCTCAACCAAATAGGATCACTCAACAGAAAAGGATTACGCAACCCTATGGGAAGGGATGTTCTTGAGCATCACCTGTCGGCCACCCTACATCAGTTAGACTGTAGGCGCCGAGACCCAAACCCACAGACTTCATACAAAGCTAAGGTCCCTACCATGGATGGGAACTTGACGAAGGCCCGGAGTGGATACAGGGATTCTCAAAATGTGGAGACTGCCACAGTAAATGGAGAAGAAATCACCTGTTTGTATTATCAAGGTCTTGGGTGTGATGCCCTTGTCTCAGCCTCTGTTATCGACCTTGATCAAGTCACCGAAGAGGATGTTGAGGTAACAGCACCCATGATAAACAACAGAAGGATGATTTTGCCTTTAGCTTATGTAGAAGTTAGGTCGAACTTTGTAAACGGCAAAGTAAAGGCCGCAATATTAGATGAACGAATTTACCCGATACCTCAAGGAGGGAAATATATCATCTTAGGAGACTCAGCACGATCCAGAGATGGCGTAACTGAACAGGCTATGGAGACTCCAATGCCTAACTCATCTTCCAACATTTTCACTGAAAAGTTGGAAGAGTGCAAAGGGATTGACCACCCCAGTGCACTTAATTCTGAACAAGTTTTGATAGTCTCACCCACTCTCTGCGTGCAGAAAGTGAAGCCGGGCCAGAGTTTCTTGGTACCTGGTGGGATGAAACATGTTTCAGAAATATCTTCCTTTAACATGGGAGAAGCGGCGGTAGAGGAACATGACCCACAAGCACTAAGACTTCACTCAGTTCCGATAACCTTACCCACTCTCTGGGATCAGAAAGTGAAGCGGGTCCAAATTTCCTTGGTACCTGGTGGGATGAAACGTGTTTCAGGAATATCTTCCTTTAACACGGGAGAAACGGCTAAAGAGGAACATGAGCCTCAAGCACTTAGTCTTCACTCAGTTCCGATAACCTCACCCACTCTCTGGGATCAGAAAGTGAAGCAGGTCCAAATTTCCTTGGTAACTGGTGGGCAGGAACAAATGGTAGACTTATCTTTCTCTGTCACTGGAGAAACAGCGATAGAGGATCATACACGCTCTCATACCTGGGGAGATAGGTATGTGTCCTTAGGCAGGTCAAGTAATATGACTAAAATAAGGTTGTGTATGAGGCTGGCGACCTCATCACGCGAAACTATTTGCTATAGATCCAATTGTAAGCAGAGTGTAGGCTTTAGGGCAAGCTTTTTGCCAGGAGGCAAGCTTCAATGGAGGATCCATAAGGAGGAAAGGAACAGTGAGATTATCATGCGAGCAGGCTTGCTCAACCCACCTCAACTACTTATTGAAGAGGAAACGGATAGCCATGTGTGGATTACAGGCATACCGTTCGACAGAGGGAAAAAGAGGAAATATTTGGAGTGAAGGAATGGAGGACACGATACATGAATGCAGTGTCTGACATAAGAGAAGAGTCGACTCGAACTTAGTTGGCCGTTGGCCGAACTTTCAAAGGGGGGCTTATGTCGTGAAACGAATCTCCCCGACTTTTTCTTCTGTCTATTATTTTATCCCTCTACAAATTTCTCCTATCATTTGACAAGAAACCAAAAATCTCTCGCTAGATTGTAACAAATTTCCTTCACATATCTTTTTCATTCTTATAATGAAAAAGTATCTCTCTAGTTTTAGATTTCACAGTATTCGCTAGCCTCAGGATTCACACGGCCCAAAAGGTAATAAATTATTCCCTTGGCCAGCCTACGTCTTTCCACTTGAAAAGGTGAAAATCAGTCCTATGAACAGACCGGATGTCACGAACAGGACACACGTAAATCAAGAAAGGGGCAGAAACCCTGCCTGCCGCTGCAAACACGTACACAGTGGATACTAGGGCGAGTTTAATGAAGTTAACTTGATACCCCCGGGACCAAAAAAGATGAATTTGCACCAATACCACAGCCCACCCCTGCCCGGGAACCTCATCCTGGAATTGGGAGGGAATTTTAAGCATTAGAACGCTAACCATCGCTCGAAGTAGAAGCGTATATGGGCCCAAAGTGGGCATTACTGTTGCAAAATATTCATAGTGAATTCAGTTGAGCGAAGTAAGTAGATCTAACTAATACTGCTGATTTTATAACATGAATAATCATATGTTTATCCACAGCTTACTATTGCAGTAACTTTTTGTTAAACAAAGTCTTAAATGCATTTCCAATTTCATTGACCATAATTGTTATTTGCATATTTACAGAGCACTCAAACTAATGTATGAGTTTGCTGGTCAATAGACCTAATTAACTACTGATCTCTATCTCACAGCCTGGCAGATAAGACAGGGTTAAATAATTGATGGATATTATTTTTTTTACTTTGGTATTTGCATATTGACCCAAGCAAAATAGAAGTGTATTAGTGGTGCCTCTATCTTCTATTTTCTATAAGGCTTCTGTGTTCTCTGTCAAGACTACAAACTTGATAACAGTATTCTCAATCCCTTCTTCTCACTTTGTCACATAAAGGACATTAATGTGTTTTTCATTATGGAAGGTTCTTTACATGTATTTAATGCAATCCTACGCATATACCATGTTGTATGATTGAAAAACTATTTTCTCAAGCCTTGAGACCATGACTACCCTCCAAATGATTGTACTGCTCGAGTAAGCAAGAATGTAAATCATTGGTTCTCAAACCTTGGCAGCAATGACACCCCACCAAGTTAAAGCAGCATAGGAAACTATTACCCGGTGGTTCTCAAACCATTGTTGACAGTGACCCCAGAATTAAAATACTGCTCTATGGGCACTAGGTGAACCAGTGGTTCTCAACCAATTGATGACCCCAGCCCATATCTCACAGTTTGTGAAACTCATTGCCTACATGGGGAAAACCACTGCTGTAAATAAGCAGACAGCCAGATAGAGACTGAGAACTCAATATACTCTATAATGTCAGTTAAGAAGGAGTATTTCATAGATAGTAGTTAACCTTGTGTTAATTTAATTTCTGATGGACGCTTACCGGCCATCAGACTTAGGAGATGATTGGTCTTGAAAACCACTAACGGTACTTCAATTGTTTCCAGTCCACCCAGGTTGCGGTTGCAAAGTACAAAACCAGGTTGCGGTTACACACTACTAAACCAGGTTGCGGTTACCAGATACCTAAACCAGGTCCAGGGTACAAACCAGGGTACGAGTCCATGGTACCAAAGATTACCCTTACCCACCATACCCTATCAAATAGGTTATCATACCCAACCATATCCTATCACCCAGTAACCATACCACACATCCCATAAGCAGAAGAGGTATTCAGCAGAGGTGACTTACCCCATCCTTATCTGTGATGTGCACTGAGTCCAGGGAAGCAAACTCTGACACCCTCTGAACCCATAGAAATGTTTATGAGACCAAAGTGCTGGAGCATACAAAACCAAGAGAGTCCGAACACAAATCATCTCTGCAGCTACTACAGACCTTGAGGAGATGAGTATTAACATCTACCAGCAAAACTACCATAGAAGAGATCTACTGTCCATAGAATGACAAACTAGTTGTTTTTTTCTTAACAGTAGAGCTAAACTCTTTTTTTTTCATATTTATATGTATAATAAGAAATGTGAGATTCTATACCCTTTTATTCAACTTTACATAACAGAGTCTGTTGTTATTTTTCTTGTTAACTTTATTTGGGTTGTATTTTTGTTTTAAATATAAATCTACACCCTGGGGGCTCAGCCATAATTCAATTAATTTCTATTGGGTCGGGATATTTTTAATGTGGCTGGACACCAAATCTCTTTCTCAACCTTATGTGGTTTACACAGTCCTTTTGCAGGATTCCTGAGGAAGAATTTATCGTCCAGGAAATATCCTGTTAAGGTACCAGAATTCTCTTTTAAGTAAATTTCTAGTACACTATTTCCCGAGGAGAGGCAGTTTCTTCAAACTCGGAAGCTATCAATAAGACATTATTATCTTTATTCTTCCATTCCATTCAAGCTGTCCTATCTCCTCAAAACACCTCGCGACAATGGAAAGGAAAAATTATACATAATGTTTCTCAATTCCTCAACCATTTTCCCTTAACAAATTCATCAAGAACATTTTCTAAATTAAATTCCACTGAAATGAAATAAAAATTCAATAATGTAACAGGATAGGCTATAGGAAACTCTTCCACTGTTTTCCACGGGTGTGGTAAATACTTACTAACTTCTGGCGAACATATCATTATATTTCTAGATTGCCAATGAGTGACAATTCTGGGGCTGTGTCATATGACTCTGCCCCTTCCTCCACTAAATTGTCGTCTATCTTGCCATGCGACCGATAAAAGGTACACAATCTGGCTTGTGCGTCTCGCAAGTTCTTTGTTTTCTATCGCTCCGGCTGCCTGCCATTGTGTCCAAATGTGGTGGCACTCGCTTTGAAACGGGGGGGAGAGAAATAAAATTAGAACGATGATAAAAAAGGTAACAGAGGAAAACAATAAGACCACTATACCACTAATACCTCGGAGCTGTCATAGACTGGAAGGGAAGCATCAAATAAGAATAGGCTAACCGAAGAGCAGCAGCTAGGAGACTTTTTCAGGCCATTCATCGAGGATTCCCCAGCAAAACAAAATGTCAAGAAGACGAAGATGGCTGTACACCGCTCCGCCTATGTCCCAGTCTTAACTTATGGATGCGAGTAAAGAGCAATGACTACAACCCACAAAAGCAAGTTCCAAACGTCAGAAATGAGGTGCCTGAGGAATGTAGTTGAAGTAATAAGAAGACACGATATGTCAAGGCCGCAAAATCCAGCGCCTGTAGACCCGAGTGGAACAGTCCCAATTACGATGGTTAAGGCCGTGTCTGCAGAATGAGAAAAGATTAGCTACTGTGACAAGTCAAATCTTCTATCGTTACATTTTCCAGTGACCTCCCTCAACTCTCTCATGTGCCATTCCTTTTCGTTTTTTCTCACCTGCTCATTATTGCATTGTTTAGCCCTCATCGACCAAAGTTGTCTTATCATGTGTTGTCACTCCATAAGTTCTCCGATCGTACTTCAAGTGCACCCAGTTAGACCCCTAACCCACCTGAAGAGTCGGCATCTTAAATCAGCTGCCCAATAATATTCGGACGTTTTCTGTGCAAAAAGTCTGTGTTCGCCCGATAATCGGGGTAAGTTGTAAATACGTACATTATATGTGTGAAATTTGACATGTATAATTTGCTTGTGGATGTACAGTTGCATATGAGGCTGGCAACCTTCACACTGCAAATAACGTGACACATGAACCATCACTGCAAGAGTTAGTGACTGCGGGTTTCCTCACAAGAATCAACAGCAGAGGTGGCCCCAGGCTCCATAGAGAGCAGGGAGTTGATGATGATATCATGATGTATGTATTTATCATTCAAACACTTTTAGTGAGTTTTATATGTATGTTTATGTTATTTCAATTGCCGCCTTCCGCTGTCCAAAAGAAATTAAATTTCACCCGACTCACTGGGTCTAAAATTAATGCTCTGGGAAGATAAACATTCGGAGGAAGATGAAGTGGTGGATGGAAGCGGAGGTCGCCTGATGCTTATATAAGAAGACTAAAAACTCAAGAGACATTTGTTTCCCTCTTAGTTTGTGTTACAAGTTGCCAGCAGTGGACGCTAGACACCAACATCAGGCGGGCATTGAAGACACTTGACAACCTTTGTAGTTACCCCAGCCTTACTGCATGGGAAATGGTATAGCTACCAGATTTGACTATTGAAGAGAAGGACCAGTCCAAGGCACCTGTGGTAACCAACAGCGGCGGAAGTAGACGACAACCGACCCCACATCAGCAGCTAAGTACCATGGCAGCGCAGCCAATGGACACTTATTACAATTTATTTGTTTTCTAAAAAAATCCACCTATAAATTATCTCGTCCAATGAAACATATATCAGTGCTTCACTTTTTAGAAACAACTTTATTTATTTTACATTGTTAACCCTTAAGTGATAATTAAACTAGCTTATCTGTAGCTATAAATCTATAGTTGGATTAATCACTATTAAGTGAATTGTATGTTTACACCTGTATGATTCATTTTGTTGTTGTTGTGGAAATACATAACCATATAGAGATAAATAAACAGTAGGTGAATCATCTTCAGCTGGGGGCTCAGAAATACGAGTCAATTTTTCCTCTCAGAATGAGCGGGAGAATAATAGGTTCATGACAGCTTCGATGATCCCAGCTGTTATGCTTCATTTTCTTTAAAATCCTGCGAGGCTTCCTGAAGTAGAAGCATCATACTTCTATTTATATCTCTGCCAAGAGTAATCTTGAGCGAAGATTGATACCTTTGAAGACCCTCATTTTTATACTCCAAGTCTGGCCATTGTTGGATCACTATTGCAGGGCAGGGGAGACAACACCGTGTCAGCTACCATGACAAATATGGGAAACTAAGAGCCAGGGCTCCAGACCTCCAGGACTACACAGAGTTCGCTGGGAGGACAACATTAGATAATCTCTAATGGACAGAGGACTAGATTGGAACAAGGCCAGGAGGAAGACAGCCGATAGGATAGTATGGTGCTCTCTCTGGTAAACCTCTACTCTCCAGGGTAGAAGAGGAACTACTAAGTAAGTAAGACGACAATGATTTCCATTTACGCCTTTTATCTTTTTTTTTTCATGCACTTAGATTAGCTCTCACTTTCTTTTCTCTACTGTTTTATTCGTTTGTCCCTGACGAAGACTTTGTGGTCGTAAAGTGGGCCATTTTTGTTTGTTTTGTTTTTTAACCGTAGTAAGACTTACAAAAGTCAAATGTAGCCCCATGGCACTGCCGAAAATGGGGGGGGGGGGAACTGAAGTGTTAGAAACTATACTAGATCCAGTTTTATGTGGTGGGGTGACCAGGCCCCTTCCACGCTGCCTTTGCTGTCCCTAACTCAAAAGCCGAATTATATACCCGTTTCAAGCTGGGTAGATCATGTTTTGAACTAGGAACCAGATAATTTTGCCGCGTCAGAGCTGCAATCTGCCAATCGCACGCTGCACTAAGACGTACCCCCATCTATTTTCGCTCATCCCGCCTTTTATTCTATTGATGCTCTACTTTTCTGTTCATTCTATTTTCCTTCGTGGACTTGCTTCAAATTATCTAAATTCACTGACTCAGTGATCAAGGTATTATTGACATGCACGTTGAGGAAGGGGGCTTTCATTTACAATGTTTCCTTCCACTGAGTCTGTTTTGGACTTGTTGAGTTTCATATCGTATCTTTCGAACGTGAAGTTCACAAATCGTCCACCATATTAGCATATAAAAGAAAACACTTAAACAAGATATGGTTTCTACGCGTGACGGGTTCACGTGCATGTGATACTGAAACCACATTACTTTGTTTCTGTGTTTGCTTTTTAGTGGCAGCGCAGCATGAACTAAAGGTGGGGTGAAATACTAACTACGACTGCCTTTGACAACTTAAAAATGAAAGCTTTGAAATTCGATCCATTTTAGCTATAGTGGGAAAAGCCAAAAATACTGTTCAACTGAGTGGGGTTTAAAGGTTAGGTACAAGTAAATTTAGAAGTATGACCTCATCCACGGCACGGTAACCAAGGACTTGCGAGGTTGATAATACAAACTGTCGCGTTTCTTGTCTTGGAGTAGGAAAATACCTGATGCCCATATGTATGGAATCGGAGGACATGGGCATACTTGGAGCGTGGAGTGGACATTATTTTAAATATCATATTATCTGGAGTAGTGCACTGGCATTAGTTTCAATGTTAGATTATCTGGAATGGTGAGCGGACACTACTTTCAGTATTACATTATCTGGAGTGGTGAGCGGGCACTACTTTCAATATTACATTATATGGAGTAGTGATTGTACACTACTTTCAGTATTGAATTATCTGGAATGGTGAGCGGACAATACTTTCAGTATTACATTATCTGGAGCGGGGAGTGTAAAGAAGTTATTTCTTACTACACCTGTAGTACACCACTGTAAAGTATCAGTCTGTCTGCTCTGTAAGGAAGAGTGGTGTGTTGTTGAGATCAGGCATGCTCCAGTCTACCCAGCTGTAAATGGGTAACTCACCCTAGTCCTGAGTTAGGGAAGGCAAAGGCTCCAGGGGAAGCAGGCCCTAAACTTGGTCACTTCAGCCGACGCAGGATGGTGTATGTATGAAGTAGTAGTGTAGAGTGTGATTACCGCGAATGGTGTACTGTTCGTGTGCTGACCAATATAATCACTCATACACATGTGTCTACAAGGCACCAATGCAGACTGCTGGAATCTTAGTTTACTCAATTTATTCAGACGTACACACTGGGACATACGAGTACATCAGGCTTTGTTGACATAACAATTTGTAGGTATACATAGCAGATCTGAAGTCATGACACATGCAGAAATAATGGGTAGTACATCAAAGTTCAATGTCATGATACATCATCTTATGAAACCACGAAAAGGGGGTTTCTAGCAGGATTGAGATCTCTCTGTCACTGTCCGATAATAAGATAAATAATCTGTTCTCTTGGCAGTGATCAAAACAGACGATGACCGAAATCCAACATGGCTACCTTCCTGAGTTGTCGTTCACTCATTCATAGGAAGAATATCAGCCAAAGTTAATTTACAATGGATATATAAAGGATTTCATGAATGGTTCCATGCAGCACTACGGTGATCAGGTTAGTTCACGTAGCCATAACCGCTGCATGGAAAATCTGTCATCTTCGTCGATACAAAACACGACACTAGCATATCGAAGCACCCAAAAGTCAAGCTAGGCCTAACCGACGAGAGATCATCAAAAATACGAGCTGGGGTTTACCTGGAGTCCGAATCATCTATATACTGACATAAGGAGAGTCTCTAACACAAACTATCGTAGAGACACTATCTCCTCCAGAAGAAAAAACCACTTCGTAAGACATTTTTTTTCTTGACGAAGGGACCAGCTCTTGAAAAACGTACCCCGCCATTCTTAGCAGTACATCGGAACTCATCACGACTTGTTAAGACAACTCATACTTCCGCTAACAAGAATCTAGTCCCTCATACCCATCCAAAATATACAATATAGGACTGATTCTACTTGTACTAATAATATGTAATACATATGAATTCAGGCCATAAACACAATAAGCAAATTAATATATTTTCTGGCCCTAAAATTAAGTACAAACGCAAGCGTACTATTCTTGCGCTGGATCGATATCCAGACCGATTACTCCTATAATCAAAAGTGTGAATCAAACATGGATTATCTCGCTTTTACAATAAACAGCATTTTCATACACAGATGGATGCATGTCTATATTTTTCCCATATTAAATAACCAATATAATATGTGCGTCAAAAATATGCACGCAACAGATTACCACACCCCTCGGGAAAAAAAAAAATGGTACATTTTTTTTTTTTTGAAATACATCTAGGAGCAACATACAATAGGCTCACAACGCACCAATAACAATGCGCAGATGATAAGCATAAGTTTTATGACCTTAGAGAAAGCACTTCTCTAAGTATTAATATTTCCAGAGAGGTGTCACCAACGCATACTACAATATTAGCAATGACACAATTTCCACATTAGTTTTATACATAAATTCCATCTAAGATATCTTAACATCATGATCATCAAAGACGAAAAAACATTGAAAAAATCAGCGGTGAATAAATATCCATGAACCGCTAAGTAGTGTTACAATCAATATATGATATATTACATATGTGTACACATTTCAACATAGAAACAATTGTATCAAAGCTGTATAACAGTTATGAATCATGTGGGCATCTAGACAATATCTGCCATCACATTTTCTGACCCACGGATAGCTCGCACCGAAAAATGAAATGGCTGTAGAGCAATCGCGTATCGCGTTGATCTCGCGCTCTTCAGATTTTTACTCTGAATAGCCGTAAGAGCTTTCTGGTCAGTTTCCACAATGAAATGCGCGCCCAGAAGAAATCTTTGTAGTTTAAGGATTGACCAAACCATAGCCAATAATTCACGGTCTAGGACCGAGTAATTCTTCTCTGCGGCATTTAATTTCCGAGAAATATACATCACAGGATGCAGAGTTCCAGAGTACTCTTGCATTAGTGCAGCTCCAATCCCGGTGGATGAAGCGTCACTACGAAGAATAAATGTCTTATCCTTAGAAGGTAATACTAGGATAGGTGAAGTAGAAAACATAGTTTTAACCTTATCCAAAGAGGATTGACATTCTTGAGTCCAATGGACTACATTAGGAGACCCTTTCTTTAGCAAGGAAGAAAGAGGTGACATAATGGAGGACAGATTCGGTATGAATCGTCCATAAAATTGTATTAGACCTAAGAGACTTCGTACTTGCTTTTTAGTCTTAGGAATAGAAATGTTAAGTATCTTACTTGTATTATGGTCTTCTGTTTTTAGGAACCCATGACCAACACGGTGTCCTAAGAAAGATATTTCGCTAAAACCAATACATGCTTTCGATGGTTTCGCTGTCAGGTTATGCTCGCGTAAGATAGACAATAGTTCATTTATACCATTATAGTGATCGTTCCAAGTATCACTGAAAAGACAGATGTCATCAAGATACGCAATGACATCTGAGCGATGAGATAGGATTCGACGCATCATGCGTACAAATGTAGCAGGGGCGTTCATAAGACCGAAAGGCATGAAATTCCATTGGAATAGACCCCTAGGCGTCGAAAAAGCAGTAAACGGTTTGGCGTGTTCGGATAGTGGAACTTTCCAATATCCCTTAGACAAATCGAGTTTAGTAAAGAAGTGAGAATTCGATAGTCTCGTAAGTAGCTCTTCTAGTAAAGGCATAGGTTCAGCATCGAATTTAGTCACTTGATTCAATTTGCGATAATCCACGCAAAGACGTATGTTATTGTCTTTTTTCCGTACTATAACCATCGGCGAAGAATATGCTGATGTGGATGGTTCAATAATTTTTAACTCTATCATCTCATCTAACTCTTTCTCTACCTGTGCATGATTCATTAGAGTGAAAAGGAATCACTGGAAAAGGTAAATTTACATCCGAGAAACTCGTTTCCTCATCCTGTATTACTGACAGAGATGAGTACTGTCCATGTTGGACTGGAAAATCGTCCGTTGCCTGGAAAACAGGTTGTAAATAATCAGGACGTTCATGGAATTCCGTGAGCATGTTGATGTGGAAGGTTTTACGCTTCCCGTCAATATCGACGATATAGTCAACATCGGAAACCTTTGATATTATATCGTACGGACCTTTCCAAGAAATGAGAAGTCTATTTTCCCTACAAGATAGCAAGACAAATGCTTTGTCACCTGGACATAAATTGGTGTCCTCTAGCAGACTTTATCTTAAATGGACCAATGATGTCTATCGCCATTTTTTGAAATGGCCGAATGGGAATGTCTGCAGCCTGAATAGGTGCATCATGGCGTGGACCTCTGGATTTAATCTCTTGACATACTTTACAAGATCGACAATAGATTCGTATGTCCTTATTCACAGCAGGCCAAAAGAAAGATTGAAGAACTCTAGCTTTAGTACGGGAAAAACCCATATGTCCAGCACACTGCGAATCATGAGCGTGCTGTAAAATTTTAACTCTCATATTTTTAGGCACAAGGATTTGAGAATGAATGGACTTAGCGGAGTCTTGTACCATACGTACAAGTACGCCATTCTTCATCGTAATCCAAGATTTACGATTTGTATCCTTATTCGGATCACCTTTTGTTGCCAGAGTAAAGAATTTCTTTAGAGTAGGATCATCTTCCTGCTGTTTAATAAAGGAATCGTGTGAAATCTCCAAGGGATCATCTTGGATCTGCGCATCATTATCTTCAGAATGTGAAGATTGTGGCATATTGAGAGCTTGAGCCCTAGTGATTACTGCGTTAGCAGATTGCATATTAACATTTTCCCAATTAGAAATTTGCTGTGGAGTGCATTCTTTCACTCCATGAATGCGACCGATGATAAGATCAGCGATCGGATTCGGCAAGAGACATGCTTGCACCTCTCCTGTAAAGAAAGGCGTAGCAATATTGATAATGGCAGTGGAGTACTTCTCCAATGTGCCACCAAATGTTACACATTTGACTAATATTGCCCGTAGCTCGAGAAGGATTTTACGAGTGATTGCCTCACTCCAATGGTAGTGCACCCCGAGTCGAAAAGAATTGATACCGGAGTACCATCTATTAGGCCCCTATTAAAGACAAGAGCACCCCTTCCATTATGCGCAATTGATGCATGGAGAGCGGGAAGTGGGTGACCGCAGCTTAAAGTAGACACTGTGGTTGGATCGAATAATGTTTTGCATTGCGAACACTCAGATGCTCTAGCAAAATCGAAAGCGGAATTTGCTACACTATTGGAGTCTTTTTTATCATTATTCTGATTATCGGTGTCGTGGAACTCCTGTTGTGCAGAGTTAGCCTGGTAATAAGATTTACCATGTCTTTTGTGTTGTGATCTACCTCGGTTATAATTGTCTCTATAATTATTATTGCCTCTGTTGTAACCCCTATTTGGGTTTGAATCATAATATTCATGATCATAATCATCATGCTCGTTATATTGAGTATCCCTGTAATATTGTTTCTTTTGTCTCCATGAAGCACTTGGGTAGTCCTATAGCTACTCCCTTTCCGAGAATTTCTAACATTATGGGTACCCCTCGCGTGTCGAGGACTATCAGCCCGATTCCAGTTCTTCGAAGAAGAACCCTGATTTGAGTGGTTATCTTGGTTTTGATGCTTATTCAAATTAACCTTTATATCAAGTTTATTTTTAGCTACTTGGAATTTGTGTGAGTAATTCTGATTATATTCTGTTGCCGAAGCAACTGGCATACTCTCTTTAATGTTAGAGTTACTAAGAATCATGTCAGGGTGTGCCGTGGCATACTGGTCACAATATTCTTCCATTTGCTTTCTTGTACTAGGTTTACGCTCATGTAAGAACTCTAGGAATGATTTATTTACAGAAGACATGACCTTGTCTCTTAGCAATAAATCTGTAAGACCATCAAATGTTTTCTCTGTTTTGGATAATTCAATCCATCGTGAAAGTGTAATTCGTGCTTTTGAGATGAAATCTGAGAATTCTACACCTACCTCAGGTCTCATTGTTTTAAACAAAAGACGGTAACCTTTCTCAGACAGCTGATATCTCTTTATCAAAGCTGCCCTAACAGCATCATAATTATCTTTGTCGGCCTCTTCAACAAAATATAACTTACTCAGAGACTCCCCTTTTAGATTTTCAGACAACTGATTCACATACTGTGATTTGTCAACATTATGAGATCGACAAGCCCGTTCAAATCTAGAAAGCCAAAATGTTATGTCATCACTGGTAGGGTTAAACGCTGGTACTTTGACCTTGTACACAAAGGGTTTACCATTACCACCAGATGCCTGATTAACATTACTCATACATGTCAATTTTAATTTCTCTAATTCAAACTCATGTTCTCTTATTGCTTTTCTCTCTTCAGCTTCTCTATCTAATCTTTTCTGTTCTGCAGCAGCAGCAGCTTGTAATTTTTTCTGTTCTGCAGCAGCAGCAACTTCTAATTTTTTCTGCTCTGCATCAGCAGCAACTTCTAGTTTTTTCTGTTCTGCAGCAGCAGCAACTTCTAGTTTCTTCTGTTCTGCAGCAGCTTCTAATTTCTTCTGTTCTGCAGCAGCAGCAACTTCTAGTTTTTTCTGTTCTGCAGCAGCAGCAACTTCTAGTTTTTTCTGTTCTGCAGCAGCTTCTAATTTCTTCTGTTCTGCCTCAACTCTCCTTTCCTCCACTTGCATCTGCAATTTCTTAAGTTCAGCAGCAGTATCAGCTTCTTTTTCTAATCTTTTTTCTTCAGCTAAGGCTTTCCTTTCTTCTGCAGCAGCTTTTTTTTCTTCTATTTGAAGTCTTTCTCTCTCAGCCGCACTCCTCTTTTTTTCCTCAGCAGCAATTTTTTTTTCTTCAACAGCAGCAGCAATTTTTTTCTCTTCTGCAGCTAATGCTTTGTCATATTGAGCAACAGCCCATTGTTCTAAGTCTTTTCCAGTCTTATGAAAAGATTTTCCTAGTGTAATGAAATAATCTAAGGTAGACATATTGTCTTCTTAAATCAGAAACCTGAAAAAGTAAATAAATTACTCTCTTTGTTAATGGGAGACAAGTCTATACCTAGACTTAGTCTTAGTCCAAACTTGTATGGTTTATAATAACCAATGATAACTTGAGTACCTGTGGACAACAATAATTGTATCTCAAATACTGTGGGACAAGCCTTACAAAGGTCTTGTATACCTCACTGTAATCAAAGCTCACTTGAGTACCTGTGGAAAAAATATTTCCCTTTACCAATCACTTTGGGAGACAAGCCTTACAAAGGTCTTGTATACCTCAATGTAATCAAAGATCACTTGAGTACCTGTGGAAAAAATATTTCCCTTTACCAATCACTTTGGGAGACAAGCCTTACAAAGGTCTTGTATACCTCAATGTAATCAAAGATCACTTGAGTACCTGTGGAAAAAATATTTCCCTTTTCCCCAATAACAATCAGAAAAGTACTGATCTGTACTATACTATCAGTGTATACCACTATACGTATCATATGTCAACTAAAGACATTACAAATGACAAACAAGAAAAGACAATCTGAAAACATTTTGCAGAGATCAAATTAAAAATTAAATAGGGGAAATGAAAAAAAATGATCACAGAACCTGTGATGATAACTGCCATAAGATAACAAGACAAATAACGCTACAGTGTATAAACATAAGGGTGTAAAAAACTGAAATGAAAGGAAAGATGAGACCTACAATTATACAAACAAATCAAACAAAACTAAGGAACACAAAAAATGTTACAAATACAAATATGAAACAGTCGTCACAACTAACCAAATATTTGCAACATAGTTTGCAAGCAAAATTTCAATTAAGAAATTGCTCCCTATCGAACGCCAGAACAAGACCAATATTACTCTGGTATTTTTCCTGTTTCTAGTCACACAGAATATAAACTAATTTAATACACAACAAATAAACATGTAAGCAATAAATAGCGTATAGCATACAATATCATTTTATGTCAATGAATGGGAATGTGTTTGCCAGTATAGTGTTGTAAAGTAGGCACAGTTTATTTAAATAATTACTAACTTGCCACTTTATTCAGTAATAGACTTAAGTTTAAACTATTACACTGTCCAATTTTTTTTCTCTGTTGAGCTTATGAAGATCCCACGATGAACTATGCACTTTATTCAGCAACACTGCCGATTCTTCTGTACGTTGAGAAATGTCAACAATACTGCTCCAGATATTTTCTACACTTGATACCACTGTCCTGTGTAATACTGTCTGTACAGCGAAAAACTGTCAACAAGTGCTGACCTAGATACAGCATCCTATCGGTAATACAGGTCAAGCTGTCCTACTGGTGTTGATGTGTTCAAACAAATGTTCTTTCAGCTGTAAACTGTGATTCTCAACACAAAACTGCGTAAGCTGGACCCAGGAATCTGGCTCGCCACTGTAAAGACGTTATTTCTTACTACACCTGTAGTACACCACTGGAAAGTATCAGTCTGTCTGCTCTGTAAGGAAGAGTGGTGTGTTGTTGAGGTCAGGCATGCTCCAGTCTACCCAGCTGTAAATGGGTAACTCACCCTAGTCCTGAGTTAGGGAAGGCAAAGGCTCCAGGGGAAGCAGGCCCTAAACTTGGTCACTTCAGCCGACGCAGGATGGTGTATGTATGAAGTAGTAGTGTAGAGTGTGATTACCGCGAATGGTGTACTGTTCGTGTGCTGACCAATATAATCACTCATACACATGTGTCTACAAGGCACCAATGCAGACTGCTGGAATCTTAGTTTACTCAATTTATTCAGACGTACACACTGGGACATACGAGTACATCAGGCTTTGTTTACATAACAATTTGTAGGTATACATAGCAGATCTGAAGTCATGACACATGCAGAAATAATGGGTAGTACATCAAAGTTCAATGTCATGATACATCATCTTATGAAACCACGAAAAGGGGGTTTCTAGCAGGATTGAGATCTCTCTGTCACTGTCCGATAATAAGATAAATAATCTGTTCTCTTGGCAGTGAGCAAAACAGACGATGACCGAAATCCAACATGGCTACCTTCCTGAGTTGTCGTTCACTCATTCATAGGAAGAATATCAGCCAAAGTTAATTTACAATGGATATATAAAGGATTTCATGAATGGTTCCATGCAGCACTACGGTGATCAGGTTAGTTCACGTAGCCATAACCGCTGCAGGAAAATCTGTCATCTTCGTCGATACAAAACACGACACTAGCATATCGAAGCACCCAAAAGTCAAGCTAGGCCTAACCGACGAGAGATCATCAAAAATACGAGCTGGGTTTACCTGGAGTCCGAATCATCTATATACTGACATAAGGAGAGTCTCTAACACAAACTATCGTAGAGACACTATCTCCTCCAGAAGAAAAAACCACATCGTAAGACATTTTTTCTTGACGAAGGGACCAGCTCTTGAAAAACGTACCCCGCCATTCTTAGCAGTACATCGGAACTCATCACGACTTGTTAAGACAACTCATACTTCCGCTAACAAGAATCTAGTCCCTCATACCCATCCAAAATATACAATATAGGACTGATTCTACTTGTACTAATAATATGTAATACATATGAATTCAGGCCATAAACACAATAAGCAAATTAATATATTTTCTGGCCCTAAAATTAAGTACAAACGCAAGCGTACTATTCTTGCGCTGGATCGATATCCAGACCGATTACTCCTATAATCAAAAGTGTGAATCAAACATGGATTATCTCGCTTTTACAATAAACAGCATTTTCATACACAGATGGATGCATGTCTATATTTTTCCCATATTAAATAACCATATCGATTTTTTGTAATATGTGCGTCAAAAATATGCACGCAACAGGGAGCATATACTACTTTCAACATTATATGACGGGCTAAAGGGCGAGAACCTAAGCGCCGCTGGATCAATAACAACAACATTATAGTACTTGGAGTTGGGAGCAGATACTGTGAATATTACATTACCTGGATTGGGGAACGATACTATTTACCATACTGTATTATATGTAGTGGAATGACACAATACTGACCATGTAAAAACACTGTCATCATCAAGAACTTTCTGGAAACCTAATTATGAAAGATACAGACTGAAGTCATGATATAATTTAAGGGACATTTGTCTACGGTTGAAAGATGCGTGAATCTATGAAAGATAGACACATCTGTAAAATTATGTATTTTTTAAAAGTAATTAGGAAGTGAGATTGAAGTAGAAATAATATGTAAAGGATATACACACGGCTACAAGTACAGAAAGGTCAGTGTGAACTGCAAACTTCTGTAGCAGGGTTTTATAACCTGTGGTCCACGGACATCTTGGTGGTCCGTCAATGGATTCTAAGCGGTCCGTGCACAAAACCTGTGCTTTTATGAGCATATTTTTTCCAAGAAGGGGTCCACATCCTTCATCGGATAATCAAAGGAGTCCATAGCTTTCATCGGATAATCACAGGAGTCCATAGCTTTCATCGGATAATCAAAGGAATCCATGGCACAGAAACGTTTAAAAAACCCAGTTCTGTAGCATTCTTCTTCGTCTTTGGTCCTTGGCCGCTGACTGACACAGCAGTATGTGACCATCAACCCTGGCGACGTATTGTAGGGCAGCAGTAAACTGTCTCCATGTTGGTCCTTGGACTCTAACTGACAAATCAATCTGTGACCATCACGCCTGGTGGAGTCTTGTAGGACAGAAACAACCTGTCTTTACTTTGCTCGATCAACATCCATCCTTCGTGTGGTGCCACCAGCTTTAGTTCATACTTTGCATTTCTGCTTCTACAGTTCTCCGCCAGGTGGCTTTATACTATTATATCCTGCTGCTTTGCCTATCTTGATTTTCTCCATTGCTGCCTTATGTTCTTCCATCGTGATGCTATCTTCATCACCATTGGTTTCCTGTTCTGTGATTATCATTTCTGAGGCTTGACGTTGCTCACAATCAAGGACACCTGAGAAATATTCCTTCAATTTTTCCATTCCTTCCATTGGAGCAGTTAACAATTTGCCTTGCTCATTCTTTCTTAATTTAAGAGGGCACTGTTTTTCCTTTCTCATTGTAGCGAGAGGAAAGATATAATGATGGTGATATTATCATGGACAAATAGATGTATCAGATGATACCAGGATAGTGCCAGATAAGAGACTGGTCTTACAAGAAATACCCCATTCTCTGAAAAGAGTTATGGTGTATCGACATCAAAGGTATAGTCAAGCTGTATAGGTTCCTAGATGGGATGGTACTGTACTATCTTAGATTCCTATGGGCTCCTCTCCAGACTAACCTTAGATAATAACTCTGCTAGGGGTAATAAACTACACAACAAGAACTTTAAACAAAATTTAAATAATTCACTGATGACTTTGGGTACAATTTATAATTTATTTATATACAAGATCTTTTCTTATTTGTTCTTTGTTAATTTTCAAATAAAGTTCAATTGATTGCAAAATAAATTATGGGTCACTTTCATATATACATAACACATTTACAGTTAATGTCTTAAACTAATATAGTTCATATTCACTGTTTTCTTGCTTCCTGATGGAATCTGTCTCCATTTTTTTGTGCTTTCTTGTATAGATGAATATAAATGTTACTTTATGACTCATATGACTGCCAAATGTCTTCTATATAAACCACCGTGTTTTCATCATCACATAGTTTATTCGTAGGTGGGTTTATATTTATATATGGTATTTGAAAGTTGAAGTAGCCCAACACGGAGCTACTTATCTGAAACAAAGTCCTTCCTAGGTCTCGTACAGTAGCATGATTGGATAGAACCCCACCACTGCGGGTCCTCCACTCGTCAAGATGACACAGTTAATACTGGCAAAAGCTCTGACAAACTTGAACATCTATTTGCTGACTTGGTCACTTTAGGTTTTGTATGACAATCAGGGCAGGATATAACCTGAAACATAATACTCAACCTACGTAGTATCGCTCATTGTCTCCTTAGCCAGCCAGGACGTATAATGAGACAGTTCAGACAAGCTGTGGTTAATCACAAGAGACATAGTAAGTCATGAATAACACAACTCGTTCGTGTTCTAGCACAATAGTTCAGTAATTCACTTGTTACAGTTCTGTCCATGATTTGCTTCTATAAAATCATATAAGCCTTATGGTAATCACTGTGTAATATATCAAATAATACAGAAAATTAATCTGTCAGTTATTCCTTCTTCCAGTTTGGATAGTCCTTTCCACCAAGCATAATATCTTTAAAACGCTTTCCACAACCAACTAGCTCAATCCATTAGTTCTACTGATTTAATACAACTAAACTAAACCAACACACTTCGGGTTTTCCTCCAGAAATAGCACAATGATTCTACGCATACCAATATTACTCTAAGCACCCATTGATAATATGTTTACACACACACACACACACACACACACACACACATATATATATATATATATATATATATATATATATATATATATAATTAACATCTCGCTTACCCTCAATCACAGACAGGCTTTCAATAGTTACACAGTCTGCTCACACTTCTGCAGAAGGCAACAGAGGTGATATAAATGCTGTGCTCTGTGTCTGTAGTTTGAATTAGGCGGCGAGTGTGTCTGTGTCATTCGTTCTCTCCCCTTATGTAGTGGACTTGCGGATGTACGAGATGACAACTAGCCCAAAATACGTTTGCATGCATCCAAAATCGTGTAGGCAAGGTGTCACGTAGCGTTTAAAGGATAAGAGAATTATTTAGGGGAAATAATAGATCTGATGTGGAAGATTTGGCTCAAGGAATCCCTGCTGGGTTTTCCCACTTCCAAAGGGTGACGAAGAGGGTAAATTCTCCTAACTCGACAGGTCTGGAAAAGATTGTAAGGAGATATTTGGTCTCTCGCTACCGTCGTCCCCTTCTCAGTTATCTATTATTATTATTCTTTAAATTATATTATATTTTACGAGCCCCCCCTCCCTTATAAAGGAAGATAAACATAGACAATATTCAACATCTAATGGAAGGAACAAAGCGTGGGGTACAGTATATACACCCAATTGGTTTATTGCAATAACGTGAATAGATGGTGAATGATAGTATTGTCGATGGAATTAGTGTCTGCTGTATGTATTATGTGTCTCACAGTTCACGTGTTTTTCATCATGGATGACTAAACTTTGTGGCATTGATTAGGTGAGTTTCCTTTGTCGTGGACTTAGCTTTTCAGCCCCCGGCTGATATTGTAGTGGGGTTAGTTTCTCCGGTCTCCTGACGTTGCCCCGGTAGGTCTTGAATGGTTCGGAATTGCCTTCTCTGTGCTCGACTCACGTATTCTGCGCTGAGATTGGGGACTGTCGTGTGCAAGCTACCACCAATAGACGGAAGACAAATACGAACGGCTTCATTAATTTACTTAGCTTTAGAAAGCAGTCTTTCCTAAGCCGTCCTCTGCCAGTCACCTCAGGATTTTTTAGTCTCTAACATCATATGTCTAGATCTAATCTTGAATTCAAGTTTCTCCTGTCCTGTCCTTTATTATATTTCTCTGCCCCAGTGGGCAGTATGTTATAAATTCTTTAGACCTGTTTAATCGTCAGCTTAACCCGATGAATTATTATAAATGTCAGTTTAAACCCACCAAATTTATCATAGAAATGGTCGGCAACAGTATTCTAGTTCGTGTGTCTCTAGCCTAATCGTTATGTCATTATGATGAATTTAACAAATAATTGGACATCCGTGTTTTGGAATTGTCTGACAACATTATCACACACTTCATGTCTGGTCGCATCGTCATATAATTTATAATGAATATATGTCACGGTCTGTCAACATTATCGTTAATATTAATTTCCGTTAGTCTAAACGTCGGGTCGAAAATAATCAAATAATATGGAAATTAATAGCTATATATATATATATTCCCGTTATACATTATTATGAACATGTACATATCCCGTGGGATCATAAAATATACCCGATCACATGTGGCTGGATGTGATCGTAAAACAAAAATATGAATAAAGTAAACATACCAATCTTGCGTCGATTTTGCAATGTACTACACATTTCATCACATTATATTCTAGCGAGATTTCACTTACCTACTCAAAGATGGACGCTAACCCGCAATTAGACACGTGGCTTCAGTGCTTTTAATGCGAGAATTCGCCGATAATTGGGTTAGACCTAGCTGTCTCAAGGGTTCCGGGCAAGTGAAGATTGCCCGTGTTTGGCGCACTTTTAGCGGGACATTTCCGCTTGGACACGTGATCCATAGCGTGCATCATGTGACATTAGCGTCAAATAAACGCTCCAATCAATAGCGTTAAAAGTCACGTGGGGTCTTCCTAAAGTGGCATAAACTGGTTTTATCAGCTTAAGCAGTCTTAAATTAAAACAGGTTCCTAGCTACCGAGGTCATTGGTCAACAATGACGTCGTATCTAAAAATAGCGAGGAGAAATAACTGAATGCTAGAGAGAATTTCCGCCATGACAATTCCCGGGACCATTTTGCGATCACACATTGAGGATGAGAAAAAAAACGATTGTCACGTAAATAATAAAAAAAATGAAGAGAAGACTATGGGCAAGTTGTCACACAAGCCCCTCCTCAAGTTTGAACGTTCCGTCCATACTCCTCTTGTCCTGTCTTCCTCTTCTTTTCCAGTTTCTCATATCTCCTCGGTTTGCGTCCGGATGTCTGCTCAAAAAAATCTGCGCCCAACGTTTCTTCTTCCCAGGTATGTAATTCTATGGGAAAGGAAAATGGCTGCAACAGGAGTGGCCATCTCATAAGCCGGGCATTAAGGTTCTTCGACGCTGCAAGAAATATCAACGGTTGGTGATCACACTGCACCGTGAACTTTTTCCCGTATAAATATGGGTGAAACTTCTGCACAGCCCATATTAGCGACAGACATTCTCGTTCGATGGTAGAGTAGTTCTGTTCAGCAGGGTTCAATTTCCTACTAGTATATGCGATGGGGAATAGAAGAATTGCAGAAGGTCTATCACTAGGCCGCAGGAGAGTGGCTCCTATCCCTATATTGCTAGCACTGTTCGCAGCGTAAAGTTCAGAGTTAAGTCAGGCAGTCGCAGAATTGGCCTAGCTGTGAGTTTTCCTCCCCTTCACAGCCGTGTAGGGCATTTTTCGAGCAACTCCCTGTCCACGGTTACTTTGTCCTGTTCTCCATTCTTGGTTAATGCGGTCAATGGCGCACTCAGGGTATTAAAATCTTTAATATATCTCTGGTAGAAGCCACATAGAGACACAAATGACCTTACATCCTTTTTAGTCTGGGGTCGTGGGGCCCGCTGTAACTTCTCAATATTACGCGCATCTGTGTTCCCAGGAATTCTAGTTGCTCGCAGGCAATTTGACATTTTGTAGGGCGAGCGGTGAGTCCTGTTTCTCTAAGTCTTTCGAAGAGTAGGGAAACTGCGTCCAGGTGCTCCTCAAAGGTGTCCGTGGCAATAAGTATGTCGTCCATGAAATTACTTATCCCAGGGTGGTTCAGGGGTTCCAGTAGCTTCCTCATCATACGAGTAAAGACGCTTGGGGCGTTGCTTAGCCCAAATGGCAATACATTAAACTCGTATGGCCTTCAGAAGTACTAAATGCTAACATATGTCGAATATCCTCTTTTACCGGGATCTGGTAGTACCCTTTGCTAAGGTCTATCTTCGAAAAGTATCGTGCTCTACTCAGCTTGCTGAAAAGCTGATTCTGATCCGGGTATAGGGCTCCGCTTGAAATTCCCGTTACAGCGTTGAGCCTTCGTAGTCTATGCAGAGGCGATGTTTCTCCTGTTGGATTTTCTAAAGCAACACTACACTCGCACACTATAAGGCGACTCTGATTTTGAGATAATATTTTCCTTAAGCAGGTACTCGATTTCCTCACTTCAATGACCCCTCCCCCCTTTGCTTTAGCATAAGGAACAGGATATAGTTCTTATCTCGTTACCGGGGCGAGTCCTGTTAGCATCATATCAAATTCTATATCAGGTGGTCATGCCAGGGTTTTATCCGTGAGTGTACTAGTGAGGCGTTAGTGTGTTTCTCAACAACTGTTAACCCGTTGCCCTGCTGATCCTCCGCTGTTAAAAGTTGAAACTAATCAGAAACATCTGTGATGAGTTTCGCACTGACGAAGAGGGTATTCACAGGAGGTCAGGGGTTCTGCCTCAGTTTCCGTCGCAATAGCCAGTGTCAGGAAATGTGCTGGTTCTGCACCTGGTTTTCATAATATCGCTTCAGCAGGTTTATGTGGTAAATTTTCTGCTTCCCCTTTATGGCAATCTTGTAATTGGTGCGCGACATTTTCTCAACAATTTTATATGGACCTCTCCACCCGATTTGCAATTTATTATTGCTACTTGGCAGGAGTAATAATACCTGTTCTCCTACTTCTAGCTCCCTATCCTTCGCAGTGCGGTTGTAGTAACGCGCATGTTTACGACGGGCACGGCGTACATTTTCCTTTGCCAGTTCCCATCCTGTTTTAAGGCGTTGGGTCAACTCCTTCACGTATTGGGATGCAGAGGTGACCGTCTCATCAGCTTTATCATCTGTCCAAGTACGTAACAGTGCCTCTAAAGGTCCTTTTATAGGTCTACCAAACAGCAATGTGGCAGGAGGCATCCCAGTAGAATTGTGGGGTACTTCGCGGTAAGCAAATAGTGCTGCGGGTAAGTATTGATCCCAGCTCTCTGGTTTTTCCTGCGCAAGTTTCCGAAGGATGGAAATAAGGGTCCCGTTAAACCGCTCCACCTGGCCATTTGCCTGGGGGTGGTAGGGAGAGGTGTGGATATGTCGGGCCTGAAATATCCTAAACACTTCCTCGGTGAGTTTTCCTCGGAATTGGGAACCATTATCTGTCAGGGTCTGTGACGGAAACCCTAGCCGAGTAAATATGGTGAGCAGAGCCTCAGCAACATGCTTAGAATCACAGGCGGGCATAGCAATTGCCTCTGCCCACATGGAGCAACAATCCACTAACGTGAGTATATAACTGTTTCTCTTTTTGCTACGAGTAAGTGGACCCACAATATCCACCGCTACTCGTTCGAAGGGTGTGCCCAAGATTGACATTTCTCCCAGAGTGGCTGGGGCCGTCCAGTGTTTCGGCGCTGTCCTCTGGCACTGCGGGCATGATTTCACATATCTCTGGATATCGGCGTTGATACCTGGCCAATAATAATGACATGAAATACGCTGAATCGTGGCACTTATGCCCATGTGGCCACTAAACGGAAGGGCATGGCCCATTTCTAGGACCTGGGCTCGGTATGCTGATGGAACCACAAGTTGCCCATGTTCCTGTCCTCCATTTCCTGCTTTCCGATGCAACAGACAATTTTTCTTGTAGAAGTTTTCCTTTTGGAGAGGAGTGTGCGCTCTCGGTAGTTTTTTGTAGCAGGGTGCTAGAGATTGATCCTCCGTTTGGGCCTTTTTTAATTCCTCAGGAAGGATGTTGGGTGGGGAGTCCAACTCCGTATTCCGTTTGGCCTGTCCTCTAGTGGTGACAGCCGCCACAACCAGAGGGTGAATGGGTTCTCCCATGAACACATACCTACACCCTAAAAAAGATCAAAGGGATAAATAAGTGGTCGGTCCAAGATCGCTGCACGATTTCCACAGTCACATATTTTGATTTGACCTTAATCTTGGCTATGGCCAAACGCATAGGTGCTGCACTTTTAGTAGGTCCTTGTATTTCTATAGTGTCTTCTGTCATCTGGTCAGGCTTGACTAGGGATGCACAGACAACTGCGTCGAATGCAAGGCCTGTATCATAAAGGCAGGTCACCTCTTGGTCATTTACGAGGACTGTCTCAACGACCGGGGGATGTCGGGGTTTGTCCAGAGGTTCTTCCGGTCCATTTCCCCTTGCGGCACTTTTACGTAAGCAGGCAGCATGATGAGGTGGGTTTTTCCGGTTGCACTCCTGCGTATTGTGGGTGATGGTTCTACAGTGCTTACACCATTTTTCCCCTTGCCTCTGCTGCTGGAAATTAGATCTCTGAGTAGTCTTGTAGTCTGCTTGTCATGCTTTTTGAAGTTAGTATACGGTGGTTTCACTTGGGGGTCCATGTGTGACTGAGCTGTCTGTCTAGGTACGTAATCTGGTTGTTTCCGTCTGGGTGGTGGATTCTCTGATAGTGCTGCCTGATATCGTTCCGCTAACTGGACTATGGATTCTTAAGTGCTGGCCCCATTCTCTGTCAGGAATCTTCTCATGTCGGAAGTCATGGTGTCCTTCAGTTGTTCGATCATGACCATTTCCTTCAGGCCTTCCTAAAAATCCCAATCATGAGTTAAAAATTCCCTAGGCACACCCCACTTCTCCACGTAGAATCCATCTCGCAGCAAACTCGAGCAAAGTTCTCTCCGACTTCCCTCCTAGAGTTACGGAACCTCTTCCTATAGGCGTCAGCATGTAGCTCATAACGAACCAATAGTGCCTTTTTCAAAGAGTCGTAGTCATCCTGTAAACCTGGAGGAAGCTTGCTATACACGTCATAAGCAGTTCCTCTAAGCCCTTGCGACAGTTTCAGGTTCCATTTGCTCTTCTCCAAACCAATCGTTGTGGCAAACTGCTCAGGTTTGTCGAGAGACCTCTGGAGGGAGTCCGCTTGTTCCGAGAAAGCTTCGACTGGAAACGTCAAGGGTCCCAAGGTTGACCTGCGTGGGGATGGCACAGGTCCTGTGCCCCCTGCGTGCAAGGAAGGCATAGCATGTGGCCGTGGCGGTAGGGTGCCTGGGGAGGTAGATGGGGTCGCACCGGCTACTGGTTCAACTCTTTGAGCTTGTCCCTGCATCTCTAACTGCTTCATCTTCAATGCATGCTCGCGTTCATCTCTCTCGCTTCTTTCTCTAGCGTCTACAGCTTTTATCCTCTCATCTATTTCTGCTAACTTTATTCGCTCTTCTCTTTCAGCTTTCGCTGTTTCTCGAGCGTAATACTTATCAGTCTCGCCACTGACATAATTTGCAAGGTCCACCCCACTATAACCTAGATCTCGACCGGCCTCCCCTAGTGCTGCCTTAAGCTTAACTATTTCAGCCATCTTTTGCAGTTAAAGTCCACACTGAGTAAGCTAGTGCTACCTTCCAATAGTATTTCTAGCAACAAGTAAATACTAATTATTTATTCAGACTGCTGTAGAATGAAATTACTACAGTTATGGAGACTTAAGGTCTGTAATTCAATGAAATACAAAATCAAGAACTAACTTAATTAAACACAACATATATAAAGGGATTCACCAATCAATGCCTGAATTTCTAGAAAAAATGTTTTCTGTCTTTCTAGAGCTCACTGTGTGAAAATACATGTGTTAAAATGGTATACTGTAATGACTGAATGGATGATACTATCCCAGAGGTATGATAAAATACATAAGTTCAAATCCCGGATGAGCCCCCAGTGTCACATAGCGTTTAAAGGATAAGAGAATTATTTAGAGGAGATAATAGATCTGATGTGGAAGATTTGGCTCAAGGAATCCCTGCTGGGTTTTCCCACTTCCGAAGGGTGACGAAGAGGGTAAATTCTCCTAACTCGACAGGTCCGGAAAAGATTGTAAGGAGATATTTGGTCTCTCGCTACCGTCGTCCCCTTCTCAGTTATCTATTATTATTATTCTTTAAATTATATTATATTTTACGAGCCCCCCCTCCCTTATAAAGGAAGATAAACATAGACAATATCAACATCTAATGGAAGGAACAAAGCGTGGGGTACAGTATATACACCCAATTGGTTTATTGCAATAAAGTGAATAGATGGTGAATGATAGTATTGTCGATGGAATTAGTGTCTGCTGTATGTATTATGTGTCTCACAATTCACAGTGTTTTTCATCCATGATGACTAAACTTTGTGGCATTGATTAGGTGAGTTTCCTTTGTCGTGGACTTAGCTTTTCAGCCCCCGGCTGATAGTGAAGTGTGGTTAGTTCTCCGGTCTCCTGACGTTGCCCCGGTAGGTCTTGAATGGTTCGGATTTGCCTTCTCTGTGCTCGACTCCGTATTCTGCGCTGAGATTGGACTGTCGTGCAAGGCTCCACCATAGACTGAAGACAAATACGACGGCTATTCCTTAATTTACTAGCTTTAGAAAGCAGTCTTTCCTAAGGCCGTCCCTCTTGCAGTCACACTCAGATTTTAGTCTCTAACATCATATGTCTAGAGTCTAATCTTGAATTCAAGTTTCTCCTGTCTGTCCTTTATTATATTTCTCTGCCCCAGTGGCAGTATTATAATTCTTTAGACTGGTTTATCGTCAGCTTAACCCGATGAATTATTATAAATGTCAGTTAAACCCACCAAATTTATCATAGAAATGTCGGCAACAGTATTCTAGTTCTGTGCCTCTAGCCTAATCGTCATGTCATTATGATGAATTTAACAAATAATTGGACATCCGTGTTTTAGAATTGTCTGACAACATTTATCACACACTTCAATGTCTGGGTCGCCTCGTCATATAATTTATAATGAATATATGTCACGGTCGGTCAACATTATCGTTACTATTAATTTCCGTTAGTCTAAACGTCGGGTCGAAAATAATCAAATAATATGGAAATTAATAGCTATATATATATATATTCCCGTTATACATTATTATGAACATGTACATATCCCGTAGGATCATAAAATATACCCGATCACATGTGGCTGGATGTGATCGTAAAACAAAAATATGAATAAAGTAAACATACCAATCTTGCGTCGATTTTGCAATGTACTACACATTTCATCACATTATATTCTAGCGAGATTTCACTTACCTACTCAAAGATGGACGCTAACCCGCAATTAGACACGTGGCTTCAGTGCTTTTAATGCGAGAATTCGCCGATAATTGGGTTAGACCTAGCTGTCTCAAGGGTTCCGGGCAAGTGAAGATTGCCCGTGTTTGGCGCACTTTTAGCGGGACATTTCCGCTTGGACACGTGATCCATAGCGTGCATCATGTGACATTAGCGTCAAATAAACGCTCCAATCAATAGCGTTAAAAGTCACGTGGGGTCTTCCTAAAGTGGCATAAACTAGTTTTATCAGCTTAAGCAGTCTTAAATTAAAACAGGTTCCTAGCTACCGAGGTCATTGGTCAACAATGACGTCGTATCTAAAAATTGCGAGGAGAAAATACTGAATGCTAGGAGAATTTCCGCCAGTGACAATTCCCGGGACTTTGCGATCATGCATTGAGGATGAGAAAAAAACGATGTCACGTAAATAATAAAAAAAATGAAGAGAAGATTGGGCAAGTTGTCACACAAGGCAAGGTGTGCTTAGATAGTAAATATAAAATAGTTCTGGAATCCTTATTTCTGCACCTGTTTCCTCCATTGTTACGTGCAGTCTTTGATATCTTACAATATTATACATAGGTAATTTTTTAGTGCTTAAGGGAAAGTCATTATTGAGTTACTTCCCTTGAAAGTTGTGTCGGCTCTTTCGATCAAACTCCGCGGATAAATCCATTTTACTGCGATTTATTCGTTGTTTGGGTAATAATAGATTGTTCTTGCTTCAGAATATCTATGGCCTGAATTTATGTGTATTGTTTGTCTGAGTAGGACGAGTCTGTCTTATATCTGTATATCTTTACATATCTAAGTCGAACTATATGTTCTGTTGTCTCTAGAGAGGTCGAAGGCTATTCGGCGGATGTGTCGCTAGAGTGGTGTGATTTGGCTTCGTCCTGATAGGGACTGTGTTTTCCATGTCGGCCTGTCGCCGGGGAAAAAGTGATCTCAGTATTTGTGGGGAAGGTGATAGTCGTCTAAACCTATCGTGTATGCTTTACCCCAGTGTTTAGTCGTATTGCCAAGGAATGGCAGTTTCCTATTTCCTATACCAAGGTAATCAAAGATACTCTTATGAACTCTCGATCGAAGCCACCATTTTCGATAGTTACGATTTGAATGTCTAAGAGAATATATTTGACTCGATGAAAACGACTTCGATTCCTAGCAGCACTATATCCTGTAGATTGCAGTCAATTGTTCATGATCAAATCTACAGAGCAATGACATGTTTTATGAATGACTAACTTTAGGACAGATTCATTATCTGTATCCAAACGTGAGTGACAGCTCACGAGTGAAGCCATCTTGGAACCAAAACATGTAGTGACTTTCAAGAAGAGAAAAGGGATGCCCGTATTATCGCTTGTTTAGTCCACAGATCACTGCTACACATGAGAACCCGTTATTAGCGGTTCAATATTATTATATGGAAAAATATGTGCTGAACATTATGTTGAAGAATCGTCGCTAGAACGAGATTATGTTTAAAGCCATCTGAAATATTGTTTATAAGCTGATGTGCTATGGTAGTGAAGTCAGATGATATATGTAGGGGCGATACTGAGTGCTTGGCTACTGACAGTCCATTATACACTTATTCTACATGAGTGCCCATGTAACATTGCAAGACCATTTATCCACTGTACTATGATGTATTATGGCATCCTGTGATTTGTCACTATCTGTGCTGTCGAGTGTGTACGTCCAATTAAACTTTAGAAAAGGTACACAGTCGTTGGTGTCGATGACTTCCAGCCATACATGAGTGTGAGAAAAGAACATTTTTTGTCAACACCACGAACCTTTATCATCATTCGCACATTATACACTCAAACCATGTCTACACACCACTGCGTAGGTCAAGTTGACATTCCATACACTACAGTGGAGCAAACAACACCATAGAGATCTTATCAACTGATGATGATGATGATGTCTGCTTCCATCCACTTATATCTATCTTTTGGTGGATATCATTAACGGGAATAAAAATCCAACGTTATCAACCTTATCAACTGGTGGACCAGCTTTCTGGGTTTGACCTCGCAGAAGTTCAGAAGTCAACAGATTACCGATACCAGACCGTTTCCTGTGGCTGATACGACACACTTGCAGTATTGGTTTGCTCTTTGTCAACACTTCGTCACGTGACCTGTCAGGTGAATGCAGTATGTAGGTCAGCGTTGTTGACATTTTTTACATTAGACATTATAGAGATTCACAGAACAGTTGGATCAATTCTTGTCAATGTTAACTGGAAGACAGTATGAGTGAACTAAGAAGTCCTATTTTCATCGATGGATCTTCTTGTTTTCCATATATGAACTTTAATATTTAAGGCCAGAATGTTTAATTGAATAAAGTGGCAGTTTGTTTGTTTTCATAAAAATAACTTTGCCATTACTGTAAAACTGAGCCTATTTTGCAACACATACTATCATACACATAATTTATATATATTTATGTTTACATGTTATTTGTTTGTATAGTATGTTAGATTTTCCTATGTCAGCGGGTCGTGTTTAAGGTTGGGCGGCATCCTCACAACAGAATATCCCACGTCATAGAGGGTCCGTTGTGGGCGTTTTCTATAGGTGCAATTTTCTTGATTGAAAATTTGCTGCGACAACTGTTGCTTTTGTGTTAGCTGTGAAGTCTGTAATTATTGTTATTTTTGTAATATTTCTTTGTTCTTTAGTTTTGTTTTGATTTGTTTGTAATTTGTTGGTCTAACCTTTTCTATCTTTCAGTTCTATTCACAATTTATATTCATATATTGTGACGTCATTTGTGTTGTTATTCTTTGCAGATTCAGTGATTATTTTCATTGATTTCCCTATTTGATTTATTTTGATTTCTGCAAACGTTCTTGTATTGTCAGTCCTATTTGTACTTTATGTATTCTGTTGGTTGACATATGTTTTATATAGGTATATTTCATAAGACACAATGCCTGTGCACTGCACTTGGATTATGGTATAAACCAGTACCTGATTATTATTACTATTATACAAGACCTTATTAAAGGCTTGTGACCCACAGATATTGGGATAGTATACTGATTAATCAAGTCATTGAGAACTTGTGGTATTATTATTGATTCAGGTGATTAGTATTATTGTTAGACATCATGGCTACATTAGAATACTTCATTACACAAGGGAAAGCCCTTGATAAGACTGGTCAACAATTAGAACAATGGGCAGTTGCTCAATATGACAAAGCATTAGCTGCAGAAGAGAAAAGATTAGCTGCAGAAGAAAGAAAATCTATGGCGGAAGAGAAAAGATTAGAAAGAGAAGCTGAGGCTGCTGCTGAACAAAAGAAATTGCAGATGCAGGTAGAGGAAAGGAGATTTGAAGCTGAACAAAAAAAATTGGAAAGAGAAGCTGCGGCTGAACAAAAAAGATTAGACAGTGAAGCTGAACAACAAAGATTAGACAGGGAACCTGAACAAAAAAGATTAGACAGGGAAGCTGAACAAAAAAGATTAGACAGGGAAGCTGAACAAAAAAGATTAGATGCTGAAGAGAAAAAAGCAATAAGAGAACATGAATTTGAGTTAGAGAAATTGAGATTGACAAGTATGAGTAATGTTAATCAGGCATCTAGTGGTAATGGTAAACCTTCTACTTACAAGGTTAAGGTTCCACCGTTCAATCAGTCCAGTGACGATATTACATTCTGGCTGGATAGATTTGAACGTTCTTGTCGTACACATAATGTGGATAAATCACAATACGCTAATCAATTATCAGAAAACTTGAAAGGTGAATCTTTGACTAGATTATGCCTTGTAGGAGAAGCAGATAAGGATAATTACGATGTCATTAGGGCGGCTTTGATAAAAAAACATCAGCTAAGTGAGGAAGGCTATCGCCTTTTATTTAAAACGATGGTGCCTGAGACGGGTGGAGAATTCTCAGAATTCACTGCAAAGGCACGTCTCACAGTTGATCGTTGGATTGAGCTTTCCAAAACAGAAAAAACGTATGAAGGACTTATGGATTGGGTTGCTCAGAGATAGATTATGTCATAGTGTGAACAAACCTTTCCTGAATTTATACATGAGAGCGTAAACCGAAATCTCTAAAAGAAATGGAAGAATACTGTTCCCAATATGTCACTGCACACCCCGACGTGACTTTTGGCAACACTAAGATTAAGGAGAGTATGCCAGTTGCTTCAGCAACACCAACAATCCCAATTATTCACACAGATTTCAGGGACCTCAAAACAGATTTGATAAAAAAGGTAACCATAATAGTTATCAAAACCAAGGTAACCAATCATTTCAGGGTTCTTCTTCAAAGAACTGGAGACGAGCTGATAGCTCTCGACACAGGGGTGGTCATAATTATAGGAATTTCCGTAGAGGAAGTAATTATAGAAACTATCAGGGTTATCCGTCTTGGATTCAACAAGATCATAATTACAGAGATACTCATTATAATGAATATGATAATGGTAACCAAGGGAACTATGACTCAAACCCAAATAGGGGTTACAATAGAGGTAACAATAACTACAGAGGTGATAATAACCGAGGTAGATCTCAATACAAAAGACATAAACCACATTTTCAGGCAAACTCTGCACAACAAGAGTCCAATGAAGCCTATAAACAGAGTAAAGATAATAATGATGCTAGTAATATGGCATGTGCCGCTTTTGATTTTGGGAGAGCATCTCAGTGCCCCCAATGCAAAACGTTATTTGAGCCAACCACAGTGTCTACTTAAGCTGTGGCCATCCTCTTCCTGCTCTTCCGGCATCAGTCGCGCATGATGGAAGAGGTTCTCTTGTCTTACATAAGGGTTTAGTGAATAACAATCCAGTCTCTGTGCTATTTGATTCTGGATGCACCACAATTGGTGTTAGGCAGTCACTCGTAGATCCTTCCCGTGCCACTGGACAAGTAGTCAAATGTGTAACATTTGGCGGCACATTAGAGAAATACTCTACTGCTATCATTAGGATTGCTACTCCTTTCTTTACAGGAGATGTACACGCATGTCTTCTTCCGAATCCGATCGCTGACCTCATCATCGGTCGCATTCATGGAGTCAAAGAATGCACTCCGCAACAAATTTCCACGTGGGAAAGGCAAAACATGCAGATTGCTAACGCTGTAGTCACTAGAGCTCAGGCTCTTAATATGCCTCAAACTTCATCTACTGAAGATAATGAAGTGCATAACTAAGATAATCCCTTGGTAATTTCTCGTGACTCGTTTATAAAACAGCAAGAAGATGATCCCACTCTGAAGAAATTCTTCATTCTTGCAACTAAAGGTGATCCGAATAAAGACACAAGTCGTAAATCGTGGATTACAAAGAAGAATGGCGTACTTGTACGTATGGTTCAAGACTCCATTACGTCAAGTCATTCTCAAATCCGGTTCCCAAGAATTTGAGAGTTAAAATTTTGCAGCACGCTCACGACTCTCAGTGTGCTGGACACATGGGTTTTTCCCGTACTAAGTCAAGAGTCCTTGCGGCTTTCTTTTGGCCATTGGTAAACAAGGACATACGGATTTATTGTCGATCTTGTAAAGTATGTCAGGAAGTTAAATCCAAAGGTCCACGGCATGCTGCACCCATTCAAGCGGCGGACATTCCTATTCGGCCGTTCCAAAAAATGCCATAGACATAATTGGTCCATTTAAGATCAAGTCTGCCAGAGGACATCAGTTTATCTTGACGTGTGTTGATATGTGCACACGTTGGCCAGAGGCTATTCCTCTGAAGAGCATTACTACTGCTGATATTGCAGATGCTCTTTGGCTTATATTTTCTCGTCTGGGGTTCCCCGGAGATATTGTCAGACCATGGCACCCAACTAATATCAGATACCATGTCTCAAGTAATGTCTACTCTGCAGATAGATAGATCTTTAAGTAGTATCTACCATCCAATGTCTAATGGTATGGTCGAACGCCTTAATAGAACACTTAAAAACTTACTGGGGGAAGATAACTGAGGATCATCCTCAAGACTGGGACAGAGTTTTACCTGCGGCCCTCTTCGCTTACAGAGAGGTACCCAATGAACATACGGGATTTTCTCCCTTTGAACTCGTCTTTGGCGCGCGTCCGCGTGGCCCTATGTCGTTGCTTCACGATCTCATAACATCTGACAATATTGACGATGACACAAAGTCATCCTACGAATATGTCATCGCGTTGAGACAAAAGATTATCGAAGCATGCAAATTAGCAACTTCTTCTTCTGAATTTGCGAAACAGAAGGCAAGGCAATTTGCCAATAAGAAGAGATGCTTACGACAACTTTGTCCTGGTGACAAAGCATTTGTATTACTACCTTGTAGGGAAAACAGATTACTTATTTCTTGGAAAGGTCCGTACGATATAATATCGAAAATTTCCGATGTCGACTATATTGTCGATATTGATGGGAAGCATAAAACCTTCCACATCAATATGCTTACTGAATTCCATGAACGTCCGGATTATTTGCAACCCATTTTCCAAGCAACGGACAATTCTCCAGTACCACATGGTCATTACTCATCACTGTCCGTGATACAGGATGAGGAAACAAGTTTTTCAGATGTAAATCTTCCTCTTCCAATGATCCCACTTCATTCCAGTGAATCATGGAAGAACGTTACTGTCTCTCCTGATTTGTCTCTAGGAGAACAGCGACAAGTTTCAACTATGTTGCAAACATTTCAGGGTGTACTCACTGACATCCCTGGACAAACGAATGTCATTCAACATGACATTGTTCTAACTGACCATACTCCTATTAGGGTTAGACCTTATCCTATACCTATACATTTTCAAGCACAGGTCGAGAAAGAGTTGGATGAGATGATAGATTTGAAAATAATCGAACCATCCACCCCTGCATATTCTTCGCCGATGGTTATTGTGCGTAAAAAAGACAATAACATACGTCTTTGCGTTGACTATCGAAAATTGAATCAAGTAACGAAGTTCGATGCCGAACCTATGCCTTTACTGGAAGAGCTACTTACTCGACTCTCCAAATCTCATTTTTTCACTAAACTTGATTTGTCTAAAGGATATTGGCAAGTTCCTTTATCTGAACGCGCCAAACCTCTCACGGCTTTTTCAACACCTAGAGGTTTGTTCCAATGGAATTTTATGCCTTTCGGTCTTATGAACGCACCAGCTACATTCGTACGCATGATGCGCCGAATCCTATCTTATCGGTCAGATGTCATTGCATATCTAGACGACATCTGTCTTTTCAGCGATACTTGGGAAGATCACTATTCAGGGTTAGATGAATTGCTGTCTACTTTGCGTGAGCACAACCTGACAGCGAAACCCTCTAAAGCCTATATTGGTTTTTAGCGAAATTTCTTTCCTAGGCCACCGAGTTGGTCATGGTTTCCTAAAGACAGAGGACCATAATACTAGTAAGATACTTAACATCTCAATCCCTAAGACTAAAAAAACAGGTGAGAAGTCTGTTAGGTCTTATTCAATTTTATGGCAGATTCATTCAGAATCTATCCTCTATCATGGCACCTCTCTCAACACTTCTAAAGAAAGGTTCGCCTAATGTGGTCCACTGGTCTCAGGAATGCCAATGCTCTCTGGATAAGATTAAAACACTGTTTTCAACACCACCTATTTTAGTGCTACCCACTAAAGATAAGACATTCGTTCTTCGTAGTGACGCTTCATCCACTGGGATTGGAGCGGCACTAATGCAAGAGTACTCTGGAACTCTGCATCCTGTAATGTATATTTCCAGAAAACTTAATGCGGCAGAAAGGAATTATTAGGTTTTAGACCGTGAGCTATTAGCTATGGTTTGGTCGATCCTCAAACTACAGAGATTCCTTCTAGGCGCACATTTCATAGTAGAAACCGACCAAAAAGCTCTTACTGCTATACAGAGTAAAAATTTGAAGAGCTCGAGGTCTACTCGATATGCAATTGCTCTTCAACCTTTTCATTTCTCTGTGCGAGCTATTCGTGGATCAGATAATGTGATGGCAGACATTCTGTCAAGATGCCCACATGATTCCACATAACTATTAGGGCTTAGACTTCTTGATATGTCTAGTTCTATAGTAGTTCCTTTTCTATATCATGATAGATACACATTTGTAATTTAATAATATAATGATTGTATCACTACATAGCGGTTCATTGATGTTTATTCACCGCTGTGCTTTGATGATTTTTTTCTTCATAAATCATAAATTTAAGATATCTAATGCGAAATGATGATATGAATTTTTTAGGCATTGTGTAATTGCCAGAATTGTATTATACTTTGATGACACCTTCCTGGAAAAATATACTTTTAGAGAAATAATTTCTCTCAGTTTATGAGACACATTCTCACCAGTCGCTCCATAAGTCGACTTAGCCTCATATTAGGCGTTATAGGTATTCCTGATATTTTCATCTGCGCATTATTCATGCGTTGTGAGCCTATTGTACGTTGCTCCTAGATGTATTTCAAAAAAAAAAAATGTTCCATTTTTTTTTCCCGGGAGGTGTGGTAAGACTGTTACGTGCAGTCTTTGATATCTTACAATATTATACATAGGTAATTTTTTAGTGCTTAAGGGAAAGTCATTATTGAGTTACTTCCCTTGAAAGTTGTGTCGGCTCTTTCGATCAAACTCCGCGGATAAATCCATTTTACTGCGATTTATTCGTTGTTTGGGTAATAATAGATTGTTCTTGCTTCAGAATATCTATGGCCTGAATTTATGTGTATTGTTTGTCTGAGTAGGACGAGTCTGTCTTATATCTGTATATCTTTACATATCTAAGTCGAACTATATGTTCTGTTGTCTCTAGAGAGGTCGAAGGCTATTCGGCGGATGTGTCGCTAGAGTGTGGTGTGATTTGGCTTCGTACCCGATAGAGGACTTGTGTGTGTTTCTATGTCGGCCCCTGTTCGCCCGGGGNAAAAGTGATCTCAGTATTGGTGGGGAAAGTGATAGTCGTCTAAACCNNTCGTGTATGCTTTACCCCAGTGTTTATTCGTATTGCCAAGGAATGGCAGTTTCATATTTCCTATACCAAGGTAATCAAAGATACTCTTATGAACTCTCGATCGAAGCCACCATTTCCGATAGTTACGATTTGAATGTCTAAGAGAATATATTTGACTCGATGAAAACGACTTCGATTCCTAGCAGCACTATATCCTGTAGATTGCAGTCAATTGTTCATGATCAAATCTACAGAGCAATGAAATGTTTTATGAATGACTAACTTTAGGACAGATTCATTATCTGTATCCAAACGTGAGTGACAGCTCACGAGTGAAGCCATCTTGGAAACAAAACATGTAGTGACTTTCAAGAAGAGAAAAGGGATGCCCGTATTATCGCTTGTTTAGTCCAGAGCTCACTGCTACACATGAGAACCCGTTATTAGCGGTTCAATATTATTATATGGAAAAATATGTGCTGAACATTATGTTGAAGAATCGTTGCTAAACGAGATTAGGTTTAGAAGTCATCTGAAATATTGTTTACAAGCTGACGTGCTCAGTCAGTGACGTCAGATGATATATGTATGGGCGATACTGAGTGCTTGGCTACTGACAGTCCATTATACACTTATTCTACATGAGTGCCCATGTAACATTGCAAGACCATTTCTCCACTGTACTATGATGTATTATGGCACCCTGTGATTTGTCACTATCTGTGCTGTCGAGTGTGTACGTCCAATTAAACTTTAGAAAAGGTACACAGTCGTTGGTGTCGATGACTTCCAGCCATACATGAGTGTGAGAAAAGAACATTTTTTGTCAACACCACGAACCTTTATCATCATTCGCACATTATACACTCAATCCATGTCTACACACCACTGCGTAGGTCAAGTTGACATTCCATACACTACAGTGGAGCAAACAACACCATAGAGATCTTATCAACTGATGATGATGATGATGTCTGCTTCCATCCACTTATATCTATCTTTTGGTGGATATCATTAACGGGAATAAAAATCCAACGTTATCAACCTTATCATCCATCTTAGGCTTATTTAACTCATATGAATAAGCTCTATCACTATGCCTATCCACTTTATCCTATAGTTTATCCGACTATTCACTGGAGCAGCCGAAACAGGGAAAAACACAACATGGTTCATGCTCAACTGTCATCTATTCATAATAACTTCAGCTCTACAACACATCCAGTGAATCTATTGCTATCTGCCTAAAGCTAATGATCCCTATTATCGAATTGGGTTCGTCTTTATCCAGGTTCTCCATGATTATTTGCACATTGCCTTCCGAAATATCATCAACATCTTCACTTTTGTTGTCTCGAATAGTCTAGCGTATCTTCTGACACTACTTGTACCAAGCTGGTGTTTCATTGGTCAGTTACATCCACGGGGTTTGTGCGGTGACAAATTTTGAATGATGCCGAGATATGATTCAGACTTCATTACACTCATGTTCTTCAGGGTTTTGTAGAACAATTTCTGGTTTTCTTGAGCATCTTTCTCAAGCTTTTCTCAACACAGTATTTCTATTTTGCTGCTAGCACCTTAATCTTTGCTTCTGAGTATCACATATTCTCTGTATTTCTCTATTTTTCCTGCTGTGTTATTAGCTTCTAAGTATTGTTTGCCTGCCTTTTTTCTTTTCTCTTTAAATTCTTCTGTTCATCAAAGTTTCCTCTTTCCCTTTTTCCCAAGTCGGACTTCACCACATGCTTCTGCTTTTCTGATGTCCTTAAATTTAAGCCAAGGGGTTTCCAGGTCATCATGTCGTTCTTCGATGTTTCTCACTGCTGTAGCAACAAGCCAATGATATCTGATCTTAACGTCTGGCTATCTCAGCTTGAAGGTCTTAATGCTCATCTCTCTTGCTCGATTACTTAGTTTCTTGCATGATGGTGGACAGTGCCTAGGCCGAGCAGCTCTTTCAGTTATTCTTCTAATTGTCAGCAGGCAGTGATCACTTCAAATCTCTGATCCTCTCCAGACTCTAGAACCCCGCACATACTTGAATGAGCTCTTCCTAACAATGGCATAGTCAATGACTGATTTCTCATTTTTAGTTGGTTCATGTCTGGTGTATGTATGTATGCGCTTATGGGGGAACTTTATGTGCGCAATGACATGGTTTTACTCAGTGCAGATTCTAAGGAGTCCGCTTTCCGTTGTCATTTAGTGTATCTTCTCCATACCTTCCGATAACTCCACCTCATCTAGCATGGTCATTTCCAACACTGGCATTGAAATCACCAAGGAGAATATATTCATCCAGGCAGTCGTCCACTGTCTTTTGAAGCAGCTCAAAGAATTCAACTTTGACTTCTGCTCGCGCATTTTCATTTGGCCTTTACTCAATGACAAGATTGACAATGGTTTCTCCTTCGTTTAGCTGTAAATAAATAAACAAACAACACACAAAGGTATGATCAGGCACTCAGTAAGAAATAAAGAAGTAGAAGACCAGACAACAGAAAAACAACAGAAGTTATAGGCTTACCGGGATCGAACCAGGACCTTCCGAACGGCACCGAACCGCCTAGCCACGGTAGTGAATCGCCACTATCCACTCTGCCAGCTCCGCATTACTAAAATAATGCTTCACTGACAAAGGTCTAGCGCGAACACCCCGTGACCCGGATATGTACCATAGGACGACCTAGACTAATTATAGAAGCAATCACTTCTGCAGTTCCACTGTACAACAGTGTAGACCAGATTACACATGACAAAGGCTTTAACACTGTGTCTAGCAAATGATAGAAGAATGAGAATAAGTAAAGTATAGACTGTAGGTTTCTTGGTATTTTGTAAACACATAAACATATAAGGAGGGGAAACCCGAGGCCTGTAAACAGTAAATAAATAAACAAACAACACACAAAGGTAGTTATCAGGCACTCAGTAAGAAATAAAGAAGTAGAAGACCAGACAACAGAAAAACAACAGAAGTGATAGGCTTACCAGGATCGAACCAGGACCTTCCGAACGGCACCCAACCGCCTAACCACGGTAGCGAATCGCCATTTATTACACATAAGGGAGGGAAACCCGAGGCCTGTAAACAGTAAATTAATATGAAACAAATATAAAGGTATGTTATCAGGCACTCGCAGGAAATAAAGAAGTAGAACACCAGACAACAGAAAAACAACAGACATGAGTGGCTTACCCAGGATTTGAACACTGGACCTTCCGTGCGACAACCCCGCCTAGCCATGCAAGCGAATCACACTATCCGCCCTGCCATCTGTTCTCACTGTTCTAGTCTACTATCATTTACTGGACACAGTATTAAGGTCCTTGTCTTGTTGGATTCGGCCTATACTGCTTGATAGAAATACAACAGAAGTGATTGCGTCATTAATTGGCTGAACTGCCCATGGCGGACTTCTGGTGTCGTATATTGTGGTTCGCACTGTTGACCTGCCATTGAAACATCCTTTTTTGATGATGCGTAGATGGCAGGGCGGATAGTGTGATTCGCTTGCATGGCTAGGCGGGGTTGTCGCACGGACGGTCCAGTGTTCAAATCCTGGGTAAGTCACTCATGTCTGTTGTTTTTCTGTTGTTCTACTTCTTTATTTCCTGCGAGTGCCTGATAACATACCTTTATATTTGTTTCATATTAATTTAGCGAATCGCCACTATCCACTCTGCCAGCTCCGCATTACTAAAATAATGCTTCACTGACAGAGGCGAACACCCCGTGACCCGGATATGTACCATAGGACGACCCAGACTAATTATAGACACAATCACTTCTGCAGTTCCACTATACAACAGTGTAGACCAGATTACACATGACAAAGGCTTTAACACTGTGTCCAGCAAATGATAGAAGAATGAGAATAAGTAAAGTATAGACTGTAGGTTTCTTGGTATTTTATAAACACATAAACATATAAGGAGGGGCCTGTAAACAGTAAATAAATAAAACAAACAACACACAAAGGTAGTTATCAGGCACTCAGTAAGAAATAAAGATGTAGAAGACCAGACAACAGAAAAACAACAGAAGTCCTAGGCGGTTGGGTGCCGTTCGGAAGGTCCTGGTTCGATCCTGGTAAGCCTATCACTTCTGTTGTTTTTCTGTTGTCTGGTCTTCTACTTCTTTATTTCTTACTGAGTGCCTGATAAAATACCTTTGTGTGTTGTTTGTTTATTTATTTACTGTTTACAGGCCTCGGGTTTCCCCTCCTTATATGTTTAGTCGTTTATCTGTAGCACCATAACGCGCTCCAAGACAACGTTCCATGCTTTGATGTTATTTGTTTGGGTTTTAGCCATAATACAACCCACACCCCCTTTAACTCCTTCGTTTGTGGAGTAGCATGTGGCCACCGAGAGCAATAACTCCTTGTCCCTTTTTATTCGTTTCCGTCAGAGCCAGGATTTTAAATTTTACTTTCCTCATCTTCTCCACCACTTTCTCTTCTTTCCTGTTAATACTCCTAATGTTTTATGGTCCTGAAATCATCGTCCGTAATTCGTGCTATTTCGTCGCTTTTAAGACCAGTCCGGTTTTCTCTCTGTCGTTTCTATTAATCGGTTTTTAAGATAAACAGGTGATTGTCCTGTTGTGCTTTTGCAAGGTGGAAGGGTCCGCTTCCTCATTTTTCAGTTTGGGACCGCTGTAGCGTGAGGGTTTTTATATGTGTGATGATAGTGCTGGAGAAGAAATAGAAAAATACTACTCTCCAGAATGTGTGAGGTCCCAGTGACAGAGAAGTACACTGGTATCACTCGATAGTCACGGCTGTGAAAGTATCTGGAACTGAACAGAAGTCAGACCTTACTGCGCCACCCTGCTGTGTGACCCCAAGTGATAATAATTCAACTTCAACTTTAGTAATTGAATAATGCTGTTGAATACAATTAATATCTCCTCTTTATTTACTTCTATCTAATTGTGTAATAAATGGTGAGTGTTTGACGATAGTGTTCAATGGATAAGTATATTTACAGCTGATGATTGTACATTTATATACATCACTTAATAAAATATAAGTTTGGATTGTCCAATTGAATTACACAAACATGTTTTCCACACACACGTTTTTGGCACTAGTCTTCAACTATCCTGGAGTTTAGTAACGTTTATCATCATAGACTATCGTTCTTGATTGCTCACAGAATCACCGGAATGAGTTTTACTATACTCATCTTTTGCTAAACAATGTCCTTTCAAGGGTGTGACACACCACACTGTTGCTGTCAGTCTGTTCATTTAGCCCACCCAATGACTGAGGGGGACTAAGGTCTAGTATAGATTCAATCACTGTGTTCCTTGAGAATATTGGCAGCGGGATTGACTGCCTTCTGACTTCAGCTCAAGACTCGAATATGAACCTGGAACAAGGAGTAATATGTGGCTATTCTGTGGTATGGAGCACACATATTCCTTACTGTTCACGAGGCGAATTTGTCTCAGTGTATGCGTATTGGATGAATGATACATGGTTCAGTATAAGTTCAGGTATCGTATGATAGACAAGTGTCTAATTGTGGAACATGTCAAATAATAATATACATAAATAAATCAAATAATATGATCACATGGGTATGATGCAACCTTTGCCTTCCCCCTATACCTCCCGAGTCAGTGATGTACTTGCTGGTAGGTTATAATATCCCAGACAAGGACTAGCATGGTTATATAGCCCTGACAAGGACTGGTTAGGATATCCCTGACAAGGACTGGTTAGGTTATAATGGTTGGTTTCAATCTTCATCCAGCATACCCGTATAAACAAATATTTGGCTTGATAGACTCAATGTTTCAACAAAACCTGAAATAAAAGGATATTATTCACAACAAATAGCTTTAGTAAACCTTCATACGCTCTAGAATCGATATAAGCTCAGTGCAGGATTGGTTTGTAGTCAAGTATGGCTGCACTGCATCCAGATAGGATAGTATTAGTTTGGCAGCTACTTTTCTCCTCCGTCTCTCACTCTGGCGGATTTTGTGTTAGTGTGTGTTTTCAAATTTTTTTTTTTTTTTTGGGTTCGGTTTTTGCCTTTTTCTGGCGAGGCGCGTTCCTTTTAACCTACAGTATTTGGTTATATCAGAGCGCATTTACCATCCCAAAAAAAAGTCAACTCTGTTGACTGCTAACCCGATCAGCGTTGATAGATACTAAGTCCTGAAAAGGACCAACATTATCTATCTGCTAGCATAAAGCCCTAAAAAGGACTCGCCAGCTGCTCCAACGACTGAGCTACTTTTCCTCTGTACCACTAAACACTGTCAACTGTCCCGTTCTTATCCACCTACTTTATTGTCCTTATTGGGAGCTATCATTTCATATGATTTTTATCGAAATCTGTTAAAGCATGTATTTATTAGGATTTTCTAAAGTCTATCGTTTTGATCGTACTAGATGTGAAGACTTAGCAAAACTTTAAATTTCTTTAATACTACTCACGTCTTCGCATCTTCCTTCTGGATTTTCATTAATCAACATATCCTCTGACAAATTCGAACATTTTCATCAGTATTAGACACTGCATACTCTTGTAGATTTTAATTTTCTTTCCCGAAAATGCAATTTTCAGTTCGCCGTGTTTTTTCTCCTCTCTATCCTGCCCACACACACTTTCCCACTAACGTATCCAATAGACTGTGCAAATCTTGGCTGTATGGCGGTACCTTCAAAGCAAAAGAAAACAATGCCACACTATGCCATACCCCTAGTCTGCGCTGCTTTTCGCCCTGCTCTCCTAAAACGAAGCATGTGTTGACAAATTATGCTACAACCGGCATAGGCGGAGTTAATTGTGGAAGTTTCCTCTTGTAAACTTCGTACTGAATTTAACGTCTTATTTCTCCTTTGCCGCCTCCTAATCCAACCTTAAACTCTCGCCATGACGGTGAAGGGAAAAACTGAAATCAATTTTACAGCATGAGACATTTGACAACGAGGGTAAATATGCGAAACAATAGATTTAAAAAAAAAAAAGTAGGTTTCCAGGTGGAAAATAAAAACTGCAAAAGAAGGTTTATGTTTTTAGCTTAATAGCCTGTTTGTGAAGAACAGTTTGGTGTTTGACAGAATTGCAAAGCATCAGAAGCAATATTTTATATAAGAATCATCTCCAGCATCCTTATTTACCTATGTACTACTTCTGGTGCGTGGATCAGACACCGCATCTGGTCCCCTTGGAGGAAGCCTGCACCAAGGCATCCATGTGTTCTTGAAGCGGTAGTATCTGTAGCAATTTGTTTTACATGATGAGGTCGGCATCCCCTTATTATGCCCGGGGGAGCATATTCTTTCATTAGAGACTTCGGGAACCACACAGTGTATTATATACAAAAAACTAGCAGAAAATGTATAGGCTAGAAGTACAAAATTATTTATATGTGCTTCATATATAACATAAAGTCTTTTAACTGAATCATTACATCTAACTGAATCCCTAGAAGAAAATAGGTCTTGAAAGACTTATTATTACAAACTGCGATAGTAACACCTGGCAAGAACAAATATTGTATATTGATATAACAAGATGAGTAAGATAAAGATGTTTCCTTGCCAATTTAACATCTGCTCAGAGAAAACAAAAATTCAAACGCTTAGAATAAGGATTAAACATCGGTGGAACATCTCCTTCTTGCTATTTCACATCCAGATTTCTACATTAATGTCTCTAATAAAGGTAGCAGTCAGCTCAAGGTTCCTGGCATCTCCAAACAGTGGTGGAAGATCAACAAGCAATCTTTGATAGGCTCATTATACAGTTTTGTTAGTGCAAAAGCAAACAAGACATGTAAGAAATAGTGAAGCAGGTAAACAGCAAAAGTTATGAATATGGATTGGTCATTAACACCGAGAAAACAAAAAGAGTTATGATAATTAGCAAAGCAGATGAGAAGCCAAGTTTAAAAATAAGAATACGTGGAAAGATATCAGAACATGTCATCAGCTGTTCAGTTTCTCATAACTTGGACGGCCAAAGTAGAGAAAAGCAGATGTAAAAATAGAAATCACGAAGAGAGTGGGAATGGTCAAAGCTATATTCAACAACATGAGACAAATACTAACGTCCAAACAAATAACTCGTAAATTAAAAATGACAGTTATCGCTATAAAAAATCTTCATTACTGTATGTCACAGAAACAGCAACAAGGAACAAAGGTGTTAGAAGAAGGAATTGAAGTAACTGAAATGCGGATTTATAGAATAATAGAGCTCACCTCATGAAAAGAAGAGAAAAAAAAGTAACGATGTCATAGAAAAGCTAGGAATAAATAGAGAATTAATGGAGGACCACGCCGGCTGATCAGGTATCTACCGTTGTTATGTGCTACGGAGTTTGCTATTATTATTTGTTCGGATAGGATTAACTGTGTACTTCTGTTGTTTGTTTTGCACCTACTAAACTGACTGAATGATTGATTTATTCATTTATAATTCATACTCTATTTATTGTTATTATTGACACTGCTTCTATTTTCTATTTAGCTTATGAAGAAATATTATTGTGTTGAGTGTTTGAGTGGTTAGAAAATCTGCTTCTCGAGGTTAAGTTACCGCGTTTGAAAACCCAGCAGCGCCACTCTCCATTCTTCTTCTTCTTCTCTTCTTCCATCCTTAGCCACCAACCGGCAAAGCAGTATGTGGCCAGTACGCCTAGTGGCGTCTTAGGGCAACAACAAATTGATCAATCTATCGCTGTTTCCACCACGCCTAGTGGCGTCTTTGTGGAACAAAAACAGACCAAACAATCTATCATTGTTTCCGTAATCAGATTGGTTGGCAAGCAGGTGATCAGCCCACTGTGCAAACTCTCCATTCTGCTCAGTTGTAAATGGATAACTGACTCTGATCGTGAGTTAGGGAAGGGAATGGGACCTAATTTAATCAAGCCTCTAATACTTCACTACCAGACAGCAGTGTCTGCTTGTCGCTGGATGTCTCTTCTGCTCTGCATTGGTGGTTCATAATGGCCAAATTTCGAGTACAGGGATGAGGGTTTTCAGTGATATCAAACTTCGCCCAAGATTGGCAGAGATATAAATAGAAGAATGTTGCTTCTATTTCAGGGAGTCTCACAGGAATTTATAGAATAGTTGTTATAAGTATAACAACTAAGTCATCTAAGTTGTCATAAACGTCTGTGAGAAAATATCAGTTTTGGCTTGTATTTTGTTTGAGTCCCCAGCTGAAGATGATTCAACAAAATATTAGCTTGTATAGCTCTGTATCTATATGTATTTAACAAAACGAGTCATTCAAGTGCATACATCAAATTCACTCAATTAATTGATCAACTCAACTAATGATTTTTATTTACCTATAAAAAAAGATTTAGTAGTGAGTTATTTGCTTAACAAGGTTTGGTTTGGTTTTAAGGACTATGTTCCAGGACTATGTTCATTGCACACAGGTAACTCCATCAGTGCTCCGATCTTCTCCCTTATATCACACAAAGAGGATCTCAGCACAGTGCATGAACTCCGTGGCACCGGCCAGAATCCCAATGTGTGTATATAGGAATTACACATTCTATAAATATTTTGGTGGTAGATAGGTTTTCTAATTTTTAAATTTTGCCAGAACAGTGGCCTGAAGGCCTGCTCTTCGCGATTTCCAACTGCCGTGTGATTTTTAATGTGCGCAACTTGCACACGGGACCTCCAATTTTGTCACCCTTGTCCGAGAAGGTTAGGCATCCGATCTCACTACCCAGCAGACCAGGTGGAAGTATGACATCATTAAGACCACTGGTTCTGAAAAAAAAATTCCATAAATTATATTCCCTCAACTGGGAATCGACCCAGCAACTCTAAAATTCGAGGCGGACGCCATACCTCTTAGCCATTTCGACCCCCAAGGTTAACAATGTTAAAATGAATAAGACAGATTTTTGTCTAGAAAACAAACAACTAAATTGTCTTCATAGGATGCTGGTTTGGAAAAATACATTACATTATGTAAAAAAAATTTTTTTTTGGTTTGGTTCGGTTTTTGCCTTCTTGTGGCGAGGCGCGTTCCTTTCAACCTATTTGGTTATATCAGAGCGCATTTACCATCCAAAAATAAGTGAACTCCGTTCACTGCTAACCCGATCAGTGTTGATAGATACTAAGTCTTGAAAAGGACTAATATTATATATCTGCTAGCGTAAAGTCCTAAAAAAGACTCGCCAGCTACGCCAACGCTGCCCGGCTAAGGTTATGAGGTAACCGGTTTTTATTTTTTGGTTCGGTTTTTGCCTTCTTCTGGCGAGGCGCGTCCTTTCAACCTATTTGGTTATATATACTAGCGGCCATTAAAAACGCATCGCATTAGTTTATGAACCACAACTCGTTGTGCTAAATTTAAAATACATGAAACCACTGATTTTACATTTCTGATCCATTTACTAACCCAAATTTGCTGTATTATTAAACATGAGACAATTCAGAACCGGCTCCTAAGCAGTTGTCAACCCTAGGTGTAAAAACAAAAGTCGCACTCACTACCATCTTGAGCTAGTGTTGTTACACGAGGTTGACCAAGCCTGGGACGGTCATTGGTGGTACCTGTCGCCCGAAATCGCTGGTTCAGCCTCACTATAGTGGACTGGTCACAATTGAAATGTCTGGCAGCTTCTCTGGTCGCCATTCTGAGCATACCAACAGCTTGCCATCGCTCTTGTGACGACAGTCGAGGCATGACAAAAACATTAACAGAGTTTCTTGCGATGAAAACAGATAATGGATTTTTACTCGCTGAAACTTGACTAATGCGTGTGCCAAATTTCAATGTGATTCGACTTTTAATAAAGCCAGAATTTATCAAAAACCTTGTTTTGCACGTGAAGCACGCACAATTTGAAGTAAACATCACATCGACAGTAAAATGGGAATACATGAACTTCATCACTTGCACACTTTCGGGGTTTGAAAATCGCTCACTTGCATAAACATTTCAACAGTGAAAACATGTCACGATTTCGATGCGTTTTTAATGGCGGCTAGTATATAAGAGCGCATTTACCATCCCCAAAAAAAAAAGTCAACTCTGTTGACTGCTAACCCGATCAGCGTTGATAGATACTAAGTCCTGACAAGGACTAACATTATCTATCTGCTAGCATAAAGCCCTAAAAAGGACTCGCCAGCTACGCCAACGCCAGAGCTAGTCTGATGATTAATATAATGATGTAACAGGTTATTTATTTTTTTTTTAATGTGAAAAGGTGATGGGTGGAGAGTGGGCACTTAACAGCTGACCATTATTGCCACAACCACTTTGCCAATAACTTGCGATGAATTCACGCTGGACGAGATCAAACAAGCCGTTAAAAGATTAAAAAATTTTAAAGCTGCTGGAGTTGACGAAATTTCAGGGGAAATGATTAAAGCAGTTAATGACAACAACCTCTTGAGAATTTTAGATATTATAAATGAAGTATGGAGAGAAGAACAACCACCACAACAATGGAAAGACAGTATTATTGTAAAGTTACCGAAGAAAGGTGATCTATCAGACTGTAATAACTGGCGTGGTATATCTCTATTATCAGTACCTGGAAAATTATTATGTTGCATGATGTTAGAAAGACTTAAATTGCATGCTGACGAAAAGATCAGAGAAGAACAAGCGGGTTTCAGGCCGAAACGATCATGTATTGATCAAATATTCACACTAAGAACAATTATAGAAGAATCAGTGGAAAGGCAATCGCCACTTATTATCACCTTCGTCGATTTTCAAAAAGCCTTTGATAGTCTACACCGCCCATCATTGTGGAAGATACTTACAATCTATGGTTTTCAACAAAATATGTGAAATATAATCAAAGCGCTATATGACAATGCAAGATGTTGTGTTAGAACAAATAAAGGGAATACAGAATGGTTTACAGTAGAAACAGGGGTGAAACAAGGCTGTATTATGTCACCACTACTTTTTGGAATAGCTATTGATTGGGTTATGAGAAAACTATACCCACAATGAACAATTGGGTATAAAATGGACAAATGGAAAATTCCTGGGGGACCTGGATTTCGCAGATGATGTAGCATTCTTAAGTTCAACACCAAGACAATCCCAAGAAGCAATAAATAATTTGTGTCATCTCTCGGTTAAAATTGGTCTCCAAATAAATGCCTCTAAAACTAAAGCTATGAACTTTTCTAACGAGACCTTTGATATCATCTTGAACGGGGAAAAACTACAGAAAGTTGAAAGTTTCAATTATTTAGGCAGTAAAATGACTCAGGATGGTGACACAACAAGAGAAAACCATACTAGAATTGCTTTGGCAGCTAGCGCCTTCAATAGATTATCTAACATTTGGAAATTACGATCATTGAATATACATTCCAAGCTTCGTCTGTTTAATTCAAATGTTATCTCAGTGTTAACATACGGCTGTGAGAGTTGGAAAATAACAAAATCATTGGAGAACAAGCTGAATACATTCGAGAACAAATGTCTTAGAAAACTCATGAACATCAGTTGGAAAGAATTCAAGACTAATCGACAAATAAGAGAAGACTCTAGGCAGAAATATGTCTCCGACTATATAAGGAAAAGACGATGGTCATATATCGGTCATGTCCTACGAATGCAAAACAACAGAATACCACTACAGGCGCTCACTTGGGTTCCTGAGGGTAAGCGGAAAAAAAGGAAGACCAAAAGAAACACTCAGAAGAACAATAATAAGAGAAGGAAGAACGTTGGGCCTAAATAATGTGCAAGAGCTAAGAGGAGTGGCGTCACAACGAACAACCTGGAGAGCACTGGTTTCTGCCTTATGCGCCGTGTTTGGCGCTTAAAGAATTTATTATTATTATTATTATTATTGCCTCTTCTCGTTCACCATCTTGGACTATCCTGTTCAACCTAAAAGTTGGTTATAATTGGGGTATTTAGTGTTATTTTATTTTAAGGTTTGTGTTATCTAAACTATTTCCTTTTGTACTTGTTGGTTTTAAGTCTGTATTAGTATTTGTTCTTTTTAAGTTGGTTTTTGTTTTCCCTCGTTGTCTTTCCTTGTCCTATGAGTAGTTAGTAATTTTGCCTTTTTTATGTGTTATTTTTTTAATGATTTGTTGGTTTCTGTTGCTTAATTTCTATTCTGGATTAATTTCTTTTCTGGGGTATTATTATTGTTATTCTTATTACTAATATTGTCACTGTTATTAACCTTATATGTTTTCCTTTCCTTTGTGTATATATCGTTTTAGTATTGATTGGGCTTCCTCTGGGGCATCTATACTTAAAACCTTATGACCTGTTATGTCTATATTTTGATTTCTAAAGTATGTTTTTAATTCTATCCTCTGTTGCTCGTACTTTTTACAGTGGATCAGGCAGTGGTCTATGTCATTTTCTTCCTGACATTCTAGGCAGTGGGGTTCCTCTATCATAAAGCACGCTGCACCGAGACGGAGACGCCACAGCTTTTTGTTCGAGGGTACCTTTAATTCTTCTCTGACCTGGCACGTCCTTGTTGGTTCTTTCAGGTTTGAATGCGTGTCTGCCTTTATCACTGTTCTGCCATGTTTTCTTCCATTCCTCGTTGATGATTAGCTTCACTTGGCTCTTAATCTCTGATTTTCCAAGTACTGCTCTTATATTGTTTTTACTTAGTCTTCCATATTTGGCAGTCTGGACTGCCAACTCGTTACCAGCTATACCTATGTGTGCTGGAACCCACACTAGCCTCACTTTTTTTCTCAAATAGTATTGTCTTGAGAGATTCTCTCCCTTCCGTTGTTATGACTACTACAGTTGTATCAACATTCCCTTTCACTTTTACCCTTTCCACGTGCACCAGCTTTATGTCTGGGTTCTGCTTGGTCAGATTGTTCAAAACTTCTTCGCCTGATAAGGAAGTGTTAATCCCCTTTATCACACATCTACTGATCTCTTTGGCTAGTGATTCTCCGTCATCGAGTTTCGGACAGCGATGTCTAGGCCTGGCACGACGGGCGTGGATGTTGATGTTGTTCGTATGGTGGTGGTGAAATCGCTCGTAGTTTATCTCTTGCCTCCTCCCATTTTAGCCTTCTCATCATAATTTTTGCAATTTCGGTAGTGGCTTTCTCTCCTCTTGGGCCAAGATCTGCATCAAGTCTTGAGCGGTTGTTATTTGTTCCCACCGCCGTGGTGTCAGGAGCTGCATTGCTCGGCTTCTCGGGAGGTCCGGTTTTTATTTTTTTTATTTTTTACGTACGCCCGCTATTACTCGAGGCAAAATCTCACGTTAGTATGTCTTACCTGAGACTGATTTTTACGTGAATATCCCTTTTTTCTTTCTTGTACAGAGACAGGTGTTCCTCGCCATTCAGGCAGATACTCGCCGATTTCGGAGGTACCCATTAGAGCTTGGTTGGCTCAGGAGCCGCCAGTCCCTGGTCGACGACATTACTTCAAATGTCCTCGCCAGGGCTCGAGTTAATCCAGTCCAAATCCCGGTCGACAAAAAATCTTCAAATGTCAAACTCTAACGTACTAAGATCACACCAAAAAAAAAAAAACTTTCTACAACGTTAATTAAGTTATACACATACCCAATACCGAATTTCTCGCGCTGAGCAGACGGTATATAGACTGGCGCTTTCGTCACGGCTGAATTTCTTGGGACCAGAGAGCGCTACCAGATTTTGATGCGAAATATATAGTAAAATATTTTAATGCAATAACCGCCGCCGTGAGTCATCGCGTCGCGTCTCTCTCTCTGGAACCGCTTTCGGCCGACCTGTTGACCTATTATATTCCTGCACATAAATTAAATCTGACCTCAGCCAATGATATATGAACTAACTTATGACTCATGTTTACTAAGCAAAACGCGCAAAATTATTTCCAGCTCACGCGCAGAAATACTACGTAACATTAAGTAATCGTCTGACCCGCTGCTCACCGGATTAATATAATTGGTTGCAGCGATAATCTGGGTCGTGGTTCTCCCCCCATCCCTACAATTAAACAGGGTACGTGCGGGTGTTCGGATTTTATCCTGAAGAACGCGAATAATTACGTGGAACCGAAAACAAATCGGGCGAGTTGAAAATAAAAAATACAGTAACTCTTCACAGGAGTGAAGGATTAGAAAATAATAAAGGGATCGAGTGTAAAAATCCGCTTTAGAAAATTTGCATAACAGTGGTAACAGACTATTCAACTTTACTAAAAGGGAAATAAAATAGGACTTGTGGGTTTTGAGGTAAAGGGAGATAAATCCTTTCCTGCGCCCCTTGTGAAAAGTCGTAGTATTAGGAAGTCATACGTAAAAGAATATACAGTAGAACCTCTATATTCGGAATTAATTGGTTCCTGAGATTGTTCTGAATATTGAATTTTCTCAATATTGGATCATTTTTTTGCATAAGAAATAATGTAAATTGGATTAATTCGCTCCAGACCCCGAAAGTTACTCTTCACGAACCATTTTTAAGTCAGAATATTGGTTAATTAAATTTGTAAAATAACATGTACAAGCAAAAATCATACATGAACCCTGTAACAACATTAATAATGAAATATTGTACAAATAAAAATGAAAATTTAGGATGAACCTTACCTTTACTGAGGAGTGATGATGGTGTTGAGGAAGTGATGTGGAGGAGGGAGATTATTGTTTGGAAGGGGAGTCACCTTCCATAAAAACATCAGGTAACTGCCCTTCAGATGTTGTGGCTCTTTTCTGCCTCTTTGCTGGGGTAAAGAACTTGTCGAGTGTTGATTGCGTCTCCCTACTTTTCAAATTTTTTAAAGTGTGTAATCACATTTTCATCGTACATTTTCATGTTGCTTCTATTCACCAGCAATGTCAGGGTGCCATTTCTCCACTATGTTCTGTGTTTTAGCCCAATGAAAAAGCAATTCATTAATCTCCCCAGTGGAAACCTTGGCTCCCTTGTCATCATCATCTGAAGAAGAAAGTATCTCAGCTACAGTTTCTGCTTGCTGCTCCTTGTACAAGGCTTGCAGGTCTTCTGTGGTGAGCTCCTGCCTGTGATCCTCCAACAACTCTTCTATGTCTTCATTGTTCATCTCCAATCCCAAGTGAGTGCCTATTTGCACAATTTCATCCACCACACTCTCGGGCTCTGAACCCTCGAAGTCTCTGCCCTCCACAAAATCTGGCCACAATTTCTTCCAGGCAGAGTTCAGTGTCCTCAAAGAAACTTCTTCCCATGCTTTATCTATTATCCTCAGACAATGGAGGATATTGAAGTGGTGTTTCCAATAATCTTTGAGGGTAAGAATTACGGCATTGGTCACATCAAAGCATCTTTGAAACAGGAATTTTGTGTACAGTTTTTTTAAAGTTAGCAATGACCTGCTGATCAATCTGTTGGATTAGAGGGGTGGTACGTTAGGGGGTAAAAATTCAGTTTTAATTAAGCTGTATTCCCCAATCAAATCTTCTTCCAAGCATGGGGGGTGCATGTCCATGAGCAATAGAGCCTTTAATGGTAAACTGTTTTTCTCTAGATAGGCTTTCACACTTGGGCCAAACACCTCATGAATCCACTCAGTAAAAAACTGCCTCGTTAACCAAGCATTAGTATTATACCTCCACATCACATTTAGTTTACTTTTTATCACATTATGCTGTTTAAATAATCTGGGATTTTTAGAAGTGTACACAAGCAATGGTTTTAGTTTGTAGTCTCCACTAGCATTAGAGCAAAATAAGAGTGTTATCCGGTTTGTCATAGGCTTGTGCCCTGGTAATGCTTTCTCTTCTTTGGTGATATACGTTCTCTTAGATATTTTCTTCCAAAATAGGCCGGTCTCATCATAATTGAAAACTTGTTGAGGGACATATTCCTCACTGTCTACATAGTTTTTGAATTGAACAACACATTTTTCAGCTGCTTCGTGGTCAGAACTGGCAGCCTCTCCATGCCTTACTACACAATGAATCCCACTTCTTTTTCTAAATTTCTCAAACCAGCCCCTGCTTGCTTTAAATTCATCACGGGTTCCAGGTTTGTCACTAATAAGGTCACTGTATAACTGCCTTGCTTTTTTCACAGATTATTAATTCTGAAGCACTATCACCAGCCAACTGTTTTTCATTAATCCACACTAACAACAGTTTTTCCACGTCTTCAATTGGCTGTGTCCTTTTTTTTTGCAAGAATTTTAACACCTGTTGCCACATTAGCACTTTTAATTGCGCCTTTATTTTTTATAATAGAAAATACGGTAGATGTCGACATGCCATATTCCTTGGCTAGGTCAACAAGACGTTTTCCATTTTCGTGTTTTGAAATAAGTTCCTTTTTTAATTCAATGGTGGTTCTTACAGCTTACCTTTTAGGTTTTTTTTCCCTTCACTCTTCTTATTTGGGGCCATTATCACTTATTTTCAATAATAAAATAAAAATAACACAAATTTACACACACAAAAATAACAATTGAATCACAAGAGCTCAAGAAGCATAGCGACATTTGCGAATATCGGTACATTTTTTTCTCCAATTTTTTTTTTCCGAATACTGGATTTTACGAATACAGGTATGATAATACAGAGGTTCTACGGTAGTTTCAAAAATTTGCATAAGGCTATTAAAGTTAACTTAGGGGGAGAAGAGTCCATGACTTATAGTATTATTTAGCAAAGGGGATGATTTGTAATTACGTCCCTTGAGGGTTTTAAGTGAGTTGTTTTTTTCGAACAGTGTGAACGAAGCAAGTTTTTGCACGGGATTTTTGTGAACTGCCAGTGACAAAGTCTGATCTAAAAACTAGTAAATAACTGTAATAGTAAATCGGGATGCTAGGTTTAATCAGTTCAGATCCAAACGCGTTAGGCGTAAGTTGAGAAAATATGGGTTCTCTCCCAAGTGTTAAGTTACTGAGATATGGCAAGTGATATTAAGGAATGCCACCCAGACAACATGCCAATGGCTTGATTTCTTCTGTGATGACATAAATAATTACTGTTGTCTAGCTCCTTAATCGCTTGGTACGCCAGCATGATAGTTAGCATAGCTGATTCAGCAGTTCAGAGACAGTTTTTCACAACGTTCAGGAAGTTGTGCAAGTGTGTTCAAGATTCACAAGACGACCAGGTATGATAAACTGTTTTGAAATCATAAGAAGACATTAGACAGCAGCTAGCCATAAGAAGTGTGACTGATAGACAGTTTTGGTAGAAATTTTCACCCCTGGCGATTTAGACCAGTCTTATCGTAAAGATACACCAAGTGATCACACAAAGACTCGAAGTTAGAACATTGTGAAGATAGAAGTACAACAGAGCAAATAGAGCAGAACTATAAACGTCGAGTCCTGAGATAAAACACCATGACAGTAAACGTTAACTGACAACAGTGGTTCTCAAGCCATTACCACTTTGACTATCAGAGTCAGTAGATAAATAGAAGCTGTGACAGTGCTTACAAAGAATATAAGGAGAATGCAAGGAGGATGCGTTAGAATCCTCATCATGAAATGAATTCTTTTTTTTTTTCTTTTTTTTTTTGCTGTAGAAAAGTTACCAGCCTCAAGAGGAAGGTTGGGCAGAACATCACTTTTCAACTGTTGCTGAATTCATAGATGTAAATAAACTTTATGTTACGTTCGCTGCTGTTGGCGTGAGGTGTGTTACCAGCTATTTAATCATCAACCATCTGTTTTGTCCAGCTGTTGTAGTCGTCACACGTTTCGTCTGAAGTACTTAACATCATCCACAACTACCTACTGTTTAGGGCAGTGATGAGAATCCACTATACACACCTTCATCACACGCACGGCGACAATGAGCTGAGCCAGTAATTTACTTAACTGGCGGTGTGGGGGTCAGCTGGATGCTGATTCCACCACTGCTGGTTCCTCGTAAAATGTTGACGGTTACTTCTCTTCACGTATCGAATATTTTGAAGCAAGGTCAGGGTAACTGCTCACGCTGCTTCGGTACGTGTTCTCAAGACCCGTCTGTTGTCGGTGTCTAGCGTTGACATTTGGCAGCTGGTAAACAAAACTGAGAGAAAACAAATACCTCTTTTAAGTCACATGTCTCCTGGTGCAAACATCAGGCGACCTGCCTTTCCCTCCACCATTTCATCTTCCAGAGATTTTAGCCCGATACGCGTGAACATTAAATCTCCACCCATGGAGGCAGATGAAAATGTTTTAGGAGAGCGGAAGACGACAAATGTAGTCTATTCATATATAAATGTACATGTAAAACTTAATTAAAACATTGGCATAATAAATATATATATATACATCATGATATTATCATCATCCACTCCCTGCTCCCTATGTAGCCTAGGGCTACGTCTGCTTTTGGTTCCTTGTGAGGAAACCCGCACGAAGAAGTCACCAGCTGATGTGTCTTGTTTATGTGGCAATTTATTTTATGTGATGAGGTTACCAGACCCATACGCAACTGTACATTCACTAGCAATGTATACTTGTTAAATGCAAATATAAAATAATTAAATGTATTTGTTACAACTTACCCCAAAATAATTGGTGAATTACGACACAAACTTGATGCATAGAAATGCCCTAATTTGTCGGGCACCTGTTTTATGATGCCGTCGTCCTCAAGAGAGTTAGGTTCCTAACTCAGTTCACTTGAGGAAGGTTCCTAGGATTTGTGGCGCTATGTATTATACTGGGAGTTTTAAACATTTTAAATTTTAAGAGCTACTTTGAGTCGTTTTGGCCTGTCCTTTAATGGAACCCTTGGGATTTTCCTTCTTCTGGCTGTCTATGATTTTTCCTGATGGAGGTAAGGAAATGCAGTGCGAAAATCTTAACCAGTGTTAGGTTTAAAAATTAATTTCTGCTCTCACACACACATGGCTCACCGTGAGGGTCTGTTTGGCGACACCCAATCATAAAAATGTACAAATGTCGCCCCATGAGGTTCTGTTGGGTGAGACTCGATCATTATTAAGTTTAGTTTATTATTCTAATCTTAACCAACCCCCAAGGTAAGGAGCCTTATTTTAGTAGGGGTTTCCTCCATCCTCATCTGAAAATTACTGCATGTCCATTAAAATGAAATGCAGTGAGACAGGTGTCTGATTTTGCTCCGACGAGAGTCTTAAGACATCCAAGATGTAAGATTTGTTTATATATCTTTCTCAACTCCACATAGGCCGGCTCCAAGCCCAGCTGAAAAAGGAGGCTGGCAGCATACATGGAGGCCGTAATAAGGCAGCCCCTCCGCTTTGCAAAGGCACAACAGACCAATCACATGTTTACCTTAAAATACGATTACAAGAACCAACGGAGAAAAAATCGGACTGATCTTAAAGGCGACGAACTGGCTGTTATGAGTAAATTCCATAACATTGGTTGTCGATGGTCACTACCTAGTTGATTTGTTTATGGACGGTTGTCCTGGTTTCAGGAAGTGACGTCAGTACTTTTTCTGACCATGTATGCAGACGATGAAGTCTAAAAGTCGGCCAAGCTAGCGTGCCCTGCCGGCATTCGAGATGTGGCGTTTCACTGTGTAAGCCACCTGTGTATTTCTGCTCCAAAGAGTATATGATATTCCCTCTACATGCATGAGGTTTTAACATCACTAGGTTACGCATACAACTCTGTGCGTCAACGCTATTTTATATATGCAAGTTTGTACGAGGATGCTGATGAGAAAGTGAGTGATGTCTTATTAATAAATGCTGTGAAAAGGTCATCGACATGTTTCATTAGTACTAGACGGTACTTGGACAATGTATAGACCGTGCTAGGAACGGTACCTATGTATGAACATACTCTTTAGATGTCAAAGTGGAGCTTTGTGAGATAATAAAGTGTTTTGTGAACTGTCCAAACTGGCCGTTGGATTGTGATTGCTTTTAACTAGTGTACTGTGTGAGGGCGGGCTAATGAACGGGCCTCAGATCCCTAGGAACTTATTATAACATTATTACCAGGCCAGGCTACTGAATACAAACTGTAGCATTTATATGCAGAAGAAGCTGCGTCAAGAAATCACAGAATTATGCCCCATGCTATACACGTATCACTGGCACGAATTACGGATGACGATTTAAGGAACATGGAATAGTAGAGGTATTAACGAGAAAGAGGAGGAGTTAGTGGTGGAGATTTGGAATAGAAAACTAGAAATCCTGGCTCTGACTATTACTATGAAAAAAGGGCAAGAAGTTGTGGACCTCAGTGGCAACATGCTGCTCTACAGTGGAGTCCCCACAAGCGAAAAAGCTAAAGGGGATGTGGGATGTATTGTGGCTAAGAGCCAAACAAATAACATAAAAAAGTGGAACTTTGTCTCGGAGTGCATTATGGTCCTAATTCTAAAAGAAAGAGAAACCATGGTCAACCTTGTCATTGTGTATGAACCAAGCAAAGATGAACGAGCAGATGTCAAAGAAACATTCTTTGAGCTGCTTCAAAATATAGTGGACGACTGCCTGGATGAAATTATTCTTCTAGGAGATTTTAATGCCAAAGTCGAAAACGACCATATTTGATGGAGTGTAGTTATTAGAAGGTACACTAAATGACAATGGAAAGCGACTCCTTAGATTCTGCACTGAGCAAAACCTTGTCGTTACAAACACAAAGTTTCCTCATAAGCACGTACATACATACACTAGATATGAATCAACTATGAATGAGAAATCAGCCATTGACTATGCCATTGTTAAGAAGAGCTCTAGTATGGGCGGGGTGCTAGAGTCTGGAGAGGGCCAGAGATTGGAAGTGGTCACTATCTACTGACAACTAAAAGAACAACAGAAGTTATTCGGCCTAGGCATTGCCCAACATCACGCAAGAAAATAAATAGTCAAGCCGGTGCGATGCAGATTAAAGCCTACAAGCTAAGACAGCCAGAACTTGAGACTAAGATCTGAAGAAACAAAAATAGAGGAGGAAAGAATCTCTACCAAGGTGTTACTTTCTCACACATTATTTTTTACAAAGTCATCGGAAGTGATATCATGTCACGTTCCTTAATTTGTATCAAGATTGTTATCTTCCGACACCCCTGTTTACCAAACAACCTGGCCTTGCAATACTGCAAAATTAACACTTTATCTAAAAATACCACCTGTTGTCCTACTATCATGCTCATCCCACAGTGTGTGTTATCATGTGCTAGCTGTGCTTTTTCACGCCACATGCTACGTTATCTCTCACATGACAAATCTGAGTTACCATTATCAGACACATTTTTTGTCTGGCCGGAAGTTTGTTACCTAATCTAGGGCATGGATGATCAGCTTAATCCGTCTGGCTTACACAATGATTTTGGCTATTTAACCAAATAAGTCAACAGGCCACAAAGGAAGATAAACAGATCAAACGGTCAGATCAACTGGGTTCAGTGACACGATGTGACAAGACAACCTTGGTCGATGAAAGCGTAATCAACAAATAAAGAAAGAATGAGCATGAAGAAGGGATGATCGAGTAAGTACAGACGGCGAGGACTACGGAAGAAAAAGAGGACGACAGAATTTGAACGAGTAATTCGTCACATGCTGGCAACATCATCATACAAAACACACTGCTATAGAAAGCATTACTGCAACAGCACATTAATGATTGGTGAGGGCCTCCTACAAATGGGAAGAGCTACAGTGGTGGTTCCATGCCTCATACAGGGCGAAAAGGAAAATGGTGATGGTGATGATGTTCAAACTATTTGATCCTTGACCTTAAGTTATTCGACAGTTTTATTCCAAGAATGTCTTCGACATATTGGCGCATTTTACCCTTTCCTCTAGCCGTAAAGTGACCCGGGTTCCAGGATCGAAACCTCGGTAGCGTCACGTCTCTATATACCCAACTGTAAATTGGTGACTGACTCTGCTCTTGAGTTAGGGAACGCAAATACAGAGAGGAAGGGAACTGGTCACCCTACCTCATCAAGCTGGACCCAGTATAGTGATGTCTCTAACATTTCACTACTCTACGGCAGTATCTACTATGAGACTACCTTTTTATGTCGTATATAATCTTCCATTTTGTCACGGATTGCCTCCGCTTAGCTCTGCAGTAGTAGTCCACCAGTGGCCAACACTCAAGAGTATCTAATATGGGTCTTCAAAGGTGTCTACCTTCGCACAAGATTACTCTTGGCAGAGTTGTAGATAGAAGGATAATGATGCTTCTATCTCAAGGTAGTCTTCACAAGATGTTTTCAGAAGTCAAGAACAATGCTGCATATGGCAGAGCACTATTAACTTTTATCTGATCCGTCGCCTTTTGTTCAGAATTAAGCAATGATTTTAGCCCGTTCAAGCCCCCAGCTGGTGTAAATCCAGCGAAATTCCTTTTATAAGTATTTGCTCTATAGATGTAAATATATATCAAGATGTATATATATTAAAGAGTCTTGCTAATACGTGTGCTTGCATACCTATAATAACTGAATCAACAATGATTGTTTAGTTTTAAAATAACATGTAACATATTTAATAATCAATTAGTTTTAACAGGTTAAAGTAGCGATGGAATTATGGTGAATTTTTATTTGTCTATAAAATTGTCTTCACTGAGACTTGGGTGAAGATTTAAAAAAACAATTGTCCTTTTGCTGGTTTCTTTTACAAGAACTTAGCTGGTCTAAGTGAGTCCCGCAGCCGTGGTTTCGTCAATTCTTCTGTGAAGAGGGCACTTCTCCACACAACTCGTCCAATGTAGGCGGTTAGTGTTGATTCCCTGCTTTTAACTCACAACTAGTGGCGTAGAAACTTTAGTCTTGCAGCTTCGTACAATGAACTTTAGGAAAAAATAAAAGAGCAAACGCCTCTGCTAAGTACATATGTGGGCTGCAAATTAACAGGCGCATTGCCTCGCTGTCCACCCACCAATGTTAGCCTCGCAGAACAATTAAATTCTTGAGTATACACAGCGTAGCTCAGGGAAGATGATTAGAAATCACCAATATTATTCTGGGTATTAAACTGGGAAAATATGCGCTTGCACAGCCCAAATATTATGATTTGCCTGAATTACAATTAACAAGGTACATATATCTCACAAAATGATATTATACACTTTAGGCATATGTGATGTAATCATCACTCATCACTGCTCCATTCGGAGTCTGGGGTCACATCTGCTGTCGGTTTTCTGTACGACTAGCAAGAAGCAATTACCAGCGCTTGCTGTGGTGGTTTATGAATATACTATTTTCATATGTTGAGGTTGCCAGCCTCATATGACTGGTATAACCACTTAGCAAATACAGACATGTTACATTTCACATTTTAAAATATGTGTTCACAACCTACCCCAAATGGGATCTACAATCTCCTATCACAGTTAGAATGGACACAGCAACTTAGGTTAGATGCTTTCGAATCACTTGGTCTGGGAAATGTTAGTATTCCTCTTATGACGGGTGATCTGATTCCTTAGGTCTCCAGTCTTTGTATTTAAAAACGTAGGTTTACTTTTAAGTTTCAAAGTTGCCCAAATACTCTGTCCTGGTAATTTAAGTTTGCAGTCTTTGTGTTTAAAAATGCGGGTGTACTTGTAAGTTTCAAAGTTGCCCAAATACTTCGATCTGTCACTTATAATTTTGGAATCCTTTGTCCGATCCTTCTCTCTGGCTCTGGTGAATTGCTAATTTGACGTTGCGATGCAGTCTGATCTGTGACTCTGATTTCGCTAAATTATATTGCCATTTCTTAGGTCAAGTCCCAGATTGTATGTGTAGACTAACTTGCCTATGAACGTTAAAGTCTATTCCGGCTCTCAAATCAAGCCAACGGTAAGCTCTTTAGAACTATATGGGTCGGGGTGTTAAATCATAATATCCCCCGCGTGTTTTAAAATATCAAATTTTAAAATTCCAACGCGTGATCTCTTTCTAATAAGGCAGTAATACTTCTGATTGCATCGTTATGCAAACTCACAAACACATCTGTAAACTTATTTCCTGTCTAGATACTTTCCGTCCATATTGTTTCCCCTGACAAGTTATCTGTAATAATTACACAGACATGGCCCAGCGGAAGCGATTACCTGTTATCACCCGTGTTTGCGTAAATCCCTAGACGGATTTCTTAGACAACCAATCTGGCTCAAATATGAATGTTCGACTAGGATTCATATTTGTTTATTATCGGTAGTCCTTGGAAACATTGCTTACAAATAAGGGAGGGAAACCTGAGGCCTGTAAACAGTAAATTAATATGAAATTAATATGAAACAAATATAAAGGTATGTTATCAGGCACTCGCAGGAAATAAAGAAGTAGAACACCAGACAACAGAAAAACAACAGACATGAGTGGCTTACCCAGGATTTGAACACTGGACCTTCCGTGCGACAACCCCGCCTAGCCATGCAAGCGAATCACACTATCCGCTCTGCCATCTACGCATCATCATAAAATGATGTTTCAATGGCAGGTCAATAGTGCGAACCACAATACACGACACCAGAAGTCCTCCATGGGCAGTTCAGCCTATTAATGACGCAATCACTTCTGTTGTATTTCTATCAAGCAGTATAGGCCGAATCCAACAAGACCCTTAGGACCTTAATACTGTGTCCAGTAAATGATAGTAGACTAGAACAGTGAGAACAGGATAGTGGGTAGGTTTGGTATTGTACAAACATTTATTACAAATAAGGGAGGGAAACCTGAGGCCTGTAAACAGTAAATTAATATGAAATTAATATGAAACAAATATAAAGGTATGTTATCAGGCACTCGCAGGAAATAAAGAAGTAGAACACCAGACAACAGAAAAACAACAGACATGAGTGGCTTACCCAGGATTTGAACACTGGACCTTCCGTGCGACAACCCCGCCTAGCCATGCAAGCGAATCACACTATCCGCTCTGCCATCTACGCATCATCAAAAATAATGTTTCAATGGCAGGTCAATAGTGCGAACCACAATACACGACACCAGAAGTCCTCCATGGGCAGTTCAGCCTATTAATGACGCAATCACTTCTGTTGTATTTCTATCAAGCAGTATAGGCCGAATCCAACAAGACCCTTAGGACCTTAATACTGTGTCCGTAAATGATAGTAGACTAGAACAGTGAGAACAGGATAGTGGGTAGGTTTGGTATTGTACAAACATTTATTACAACGGATAGTGTGATTCGCTTGCATGGCTAGGCGGGGTTGTCGCACGGAAGGTCCAGTGTTCAAATCCTGGGTAAGCCACTCATGTCTGTTGTTTTTCTGTTGTCTGGTGTTCTACTTCTTTATTTCCTGCGAGTGCCTGATAACATACCTTTATATTTGTTTCATATTAATTTCATATTAATTTATTGGAAACATTGCCTTTTGGCTCAGGTTGCAGACGCCAAAGTTGGTATACCAAAAAGTTAGCGATCGTCTGCTAAGGTCTTCTATGTGTGTTTTTGAGGCAAGTAGACGTATGTCTCTGAGCTCCTGAGAATTATACTATTACATTATATATTCCTACAATTTTCGACCACTAAATCATCCATACACCTCCGTGTGATGATGCTAGTTTATGTTTGAAAGGAATTATGATTTCTGTGAAGAACGGGAGTAATTAATAAAATGTGTAAACCTGTCGACGACAGCGTTTTAGCTACAGACGATATTGAGCTATACTGATGACTGCATATGTAATGCCAATAGACATTATGGCTTTCCAGTTGATAATTGTGGAGCAGCGTTTGTGCCACTAAACCATATATTGAATTGTCCACTTAGCCTTTGTGGTGACATTACGAGTTCCAGTTCAAATTATGGTGTTCGTGGTCCATCAGATATACCCCTATGTGTTCTTAGCCAGAGTAGCCAGACGTCTGCTCAGACTGTATGAATAATATTATAAAAGACCCGTAACACTTAAAATTGGGGCCACAAGCCGGGATATGAAAACACCTAAAATGGGGGCCTCAAGCTGGGATCCTGATGCTAATATTGTATGCTGAGATCAGGAGAAATGTTTTAAGTCGTTGAACTTCGTTTTTGTGAAAAAATCACAAATTTTCAAAATGGCGGCGTGTGTCGTCTGCTGACCTGTGTGGGGTTGTATGAACGTTAATTGCTGTTCAAAGTTTCAATTTTACTGGAGAAGTTGCAGCTATTCAAGAAAGACGACTTTACTATCAAGTTTTCGTTTGAAAAATTCAAGTTTTATGCAGATGATGGCCTATTATCAAGAAGACGACGGACCAAAGGGGAGTCGTCGAGTGCAAGTTGATGAAATCAAAACCTTACCTGGTCAAAACGGAGTGTTTTCATCGTGCCATTGGGAAGGAGGCGAAAATCCAGGAGGATCTTTATTACTGGCAAACAGATAAGTACATTTAAGGTTACATACAGCGTGTGATGCTGAGAATCTTGTTTGCCAGAGTTATTTTTTTTCTATGTTCTATGAATTTTCGTGAATATATATTTTTGTAAGTAGTGGGTGGTTGGAGGGACTTATGAATTTTTTCAATACCTCGTTCGTATGGTCGAGAAAATTCATGAGCGTTCTTTAGTTGATTGTATCTGATTTCTTCAAATTAAGAGGCCGGCGTACATTGCTGAGTGTTACTGCCTTAATTGAAATAACCAGATCCATTATCTGTCTAGTTGTGAAGATCCTGTAATTTTGTAAGTTTGTTATTGTTGTAAAGTTGATTGTAATTTTTATTCAGTTTTTCTCCATTATTGTTTGTAATATTGTTCATCTTACCTTGCTATTCTTCATTTATTAGATGTCATATATGTAGTGAAATCGTACTTGTCTTGTCATAAGTGTGATAGAGCTGCATTTTGTTCATTTGTTTTACAATTCATACATTTCTGCCTTGGTTGATCATTAATATTAGCTTAAATTAGCTCTTGTCACTGTATCCTGTCATCTTGTTTGTATCCACATTTTTTGCTCCTTATATAACATCTACCATTATACGCAGCTGGTTGATTTTGAGTGGTGAAATATTTATTGCTAATATTGCTCACATATTCATTATATAATATTTGCATTATTGTTCAGCTATTGGAAAGCACAATAATTGTGAATAATGGCTACCGCAGAGTATTTTATGAAGCTTGGAAAAGAATTTGGTATGGAGGGGGAAGCTTTGAAGAGTTATGTGGACAATGAACTCAGAGAACAGAGAAAATTAGATAGAGAGAAAAACAGAAGAATTAGAGGAGAAAAGAAGGCAAGATGAATTGGCTGAAAAAAGGAGAGAAGAAGAATTAACTGAGAAAAGGAGACAAGATGAATTGGCTGTAAAAAGAAGACAAGAAGAATTAGCTGAAAAAAAGAGACAAGAGGAAATGGCTCTTGAAAAAAAAAATTGGCATATGCTCAAGCTCAACTAAAAGCACAACAAGCTCAGGCTGAATTAAAAGCACAACAAGCTCAGGCTGAAATAAAAGCACAACAAGAGCTTAGAATGGCAGAAATTGAATTGGAGAAATTGAGACTTCAACAAGCACAGGTTAATCCAGTGAATGGTGAGGCTGGAAAAAAAGATCATGCTTCCACTTTTAAGCTCAATTTGCCTAAATTTAACTCAAATATAGACGATATTTCATGCTTCTTAAATAGGTATGAAACTTTTTGCCAAGAGTGTTTAAAATTGATAGAGCTACATGGCCTAGTAGGCTGATGACTTTGTTGGTGGGTGAAGCTCTAACTGCAGTCTGCACAATGGATGATCAGACCAGAAATGACTATGAGGCTGTAAAAGCCTTGTTGCTAAAGAAGTATCAATTGGATGAGAATGGCTATAGGCTGAACTTTAAATCATTATTACCAGATTCAGCTAAAGACTTTACTGAATTTGTCTCATCTATTAAACTTTACTTTTCTAGATGGGCGGATTTGTCAAAAATTGAAATTTTCAGGGATTGGCTGATTTGATTCTTAGAGACAAGGTGTTGTCTTCAATCAGTGACGACTTTTTATCATTCATACAAGAGAGGAAACCTGAAACATTATCTGCTATGGAAAATTTAAGTCGTCAATATCAAATTGCACATCCGGGTAGGAACCTTAGTAAAAATAACATTAAGGATTCCTTGCCAATGGCATCTGCTATGACTGTGATGTATAATTCACCTAGACAGAGATCCAACAGTATGGATATAAACTATCGAGTAAATAGAGATCATAACAATGGCAATTACAGAGGAAGATATAATTTTAACAAAAAATCACAACAGCGTCAAAGAAATTATAACTCATATGATGAGGGATTTTTTCCTCAACAATCATCCTTCAGGCCTAACGAATATCAAAACAGAGGTGGATATAATGTCAGATCAGGCAGAGGACAAAGGTCATTTTACAGAAATGATGACGATTCTTTTAATAACAGACGTTCTCATCAGAACAATAACTATAGACAGTCAAGGAACCCTGAACGTTCAAATGCTGTTGTTCATGTTAATGACAATAATCCCGTTCAGATTAATAATGGTGTCTCTCATGCTAATGCATGTAGTGTCGATTTATCTAACAGTACTAATTGTTCTGAATGTAATTCTTTCTTTCAGCTAGAGGGAGTACCTACGCTCCTGTGTGGACATCCTTGGCCAGTTATGTCCTCATATGATGGAACAGGTTCACTGGTCATTAATAAGGGTTTTGTGAACAACCAACTTGTGTCACTTCTCAGGGACATAGGATGCACAACGATTGGTGTGCGTAGGTCGTTAGTGGATCAATTGGATTACACAGGCAGGGTGGTTAAAAGTATTACATTTGGTGGCACAGTGGAATACTATCCAACTGCGGAAGTGTTTTGCGATACTCCTTACTTTACAGGAAGAACTCTCGTGCACTCTCATTCCTCACACCGTCCAAACACCTATCTGTCACGTCCAGTATCAGTAGTCAATTTATCTCATATTAATTAATAGCCATAATGCAAAGCATTAAAATTAATACAGTTATGTAATAGAGACAATAGATGACATGAGGCAGACAATCAACTATATAGTGAATGAATACGACATTATGTGTTAACAGATTAAAAGTATGTGTACCTGTAAAGTACATGTCATCAATGTAACATAGTAATGTTAAGAGAACCAATGTAATCTTGTATCTAAACCTTTGTGTGAGCAATAGATAAGACTATGCTTATGTGTTGTACAAATAGATAATAGTTTGGCATATTAGCCCAATTATTGTTGCAAAGTCCAGTGTGAGTGTGAAAATAAATATTAGACAAACATAAAGGTATGTTTTCAGGCACTCGTAAGAAATAAAGAAGTAGAACACTAGACAACAGAAAAACAACAGACGTGAGTGGCTTACCCAGGATTCGAACCCCGGACCTTCCGTACGACAACACCGCCTAGCTATACAAACTAATATTTATTTACTGTTTACAGGCCTCGGGTTTCCCTTCCTTATATGTTATAAATGTTTATACAATACCAGAAACCTACCCTCTGTTCTATACTACTGTTCTTAAGTCTTCTATCATTTACTAGACACAGTATCAAGGTCTTTGTCTTGTGTGGACTGACATATACTGTATAATAGGGGAACGACAGAAGTGATTGCGTCATTAATTAGGCTAAGCTGCCCATTGTAAACTTCCGGTGTTGTCTTGCGTTTCGCACTAATGACCGGTCATCAAGGCATCTTTTTTTGGGGATGCCTAGCTGGCCGAGAGGATAGTGTGATTCGCTTGTATAGTTAGGCGGTGTTGTCGTACGGAAGGTCCGGGGTTCGAATCCTGGGTAAGCCACTCACGTCTGTTGTTTTTCTGTTGTCTAGTGTTCTACTTCTTTATTTCTTACGAGTGCCTGAAAACATACCGTTATGTTTGTCTAATATTTATTTACTGTTTACAGGCCTCGGGTTTCCCTTCCTTATATGTTATGAGTGTGAAAATGATTTGTATCAAAGATCAAACCAAGTCTGGCGCATTCACATTAATTAACACTCAATTTTAAGCACTGTAGTTTTAAATGTGTAGTGTAATGGTATTCTACTCATTAATAAAATACTACACAAAGTTCCTTGAAGTATGTCCAAATACATTATTGTCACGATCCATGATTGACTTCCATGCGATAGCATGTTCATACGAATCCAAATGTTAATATCCAAAGCAATTGCAAATCAAAAAATTGTCAAATAGGAAATTTATTTGTTATTTCCCTTGATTATACAAGTCATTATAGAGTTATATCCCTTCATTTGTAGACGTCGGTATTCCAATTGAAAATGACAATAAATGTCCGTACGAAATATCTTGAAATGAATATCTTTTCATCAATTCACATAATGTGTGTTCGTAAGTTTGTAGATCAAATATGAGCAGTGTCATTAAGGCACAATATATGAACGTAATGCGCTGAGTTGATCGAGATACCACACCATCTTGAGCATTTCAGGATTCATCAACATTATGTGCCGTGCGAACCGATTAATCGTATCAGCATCGTTACATCAGTCATTGGAAAAATTTTTCTTTGAAAATGCGAACATGTAGATTAGTCCTCAGCATTGTTAGTTTACACAATGTTATAGTATCCTCTATTCTTGGACTTTGTGAACAAATCACAACTTCTGCACTGAACTTGAAACTTTGAAACACAATTAACGTTCATACAACCCCACACATGTCAGCAGACGACACACGCCGCCATTTTGAAAATTTGTGATTTTTTCACAAAAACGAAGTCCAGCGACTTAAAACATTTTTCCTGATCTCAGCATACAATATTAGCATCATGATCCCAACTTGAGGGCCCCATTTTATGTGTTACGGGTTTTTTATAATATTATTCATTCAGTCTGAGTAGACGTCTTGCTACTCTGATCAAGAACACATAGGGGTACATCTGATGGACCACGAACACCGTAATTTGAACTGGAACTCGTAATGTCACCACAAAGGCTAAGTGGACAATTCAATATAAGGTTTAAGTGCACAAACGCTGCTCCACAATTATCAACTGGAAAGCCATAATATCTATTGCCATTACATATGCAGTCATCAGTATAGCTCAGTATCGTCTGTAGCTAAAAACGCTTTCCTCGACAGGTTTACACATTTTATTAATTACTCACGTTCTTCACAGACATCATAATTCCTTTCAAACATAAAATAGCATCATCACACGGAGGTGTATGGATGATCTAGTTGCCGAACATTGTAGGAATATATCATGTAATAATATAATTCTCAGGAGCTCATAGACATACGTCCACTTGCCTCAAAAACACACATCGAAGACCCTAGCAGATGATCGCTAGCTTTGTGGGTTACCAACTTTGGCGTCTGCAACCTGAGCCAAAGGACAATGACGTAACTTCCTGTTTCCAAGGGCTACCGATAATAAACAAATATGAATCCTAGTCAAACATTCATTACATAATTGATTTAATTTTAATGCTTTGCATATCTGCTGACCTGTATGGGGTTGTATGAACGTTAATTGCGTTTCAAAGTGTCAAGTTTACTGCAGAAGTTGCAGCTACAGTTGACATTCAAAAATCCGGCAACCTCCGGACCTGAGGAGTGCCGGATTGTTGAAAATGCCGGATTTTTTTTGGGTTATATATGCTGTATATATTTAACAGAAAATGACTACCTGTACAGTCCTTTAAAGAAAGAAAATTAAATGTTTACGTTTTACACCACTTCTTTTATTTGCTGAATCCATAATGGGGCTATACAGCAGCAAATAAATGATAAAATGATAAGGAATGAGCAGGAATGCCTGTTAACACGTGCAAGCAAGACCCAACAGCTGCATCAAAACATAAACGGCTCCAGAAAACAGTGGCGCGCCAACGAGGTAAATTAAAAAATGCGCTCCGAAATCCAGTCCGGAAAACTGAAGGAACCGGTTTATCGATGGCCGGATTTTTGAATGTCAACTGTATTCAAGGAAGACGATTTTACTATCAAGTTTCGATTGAAAAATTCAAGTTTTATGCCAATGATGGCCTATTATCAAGACGACGACGGACGAAAGGGCAGTCCTCGAGTGCAAGTTGATGAAATCTAAACCTAACCTGGTCAAAACGGAGTGTTTTCATCGTGCCATTGGGAAAGAGGCGAAAATCCAGGAGGATCTTTATTACTGGCAAACAGATAAGTACATTTAAGGTTACATACAGCGTGTGATGCTGAGAATCTTGTTTGCCAAAGTTCTTTTTTCCCCATGTTATATGTATTTTCGTGAATAAATGTTTTTGTAAGTAGTGGGTGGTTGGAGGGACTTATGAATTTTTTCAATACCTCGTTCGTACGGTCGAGAAAATTCATGAGCGTTTTTTAGTTCTTTGTATCTGATTTTTTCAAATTAAGGGACCGGCGTACATTGCTGAGTGTTACTGCCTTGATTGAACTAACCAGATCCAATATCTGCCTAGTTGTCATGGTCTAGTTATTTGGCAAGATTGTTATTGTTGTAAAGTTGATTTTAATTTTTATTCAGTTTTTCTACATTATTGTTTGTGATATTGTTGGCCTATTCTTGCTATCATTCATTTATTAAATGTCATATATGTTGTGAAATCGTACTTGTCTTGTCATAAGTGTGATAGAGCTGCATTTTGTTCATTTGTTCTACAGTTCATACATTTCTGCCTTGGTTGATCATTAGTATTATCTTGAATTAGCTCTTGTCACTGTATTCTGTCATATTGTTTGTATCCATTTTTTTGCTCCTAGAATAGCATCTAATATTACATGCAGTTGGTTGATTTTGAGTGGTGAAATAATTGTTGCTAATATTGCTCACATATTCATTATATAATATTTGCATTATTGTTCGGCTATTGGAAAGCACAATAATTGTGAATAATGGCTACCGCAGAGTATTTTATGAAGCTTGGAAAAGAATTTGGTATGGAGGGGGAAGCTTTGAAGACTTATGTGGACAATGAACTCAGGGAGCAGAGAAAATTAGATAGAGAGAAAAAACAGAAGAATTAGAGGAGGAAAGGAGACAAGATGAATTGGCTGAAAAAATGAGAGAAGAAGAATTAGCTGAAAAAAGGAGAGTAGAAGAATTGGAATTAGCTGAGAGGAGGAGACAAGAAGAATTAGCTGAAAAAAGGAGACAAGAGGAAATGGCTCTGGAAGAAAAAAATTGGCCTATGCTCAAGCTGAAATACCTTGTAAAAGCACAACAAGAGCTTAGAATGGCAGACATTGAATTGGAGACATTGAGACTTCAACAAGCACAGGTTTATCCAGTGAATGGTGAGGCTGGAAAAAAGACCATGCTTCCACTTTTAAGCTCAATTTGCCTAAATTTAACTCAAATATAGACGATATTTCATGCTTCTTAAATAGGTATGAAACTTTTTGCCAAGAGTGTTTAAAATTGATAGATCTACATGGCCTAGTAGGCTGATGACTTTGTTGGTGGGTGAAGCTCTAACTGCAGTCTGCACAATGGATGATCAGACCAGAAATGACTATGAGGCTGTAAAAGCCTTGTTGCTAAAGAAGTATCAATTGGATGAGAATGGCTATAGGCTGAACTTTAAATCATTATTACCAGATTCAGCTAAAGATTTTACTGAATTTGTCTCATCTATTAAACTTTACTTTTCTAGATGGGTTGATTTGTCAAAAATTGAACAAAATTTTGAGGGGTTGGCTGATTTGATTCTTAGAGACAAGGTGTTGTCTCCAATCAGTGGCGACTTTTTATCATTCATACAGGAGAGGAAACCTGAAACATTATCTGCTATGGAAAATTTAAGTCGTCAATATCAAATTGCACATCCGGGTAGGAACCTTAGTAAAAATAACATTAAGGATTCCTTTCCAGTGGCATCTGCTAGGACTGTGATGTATAATTCACCTAGACAGAGATCCAATAGTATGGATAGAAACTGTCAATTTAATAGAGATCATAACAATGGCAATTACAGAGGAAGATATAATTTTAACAAAACATCACAACAGCCTCAAAGAAATTATAACTCTTATGATGATGGATATTTTCCTCCACAATCATCCTTCAGGCCTAATGAATATCAGAATAGAGGGGGATATAATTTCAGATCAGGTAGAGGACAAAGGTCATTTTACAATAATAATGACAATTCTTTTAATAACAGATGTTCTCAACGGAACAATGACTTTAGACAGTCAAGGAACCCTGAACGTTCAAATGCTGATGTGCATCTTAATGACAATAATCGAGTTCAGAATACTAATGTTGTCTCTCATGCTAATGCATGTAGTGAGACTTATCTAACAGTACTAATTGTTCTGAATGTATTTCTTTGTTTCAGCTGGAAGGAGTTCCTAGACTCCGATGTGGACATCCTTTGCCACCAGTGATGTCCTCTTATAATGGGACAGAAACGGTGGTTTTTGATAAGGGTTTTGTGAACAACCAACTTGTTTCACTACTCAGGGACACTGGATCCGCCACTGTGGGGGTTTGCAGTTCATTAGTGGATCCTGCTGATTATACAGGCGAAGAGGTTCAGTGCATTACTTTTGGGGGTATAGTGGAATACTATCCCACTGCAGAAGTATTTTTAGAGACCCCGTATTTTACAGACAGGACTATAGTATGTCTGTTGTCAAAACCAGTAGCTGGGATAATTTTAGGGAATATCCCTGGACTTCGTGATTGTACTGATAATGATATTGTGAGGTGGGAGAAAAATCGACATGTATGTACTGCCAGGGTTGATACTACCAGAGCACAAGCTCTTGGGCATGTACATGCTCGGTTACATGTTCGGACTCAGAGTGACACAGTTTTGAGTAAGGATGAGCTGATGAAAGAAAATTTCTTCCTCCCATCATTGAGGAGTCTCTTGATGATTTCCAAAGTGGTGAGGAATCATTGGATGTTTATTTTGACTCGAGTGAATCACTGGTTGCTGCTAATATGGAGCCAACCACATCCAGCATGGATGATGTGATACCCAGAAGTGTCAATGACAATATTGCTAATGTGAGACCATCCACATCTATCATTGATGTCGGGGTACCAGACATTGTTAATGTCGAGGTTGGTCTGATGTCAAAGGTATTTTGGTGGTATACCTTTCAGTCAAAACTTTATGGTTGGCTGTTTGTTTTCCTTTTTGCCGTTGTCATTTTAATATATGATTCTTCCTTTTCATATAGGAACATCATGGAAATAAATATTTCTTCAACTTTTTTATGCCAGATGCGGACATACCATGAGTTCATGTGGTATGTACTGGCCACTACTTTGGGTTGTATGGCAGTTGTGAGATTACTATTTTTCTTTTCAGGCGTTAGCGTTACAGGTCGTGTTTCACCATGTAAGGATCATAATAAATTCATACTTGTTCCTTTGCAGGGATGTGAATATTTTCTTTCCCCAAATGGTGTACAGGAGATCTTGTTCCCGGTTGGTCCTCATGTTGAGGCTAATAAAGTTGTACATTCTAAGGGTCATTTTTATAGAATGCACACATCTTGATACTATACTTTGACTATTTCAATGCTATTGGCAGGTGCCATTATCAGACAAAGCTAAACCTTATACTGCTTTCGCTACACCTCTAGGATTGTTTCAATGTAATTTTATGTCGTTCGGTCTTATTAACGCTCCTGCTACCTTTGTTCGCATGATGCGCAAACATTTCTCTGATCGTGAGGATTTAATCACTTATATTGATGATATTTGTCTGTTTCATCAATCTTGGGAAGAACATGTTCTTGGAATTCATTCGTTGTTGAATACCTTGCGTCTTCATAATCTTACTGCTAGACCTTCTAAAACAAGAATAGGATTCACTGAAATTTCTTTTCTTGGTCATGAAGTAGGAGGTGGTTTTCTTAAACCTGAAGATTCAACTACAGTGCAAACCGCTTAAGGCGATCTCGGATGTGGCGAATTTCTGTTGTGAAGAACAATTTGTTTATCCCCGGCAATTTTTCTTCTTTGTCTTTGTAAAAAATGTCCGGTTAAGCGGAATCCGTTTATCACGAATTTTCGGATATGCCGAACGATTAAACGTGTCCCGACTATATAATTTGATCTGCTTAAGGCGAACTTTTTTTCAAATACAGTACCTGGACATCTGTACAACTTTTCGGCTATTTTCGGAAATTGCGCGCTTCGTCAGTGTTAGAATTTGAGTTATTTCCCCTCTAAAAATGTCTGGAAAGTTAAAATCCATATCGTTGAAAAGAAAGATTGAGCTAGTACAAGAATTGGAAAATAGTGGCAAAAAGAAAATGGAAATAGCAGAGGAATTCAACATTCCAAAATCAACGCTTTCAGGAATCATAAAAAATAAGGATCGGTACAGAAAAATGTTTTATGGTGGACAAGTTGATTGTCACAGAATGAAGAACAGAAAAAGCGACGTGTGATGTGGTTGACACGGCACTCCTAAAATGGTTCACTATGGCGAGATCAGCAAATGTTCCTGTAAATGGACCTATATTAACTGCAAAGGCAGAAGAGTTAGCACTTCTGGAAGGTCGGACTGGCTGGAAATGTAGTCCTGGCTGGTTGGGTTGTTTTAAAAAACGGCACATTACTTACAAAGCCGCGGTCGCATAGTGGTTAGTGCACTGGCTTCCTAGCGCAGTAGTCTATGGTTCGATACCCAGATGAGGTGGGAATTTTTTAGGTTACAAACGGCTCCTGGGTCGACCCAGCCCCAAATGGGTACCAGAGCAACCCTGTGAAGGTTAAGGCGGCCGACGTGATGCCAACCACATCACCCCTAGTGTGCCGACGGTCAAGATAATATGGGCCTAACACCATATTCCCAATATGCCTCAATGGGCGTGTAACGGGTTCCTTTACCTTTTTTTTTTGTGGGGAAAGGCATTCTGTTAATGAAACGACTACCGAGTCATGGATGGAGGAGGTGCTAAAACCAGCCATGAGTAGGTATAATTCCGTTGATGTGTTTAATGCTGATGAAACTGGATTGTTTTGGAGATTGCTGCCTGACAATACTTTTTCCTTCAGAAATGTAAAGTGTCATGGGAGGAAAAAATCGAAAGAAAGAATCACAATTGTTGTGTGTACAAATATGGATGGTTCAGAAAAATTGCCATTACTTGTAATTGGTAAATTCAAAAATCCACGCTGTTTTAAAGGTTTGAAAAAACTGTGTGTTGATTATGCAGCTAATTAAAAAGCCTGGATGACATCAGACATTTTCACCAAGTGGCTACATGCATTTGATCATTCTATGAAACGTCAACATCGCAAAGTTCTTTTGGTGCTTTACAACTGTTCAGCCCACATAAATGTTCAAAATCTAAAAGCAACAGAACTTTTATTTTTACCACCAAATGCGACATCCAAACTTCAGCCTTGTGACCAAGGTATTATTCAAAATCTGAAGGTTCATTATAGGTCAGCAATGTTGTCCAAACTTGTAGGTCACATTGATGCAGTACAGAGGAAAATTACAGACTTTTTCATTTAAGAGTGCTTTATCATTTAAGAGTGTGCAAATTCTAGAGATAATGATGACTGTGGGTTAACGGTACAAACTATTTCACAGTTGGAAGTTTCAAATTGCATGGATAAAACTAACATGTATATAATGCAGGCTGGATGCCAAGATGATTTAATTTATAATTTCTTTGAATTTAAGGATGTCATGGAAAGACATTTTTATTAACTAAAGTACAGGTACTAAGTAAGATACAGAGGAAAATTGCAGCTTTTTCATTTCAAAGTGTAAAAAGTGCTGTTATTCTCTAGATATTTGTGCCAACTTTGTACATTAACACTTTTGGTGATTTACATATTTTCTGTGTCATACATCTGTCATATTCAACGCTAATTCATTATTGTATTGTACGTTTTAAATGCATTACCATATGCTTGAACTCTTATCTGGATATTAGGAATTTCTGATAAGAAGAACTATTTCTTGGGTCCCTGGTGAGTTCTCCTTATCAGGTCTGCACTGTATCTCGAAAATCTTGAATCTTGAAATTCCTAGAACTAAGAAACAGGTTCGCAGTCTGTTAGGCTTAGTGAGTTTCTATAGAAAATTCTTGTCTGATTTTTCTGATATTACCTCAGTTCTGTCTTCGTTGGTAAAGAAGAACTCGCCAAACAATATTGTTTGGTCACATGTTTGTGATGTTGCTTTAAATGCATTGAAAATCTGTTTCTCTAAATCACCAATTTTGAGATTATATGATGCTCGATTTCCTTTTACCCTCAGAGTTGACGTCTCGGGAACAGGAATCGGGGGGACACTTAAGCCCTACGACTACGACATAAGAGCTTTCAAAGGAAGCCGGCATGTTATGACTGATGTCCTGTCCCGCTGTATCAAAGACCCTCTATCACAAATCAACTCTATAAATACAGATTACTCACAGTGTTCAAACAAACATATAAACTGACTACGTGATATGTTGATCAGTAAAATATTACAGTGATGATGACGTGTTATTTTGACACTACTACGTTTGAACAATAAGTTCAAGAATAGAGGATAATATAACATTGTGTAAACTACCTATGCTGAGGACTAATCTACATGTTCGCATTTTCAAAGAAACATTTTTCCATTGACTGATGTAACGATGCTGATACGATTAATCGGTTCACACGGCACATGATGTTGATGAATCCTGAAATGCTCAAGATGGTGTGGTATCTCGAACGAACGAACGAACTTTATTTTCAAAGGGTTAAGAATTGGGCACGCAGGCCCGTCTGACATTCTGCCCTTCCTCTCTCTCTCATCATGTATACTAATATCCTTTCATCCTCACATTTACTTTAAGCATTAATAAGGCATTTATCATTATAAAAGTAATATTACATTTGCAATAATCATCATAATTAAAGTGTTTTTAAAATAAAATTAAAATAATAAAAAAACCAAAAAAAAAATAATAATAATAATGAATTTGAAAGAAAAAAAAATAATAAATAAATAAAATAAAAAAAAACTAAAAAAAAAAAACACAACAACAAAAAATAATAACAACAATACATAAGAGTCGAATTCTTCGTACTGTAAATTAGTGATTTGAGACATATTCAGAGGTATGTTATGAGAACTTGTAAAATGTTCATACGGTGTTCAACTGAATGACTCAGGGACTTTTTTTTTTTTTTTTTTTTTTTTTTAGGTTCATCAAGATGAGGTGGGTAAACAGTTACTTTCCTCGCTGTCTTTGCGTCCCAAACTCAAGACCAGAATCAGACAAGATCGATAGTTAGATAGACATATATGAAAGCAATTAATTTGCCAAGGGTTGAAAATCGGTCGGACACAGTCCCCTCTTGCATTCTTCCATCCTCTTGCTCATCTTTTATTACTGTTACTCAACATTCTCCAGCGTACTGAAAGTATTAATTTAAGGGCAGTGCAACATTACAAGGAAGTATAACAGCATACATTAACAGTACCTGATCATAAAATTAAGAATATAAATTATTAAGAATATAATATTAAGAATAAGTATATTGTAATGAAAACTAGATCATCAGAGCCTCCATACAGTATATTAGAATAAAAGTACAACACAATCAGTTAGGGTGGCAGTTGTTATAATCAGCAAGTTCATAAAGTATTTGAACAGTGAATACGATTGTATGAGTAAGGACTGTGCTGTTTTTCAGGTCATTGGGAAAGAATTGACTAATCGAAAGATAAAAGAGCATCTGAGTAAGCCAAACTAGCCTCCGACTATATAATAGGTCAAGCCCTGGGTTGGGTACTCTGTAATATTGTTTACCGAAAGCTCACTGTAAATTTGTTTCTGACTACGTCTGTCATTGTATTTTAAAAGCGGCCAAAGATACTTTGGAGCATTCTGTGACAGGATTTTGTGAATAAATTTCCCTTTGTTAAAGAGGAAGCCAAAAGCACTGAGTAGTAATATTTGAAGATAAATTTGGGCCTTTTTTATATAAATCTAAGAGCCAATGTGGATTGGTGTGTTTATCAGCAACAAGGCGCATTGCGCGTTTTTGAAGTGAGCTGGTAGAATTTTATTTATTGGAGATTAATGAGAACAACAGATCCATAAGTATATTTAGTAAAAAGCATAAACTAGTTGCGTTTGGATTAATCAGCACTGGAGATAATAGTATTTGAACATTCGATTGTTGAGTAAGGACTATGGGCTGTTTTTTGGGGCCTCTTCATCCTGTAATGTTTAATTTTTAAATGGTCAAAACCTTTTTGTGCTGTTAGCTTTGTGATTTGTATTTTAAACTACGTCTGTCATTGTATTTTAAAAGCGGCCAAAGATACTTTGGAGCATTCTGTGACAGGATTTTGTGAATAAATTTCCCTTTGTTAAAGAGGAAGCGCTTCCTGAGGGGTAATATTTGAAGATAATTATATAAATCTATACAATGTGATTGGTGTTTATCAGCAACAAGGCGCATTGCGCGTTTTTGAAGCGAGTGGAGCCTTTTTGTGTTGGAGACAGAACAACCATCCCAGATTGTGGAACAATAGTCTAGATGCGTTTGTATATGAGATATGTAGAACATTTTCCTTGCCTCTTCATCCAGGAAATGTTTAGATTTTGTATCTAATTGGTAAACTTTTTGTGCTGTTAGCTTTGTGAGTGCATGTACATGTGAGTTCCAACTTAGGTGTTGGTCAACAGTGATACCTAGAGTTCTGTGTTCATTTACGTTTTCAATTAGTGATGTTCCAATGAAGAGCTGAAGTGTTGTTTTCTGCAAGTTTTGTAGTTTTTGTCTGGTTGATATTAACATACATTTTGTTTTACTAATATTTATTTGCATGCGATTCTCGTTGCTCCACGTAATAAGATTATGTGTATCGTTTTGTAAAGATTGTTCTAGTGTGGTGCAACATTTATCACTAGTATAGACAGTACAGTCATCGATCAACTCAGCGCATTACGTTCATATATTGTGCCTTAATGACACTACTCATATTTGATCTACAAACTTACGAACACACATTATGTGAAATGATGAAAAGATATTCATTTCAAGATATTTCGTACGGACATTTAATGTCATTTTCAATTGGAATACCGACGTCTACAAATGAAGGGACATAACTCTATGATGACTTGTATAATCAAGGGAAATAACAAATAAATTTCCTATTTGACAATTTTTCGATTTGCAATTGCTTTGGATATTAACATTTGGATTCGTATGAACATACTATCGCATGGAAGTCAATCATGGATCGTGACAATAATGTATTTGGACATACTTCAAGGAACTTTGTGTAGTATTTTATTAATGAGTAGAATACCATTACACTACACATTTAAAACTACAGTGCTTATATTAATTAATGTGACATGTACTGCTCACACAGGTACACATTGATGACATGTACTTTACAGGTACACATACTTTTAATCTGTTAACACATAATGTCGCATTCATTCACTATATAGTTGATTGTCTGCTTCATATCCTCTATTGTCTCTATTACATAATTGATTTAATTTTAATGCTTTGGATGACTATTACTTAATATGAGATTAATTGACTACTGATACTGGACTTGACAGATAGGTGTTTGGACGGTGTGAGGAATGAGAGTGCATGGAGTGCAACCATTATTTTTTTTAATATGTTGGGTGTTGTTAGTGATAGCCACCTCACATTGTTAAAATGATTTATGTCCTTTGTAGTCGATGGCTTTAGTATTCTTTACTAATATCCACACATTGAGTGTTTAATTGCCTACACTGTGGCTCAAACCTAGGTGCTATGCTAGTTCATACTAACAGTGCAATTTGATGATACCATCTTTCACTCTAGTGATGTTTATACTCACACTTCCGAAATAATGAAAACTTCGTTTCAATTATTTTAAGGAGGGGGGGAGGGGGGGGGTGAGTAATGTTATGATTAAAATTCGTAACATGTCTGTCGATATCAAAATGGTTCGACTAGGATTCATATTTGTTTATTGTCAGTAGCCCTTAGAAACAGGAAGAAATGATAACATGATGAATGAGATCAGATCTGAGCTTAACATCATCCAAAGGTCATCAACCATTGCCCATCAGTGGTTACCTGCCCATTGTGGAATTGCTGGTAATGAGAAAGCAGATGCTCTATCAAGAAGTGGCAGTAAAATGGAACAATACAGCCACCCATTGCCGTATCGGGAAGCAAAAACCATCATCCACAACAAGTACAAAAATCAGTGGAAGGAGGAAGGGGATATATACAGCAGAGATGACTCAATCCATCATCTAAACAGATACCAACAGACGACAATTTTCCGCCTGAGAACTGGTCACTGCAGATTACTTGGACATCTCTATCGCCTCAGGATATCCCACACGAATGAATGCCCATGTGGAACTGGTATCCAGACTCCAGAACACATTCTCCAGAACTGTCCAACCCATGATAAATTGCGAAGTGCGACCTGGCCAAAAGGTGATGAGCTCCAGCAGAAGCTATGGGGCTGCCGCGCCGACCTGGAAAATGCTGTGGACTTCGTCCTGGCGACAGGCCTGCAGATTTAGCATGACTACAAACCGAACGCAGAAGAAGAAGAAGAAGAAGAAACAGGAAGTTACGTCATTGCCTTTTGGCTCAGGTTGCAGACGCCAAAGTTGGTAACCCAAAAAGTTAGCGATCGTCTGCTAGGGTCTTCGATGTGTGTTTTTGAGGCAAGTGGACGTATGTCTCTGAGCTCCTGAGAATTATATTATTACATGATATATTCCTACAATGTTCGGCCACTAGATCATCCATACACCTCAGTGTGATGATGCTAGTTTATGTTTGAAAGGAATTATGATTTCTGTGAAGAACGTGAGTAATTAATAAAATGTGTAAACCTGTCGAGGAAAGCGTTTTTAGCTACAGACGATACTGAGCTATACTGATGACTGCATATGTAATGGCAATAGATATTATGGCTTTCCAGTTGATAATTGTGGAGCAGCGTTTGTGCAATTAAACCATATATTGAATTGTCCACTTGGCGTTTGTGGTGACATTACGAGTTCCAGTTCAAATTACGGTGTTCGTGGTCCATCAGATGTACCCGTATGTGTTCTTGGCCAGAGTAGCAAAACGTCTACTCAGACTGAATGAATCATATTATAAAAAACCCGTAACGCTTATCTATCTATCTATCTATCTATCTATCTATCTATCTATCTATCTATCTATCTATCTATCTATCTATCTATCTATCTATCTATCTATCTATCTATCTATCTATCTATCTATCTTTCTATCTATCTATCTATCTATCTATCTATCTATCTATCTATCTATCTATCTATCTATCTATCTATCTATCTATCTATCTATCTATCTATCTATCTATCTATCTATCTATCTATCTATCTATCTATCTATCTATCTATCTATCTATCTATCTATCTATCTATCTATCTATCTATCTATCTATCTATCTATCTATCTATCTATCTATCTATCTATTTATCTTATCTTATCTATCTTATCTTATCTATCTTATCTTATCTATCCTATATATCTATCTTATCTTATCTATCTTATCTTATCTATCTTATCTATCTTATCTATCTTATCTATCAACCTTATCTTATCTTATCTATCTATCTTATCTATCTATCTTATCTTATTTATCTATCTATCTTATCTATCGATCTTATCTTATTGTCACGGCGCTATTTCGCAGTGACGAAATATCAGACTGGCAACACTGAGTTTTTGGCAACATTGGGATAACTACCCACAAGTCATGTGATTAGGGGAAGCGGGAATTTTTAGGCGCCAAGATAGGGATTGGTGGTCTAGCCGCGTCCGGGTGAGGACGTACCTATTTTTTCCCTTGCCAGCATTCTTGTTGAGAAGTGTGCCATGAGATGTATTCTAAGTTTTGCCTTATTGCGGGTTAAGTGGATCATATTGTGTAATTCTAGATTTTGTGTATTATTTAGTGGCATTTCCTATATACCGCAGATTATTAGTGTTCTATGCTTTGGTTATTTTCATTGTCATAGATGGTGGCCGCTATGTTGAGCGGTAATCAGTACTGTGCTTGTACAGGGCCGTCATATTGTGTGGTATGAGGCTATTAGATAAATTTATTGAGGCAAGTTTTCTCTGGCATCGATATATGTATTTCATATGTTTGTTAGCCGTGTGTGGAGGTATGGTGTGCATTGATTCATTAAAGGGAAGTACCTGTAGAAAGTGTTAATCTTTCTCTGTCAGCTATTATATGTTGTGGTCATGCTCCTAGGGAGCGAGCCTATAATTAATAATATTGTGTTATGATAAATCCACAATATATTTAGTTCTGACACTTATCTATCTTATCTATCTTATCTATCTATCTTATCTATCTATCTTATCTTATCTATCGTATCTATCTATCTTATCTATCTATCTCATCTATCTTATCTATCTATCTTATCTATCTTATCTATCTATCTTATCTATCTATTTTATCTATCTATCTTATCTTATCTATCTATCTTATCTATCTATCTTATCTTATCTATTTATCTTACCTGTCTATCTTATCTTATCTATCTTATCTTATCTAACTATCTTATATATCTATCTTATCTTATGTATCTTATCTATCTATCTGATCTATCTATCTTATCTATCTTATCTTATATATCTTATCTATCTATCTTATCTTATCTATCTTATCTATCTATCTTATCTATCTTTTCTTATCTATCTTATCTATCTATCTTATCGATCTATCTTATCTATCTATCTATCTATCTTATCTATCTATCTTATCTATCTATCTTATCTATCTATCTTATCTATCTATCTTATCTATCTATCTTATCTTATCTATCTTATCTTATCTATCAATGTATCTTATCTATCTATCTTATCTTATATATCTTATCTATCTATCTTATCTTATCTATCTTATCATATATCCATCTTATCTTATCTATCTTATCTTATCTATCTATCTTTGTTATCTATCTTATCTTATCTATCTGTCACGGCGCTATTTCGCTGTTTGTTCGTATATTGAGAAAGTCATTCGGAAGCCTCCGTTTTAGCTGACGAAAGTTGACGAACGGCTGAGTTCATGTGACCGGCGGGAAATTTAGGCGCCAAGAGAGTCTCCGGAAATTGCGGGCTCATCTGTCGTCCTGGATGGACGTTCGATACTAGCCAATTTCTGTCTACCTTGGGATGGAGTTTTTTCGGAAGACATCGTCTCGCTATGAGTGCCTTGTCCTGTGCCAATAATTGAGAGTTAGTTAGTCTCTCTGATGTATTTTGTGACCGGCAGTTTGTAAGTCCGATCGATTTTTGGTATTTATTAATCGGCTATATTACTTAGTCTGGTTTTCGCCATTTATGCGAGTTGGACTCACATTGAAGTAGTTCGGCGCCATTTTGCCTGAAGTTGTACTAAGGTTTAGCTAGTAGTGATGATGTATTCATTCATTATGTATTCCCCCCAATGGTCTGGTGATTTAATAAATCTATTGTATCTGTTAAGCTATCTATCTTACTATGTCATACATCTTGGCGTGATACGGTCATCCTCTAGTCTAGAGTCTTTTTATTTTAATCCATATCCTACCTATATTTAATATATATATCCTAGATATACTATATATATATATATTTATATATGTATCTATCTAATAATAGACTACCTATACTATTAATTCTATATATAAAGACTTATCCATATCACGTTGACATATTATCTATATCTATACATCTATTCCATATTCTATATATCTTCATCCTCAATCTTGTAAATCTAGTACCTTTCCGGTTACAAGTTCTATCTCTACACTATCTATCTTATGTTACCTATTATCTATCTATCTTATCTATCTATCGTATCTATCTATCTTATCTATCTATCTTATCTTATCTATCTTATCTATCTAATCTTATCTATCTTAACTTACCTATCTATCTTATCTATCTATGTTATCTTATCTATCTTATCTTATCTATCTATCTTATCTATCTTATCTATCTATTTTATCTATCTATCTTTTCTATCTATCTTTTCTGTCTATCTTATCTATTTATCTTATCTATCTTATCTTATCTATCTTATCTATCTTATTCTATCTTATCTATCTATCTTATCTATCTATCTTATCTATCTTATCTATCTAATCTATCTATCTATCTATCTATCTATCTTATCTATCTATCTATCTATCTATCTATCTATCTATCTATCTATCTATCTATCTATCTATCTATCTATCTACCCACTTACCTACCTACCCACCCACCCCATTTATTTATCTATCTATCTATCTATCTATCTATCTATCTATCTATCTATCTATCTATCTATCTATCTATCTATCTATCTATCTATCTATCTATCTACCCACTTACCTACCTACCCACCCCCACCCCATTTATCTATCTATCTATCTATCTATCTATCTATCTATCTATCTATCTATCTATCTATCTATCTATCTATCTATCTATCTATCTATCTATCTATCTATCTATCTATCTATTTATCTATATATATCCAACTATCTATCTATCGTTCACGTATATAGTATAAAGTTCAGCTTTCAAGCTTTCATTAACGCCCGTGACCTCAGCTAAATAACGCAGTTCATCCGTTAACATTTCTTACTAGCGTGCACGACGCAGATCTTAAGAGTTTGTTTAACGGTGCTAGCAGTTCTGTATTTAGCGTTAAAATGCGTGCCGATATTGCAGTCAAAGGGCCTTGAATAGTCCTTCATAATTTATGCCGATCTTTTTCAAAGTCAGTCGTTTGGAGATGGGACAAACTCAGGTACGTTTTATAGTCGATATTAAATGACGAGATATGAATGAACGAAATGCGGAAGACGTTTTTTTTAATGGGCCAATCAACTGGCTCAAAACATTTTTAAACATTCAAGAATGTAAGCATAATCATCATCATCATCATCATCATTGTCGTAGATTTGTGATAGGGGAATTAAGACTTGGGTTGGTCCCTTCTGAATAGAATAGAACATGTGATAGCTCAGTGAGAGGTAACGTAAAGAAAATAGATTTTCACGAGTGAGATGGTGGAAACTAGTAGAATCTGTCCCTGAAATCGAGAAGCCTCTCTCTTTCAGCCTATCTCTACAACAGAACTTAGCTTGTCAGACAGTCTAATAGAATATTTATATTAATATATATATAGCACCACTCACATACGCACACACATAAGTGACGGCAGTTAGACGCACAGACGTGAAAACTATAACAATGGAATATAGATATTTTGGGACGAGCTGTCCGACACACTTGAATAAGTTTATGTAAATTTTATTTATCATAAGAAAAATTTAACACAATCATAAATTTGAATATCAATCACATATAAATACACATTCCTGAGGCTGAAAACGATCTAGATGTAAATACAGACATTCCACGAAAAGAAGAAATCATCACAGCAATCAAAGGGTTAAAAGAACGGAAAAGCTCCTGGCCATGATAACTTAAATGCAGAGCTATTTAAGACAGACCCTGAGCTAGCAGCAGAACTATTAGAACCACTATTTGCACAAGTGTGGAAAACGGGGACAACACCATAACAGTGGAACAAAGGAATAATTGTCAAATTGCCCAAGAAGGGAGATCTTGCAGACTGCAATACTTGGAGAGGAATCACTCTTCTCTCAGTTCCCAGCAAAATACTAGGCAGGATAATACAGAGAATTTCAAAAGCAGTAGACCACAAACTGAGGAAAGAACAAGCAGGATTTAGAAAGAACAGAAGATGTGTAGATCATATATTCACTCTCAGGAACATTATAGAGCAGTGCTCAGAATGGCAAAGACAGCTGTACATTAACTTCGTTGATTTTGAAAAGGCTTTTGACAGCATACAAAGGAACAGTTTATGGTAAATACTGAGGGCTTATGGAATTCCAAGCTGCATAGTGTCAATCATAAAAAGCCTCTATGCCAACTTTACGTGTAGTGTTGGGCAGAGCAACCTAACCTTTGAGGTGAAGACAGGAGTACGACAGGGATGCCCCTTATCAACCACTCTATTTTTAACAGTCATAGACTGGGTGATGCGCCAGACAACAGAGGGCAGTCCAAGAGGAATAAGATGGACTACATTTTCTACATTGAAAGATCTGGAATATGCAGATGACATTGCACTACTAGCACATTCACATCAACACATCCAGGAAAAAACGGAAAGACTTAATAAGTTTAGCCAGCAGGTGGGCTTGAACATCAATTTAAAGAAGTCAGAGGTCATGACGCTCAATGTGAGCAACCCTGAGCCCATATCAGTAAGGAATCAGCAACTGGTACAGACAGACACCTTCACATACCTAGGATGCATAGTAACACCAGACGGCGGGCAGGCAAAGACATCAACATCAGAATGAATAAGGCAAGAACAGCCTTTTTTAGCCTAAACAACATCTGGAAGTCCTCTCAATACAGCACAAGCACAAAATTAAGATTATATCAGAGCTGTGTGCTTTCTGTGCTTCTCTATGGTGCAGAATGCTGGAGAGTTATAGAGAAGGAAATGTCGAAATTGTCCTCTTTTCACACAACATGCCTAAGAAAAATTCACCGAATCTTTTGGCCGAATACCATCACCAACCAAGATCTGCTTGCTCGGAGCAAGCAAGAGGACATGCACACCATCATAGCTGGCAGACGCTGGAGCTGGGTTGGCCATGTCCTCAGAAGAGACCCCGATGCCATCACAAGAACAGCTATGCTTTGGACCCCCGAAGGAAAACGAAAGAGAGGCCGACCAAAAACAACCTGGCGGAGGACTGTGGAGGTTGAGATGCAAAGAATGAACCAGAGTTGGGGCACTGTACGAAGGATGGCCGCCGACCGAGCAAAGTGGAATCAATTTGTTGTTGCCCTACAAGACGCCACTAGGCGTGATGGCCACTGACTGCTTTGACGGTCGGCGGCTAAGGATCAAAGAAGAAGAAGATAAATACACATACACATAAGTTAATGAATTTCTAAACGACTAGACCCATAGGTGTAATCCTTTCCCCCTCTGCTGAGCGCACGATCCCGTTAGCAGAAAAGTTATAGCCTCCAAAGAGTCACAGATTTATATGTTATGGTCTAGGATTTCCCTCTATAGTTAAGATCAGAGTTGATAAATTAATCTATTCTAAGAGGAAACATCATTAGAAATAATTGCATAACAAAAATACAAAGTGGGTGTCAGAATTACTCGTACAATGAAAGAATCACTCGTGCCTGCTTTCGTTCTACTCATTCAACAGTGGCCACTGGCTTTCGTTCTTACCTACAAACTGGACTTTTTACCTTCTGGCACAATCATAGGACACACACTCACCGCACATCCAGTGTTCTGTTAGCAAAGACAACCCCAGCTCTACAGTGACCGGTTAATTCCAAGACTCCGGGGAGCGTTATCTTCACTGTTTATATTTTAGGAGTACTGTTAATGTCGCTAGAATCAGTTCAGGTAAGAGATGCCACAGGGCTCACAGTGTCAGAATTCTTGAGATTTCCAGTACTTCGGAAATGTCAGGTTGGTAACTTCTCTCAGTATAAACTTCTTTGATACACCACAAATGATCAAACGTCGGGAAAGTTAAATGTTTGTAATATGCGCCACTTTGGGCTGAATGTAAACGAGAGTTAGGGAAGAAATATAATCTGGCTCGTTAGGCCCAGTTACTACATTTAGCCTTAAAGTTCGTGAGATGGGTACTCTGTCTTTTTTCTGGATGCAAACACAATGCCAGACAGGTTGTAACTTGTAAATCCCCGTATTAAGTGCATAAATGTTTCTTCTAGGTTATTCTCATATGTACTGAAAACCGCTGGTAGATTTTGGGCTTGACTCAAATACTGTATGAAAGGAAGAGAAACATACAAAATACTTAACCATAACAGTATTCACAATCCTATCCTACCTCGCGTAAAATTATATATATATATATATATATATATATATATATATATAAAATATATATATATATAGATATATAGATATATATATATATATATATATATATATATATATATATATATATATATATATATATATTCACTTCGGTTATTTAACTTAAACTATAAACCGCAAACTTAGAGCTTGTCTTATCGTTTAAAACTCCCGTGAAATAAATTCTAGTCATTTAAAAACAATCATCATGAATTAGAAATACATACGTATCTCGTCAATACTCAATGATGAATCAGTGCATTTACCAATTAGTTAAATTATTCTCTGACTGGTTACTAGCAGTGAATAAAATTTATATTATAGTTTAGCTAGAAATTATTATTTATTCTGCTATCCACTGTAACACCGTAAAACTTAGAGAATTATCAAATGACCCAACTGGCAAAACACTCTGCACAAAATCTAGTGAAGATATAAGTCGAACTAACAATTCTATCACTCGACAATACTAGTCAATATATATTACCTCCAAACAGAACTTCTTAAGACTATTCTCCAACGCAAACTGAGATTTTACTTAATAAAGTAATCTAGAAACGCCGCTAGGTATGTCTAGAGAAACTGCGGAGTCTGAATGAATTTGAGTTAGGTTTCTGTGATATATATATATATCTCTCTCTGATGAAAGGAAATAAGTTAATAATCCACCGAAGGACCCGACCTAACACCTACAGTAAATTCTCTGTTCAGATTCCAAGATGAAAAGAAATCTACCCACTAGCCGAACCAGAACTCAGGCAAATCGAAATTTGACCAGACCGTGTTTAATTACTTTATTACTTACAGACGTAGTCATCGAGCGAATTTCGTCTTTCATCTCAAAGTCTTTCACCGTGAATAATTAACTCACAGGCGAACAGATTTCCAAGGGGGAGTAATAAAAATTTCTCACCTCTGGTTCTCTGGTTCTAATCTCTTACCACGATTACTCGATCTATGGCATTCAAAATTAAATGAAACCGACTCACATATGCTAATCAGGTCTGCTGGCAAACTCACATCAAAGAAAGATAGCGAACAGTAATTAAATGCTTGCTAAATTGAAAAATGAGAAAGGTTGTAATCTGGGAGGAAAAAGTACCAATCGAACGTATGCGAAAGAAAGGTAATACCAATCGAGCGTATGCGAACAAAGGTAAAAGAGCAAAAGAAAGGTAAAAGACAAGTGTAGAATAAAGAAAAGATATAGAAATTTATTAATCATAATATCTCTGACACAATCATCATCATCATCAACATCATCATCATTATCATCATCATCATCATCATTATCCTACAGCTCCCTACGCCTACGGAGCATAGTCCTTCAACCAAGGCATGCCAAGTCCCATTGTCACGTGCCTTCAGCTCAACGTCTTGTCATGCCAAGTCCCATTGTCACGTGCCTTCAGCTCAACGTCTTGTCATGCCAAGTCCCATTGTCACGTGCCATCAGCTCAACGTCTTGTCATGCCAAGTCTCATTGTAACGTGCCAACAGCTCAAAATACTTCCATGTTTTTCTCATCAATTTCACTTTGAACCCAGATCTTTTCTCCGTGTTTTTTCTCTACTACTCATACCATGGGAATACCAGAACAAGGATTGTCTGATAAAACTATCAACAGGTTTCCTCAATGTTTCTATCGCCAGCGTTTTCTTCTCATCTCTTGTTTCACTAACACCTATCTGATTCTTGTCATCAGTTCCACATTGGTGACTTTGTCCTACCAATTCAATCCTTTTCTACGCCAGTACTGTAGTTTTTTATGAAAATGTGTTGTTGTTTTTGTTGTTCTTCATATTTCAGAGCTATACAACAGGACATTTGAGCTGAAGACTCTAATTTTTGTTTTGATTTCGTTCATCTCCGTATATTTCCCCAATGCAATGAAAGCACAGCTTGTCTTTTTTAAAATAATTATTTTCATATCACTGTATGTCCCTCCAACTTTGTCTACATACTGTCTAGATATATGTATGATTCTACACATTTTAGGGGTGTTTCTTCAAGTACAGACAGACTGATTATCGTTTCTTGCACATATATATATATATATATATATATATATATATATATATATATATATATATATATATATATATATATATATATATATATATATATATATATATATATATATATATATATATATATATATATATATATATATATATATATATATATATATATATAAATTTGTGATCAGTCTTCAAGCTTTGTTGCAATTAATAGCGTCGGGCGCAGCAAACCAGTTAAAGTTGCACTGTAATACCTGCTTCATTTAATGTTCTAAAATGTGTCACTTTTGATATAGGAATTCTAGGTCCGATCCTGTTCTTTCTGGCTGCTTGGGAGTTGCTCGGTTGAAGTTGCGAAGGTGTCTGTTCTGTGTTTCTGAGTTCACTAGATGTTATCTCCCATTCTTAGTTCAAATCTCAGATGGTGTTTTCGCCGAATGTTCCAAAAGAATGCATTGTTTATTCCGGCTCTCAAATCAAACGAATCAAATCTCTCTCGTTCAGCCTTACGTGGTGTGGTGAAAAATTCTAATACCCATATATAAATTAGAACATAAATGTAAAGCAGAACGAAATAATACGATAGGAAGAAGAATGGAGAAGGACCAGTGCTTTCCCAGTATAGATAACGCTTTAGTTGTATAACGCCGTAATGGCTAACACAAGATCTCTACTTGTCCTAATTCGTTCGTTCCTAAATAAATGCTTAAGACTAACGATACGGCGATACCCGTAGTTCTAAAAATAGAATGTGTAGTAAAATCTTCGACCTTGATTTAAAAAAAACTAACACTAGTGCAAAATCGCGCACAAGGTTAGCCTTGGAAAGACAGACGGGCTTAGAAGAAAAAAAGCAGAGAGAGATAGAAGGACCATGGAACACAGTAGCGCAAGCCACTCGCTGTGTGTCTAAAAATAAACCAACTCGCAGTGGGCATGGCCAGATTTTTTTTCAAATAAACAGTGATGAAAAAAACTAACGATACGATGTTAGGTTTTGAAAACAGGTTTAATTCTTATTAGGAAACCTGATATTTTACGTAGGGCTCCTGACTTTATACTGATAGTACAGTCGTAAAGGATTGAACAGGTGGTAGTTGAAATTAAACACTTAACATCGAAAAAAGATCGTATTCTTAACTACACCACTTAGCCCCTTGAAAATCATATATTCGTGTACAGGAAGGCTAGTGGACTAGGAATATGTAATAAATTATCTAAAAAGTCCATTAGATAATTAGATATTGGTAATAAAACATATAGAGAACAGAGATACTGTCAGGTTTGGTCATATCTGCTTGGGATGGAAATCCCTGACTTTTTTTGAAACATAGTAGTGACAGAAAGTCTAAGATAGTACGTGGGAGGCCATTGGCTGAACTTTGAAGTTAAAAGAAATTGGATTGGGTGACCTATGAATAACAAATAAATGCCTAGAAACGGAGTAGAAGTGAATGACTGTGTACTCTTTTGAATATATTCAAAACGATTGGCCAATACACTGGATATTGGCAGACGAAATCTTAGAGGGGACGCCATATCGTTCTACATTTTGAGAGATGAGAGCAGGCAGTGTTATCCAAAATTAAATATATGATAATAGCTTGGACATACCGCAGATCAAACTGTGCCAGTCATCTTTAGTGCGTATTCCTTACGAATTATGGTAAGCTAGACATTTTTAATCTGTATTTTATATGAAAATTGAATGTGAAATGATAAATTATGTCTGTATGTGTGCGGTTCAGTAGCAAACTTGAGGCAAAGCCTAGATATTGCTCCACCATGTAAAAGATTGTCAGAGAGGAGTATAACTGCATATATATATATATATATATATATATATATATATATTGGATTGCCATATAGTAACATAACACCTATCCTATTGTATGGAATGGATTACAGCTGGAATTGCAGAGGCGTTGTAACCATTAGGGAGAGGAATACTGGTGTATATTGTCACATGAAAAGCTAGCAGTTGGCCTAAAGCACTGAACTTTATGTTTGTTTGTACTGTCATGTACTTCAGTGTGGAATAATATTGTATACTAGTTAGTAAGAAGGATGCATAACCTTCACTTTCAGGGGCCGTGGTATAGATGGTGATATTGCATCGTCCGGTCTGAGTACTGCGTGATCCAGAAAGTTGGCAGCAGACTCCTTGCACAAGATAGCGGCCATTGTCTATCATATTATCAAACTGAGAAGCAAGCGAGCAGAGGATACAGGTTTCCTGCAGCTGCATTATGAGATAAAAGCATGTCAGCACGTAAAGCCCAACCTTGAATAAAATAACCCTGAACTGGCTTTATTATAAAACCAAAAGGGACAGAAATTTTAAAGAAACAGAATCTGTGAATCCTTTAATATTATTTCCACCAGTAACAAACACATGACGTCGTGATGACAAACAACAACCTAGCACTAAAAGCCAGTATTACCTCATAATAATACATCACAACACTACACTTATATTACAATACTATTATATGTCTGGACAAAGATCTTTTGTATAAAATCTTGTACATAAACATTGTGCTTACATTTGATTGTGATTCCTGATTCACATTGTAGTAGGATCAGGATATCTATATATTGAAAAAGCTAATACATTATATAAAATTTAACACTTGACTTACTTAAGATAAATCTTTAGAGTGTTATGTGTTTGTGATTGTCATAGGTTGTAAATTGTTGTGAATCTTAACTTAGGTGTTTATCTGTCTGTTGGTTGTTGTGAACTTACACTTCATCACTATCATAACCCTAGACATTAAACGAAGTCATCATACAATTCAAGAATAAGTCTGATTGAGGTCGAAATGTGGTAGCAAGCAAGGTTCTCTGTAACACACCAACCTTATTAGATACAGAGACCTTCACAGCTGATCTCATTCAGTACACTAAGTCCCCTATAAATATATTTATATAATCCCAACTCACCACACGTGGGTAGGGGCTTTTAAAATCGAAAATTAATACTCTCATGTGTTTCAAAATATTACATTTAATATCCACGCGTGACCTCTTTATAATAAGACGTAATATTTTTCTGGCTGCACCTATCTGCCTCTCACAATATTGTTACCATGTTTTCCTGGCGTAATGTCTTCCGCCAAGATGTCTAACCCGACAGGTTATCCAATTATCGCCTTTATCTGCGTGCCTCCGCCAGACAGATGTCTGGTCAGACAATGTTGTCTTCTTTCATCGTACGCACAAAACAAGCTTGTGTCAACACGATCAGCAGCTTTTCACTGGGAGCAAATGTTGGACCAACACGTTTCCAAAGGTGGTCAGACGGATTCAAAGAGATAAGCGGGTGACCGGTCTGTTGACTGGGTATTGTTACGATAATACCACAGTTCACCTGGCGGAGCGTAAATACGTCTGAGGAGTGGTAAACAAGATAAAAACAGTCCTATAGCAAATACTTCCGTAGGGGAGTGGAGTGTTAGAGACTTTCCCCTACTAGATTCAGCAAATAGAGTAAAAAATGGTGCATAAAATATGCCACATAATAATGAATGAAAGGGCAAAAATTATGCCAAATAAAAGCGATGAGTGAGAGGAAGAGAAAAATGAAGAAAAAAGTGATACTGACGGAGTGGACGTGAGATCGCACAACCGTATCGTCACAGTAGCACGTCCCTGACGGTAATGTTGGGGGCAACTACTCCAATTGTCAAGGCAAGCGTCACCAAGACCCGTCTGATGTAGGCGTTTAGCGTAGACTGCTGGAAACTTGAACCACAGACTTGTACCACAAACTGATACCTCAAATTGAGAGAAAACAAATGTCTCTTCTAAGTATAGGGTCTCCTGACATGAGAATCAGGTGCCCTCCGCTTCCATTCCACTACGTAATCTTCCTCAGAAAGTTTACCATCCCTGAGCATTAATGTTAAACCCAGTGAGTCGGATGAAAACACATTTGGACAGCGGAAAACGACAATTGCATTATTTAAACATGAATCAAAATACAGTACATATAAATTTATTAAAATGTTATTGTAATAAATACGTACGCCAGGGTGTCATCATCATCCACATGGTGCCTGGGGCTATCTCTGCTTTTAGGTTCCTTGTGAGGAAACCCACACGAAGCAGTCCGCAGCTCTTACAGTGGTGGTTCATGAATCCAATCATTTTATATGCTGAGGCTGCCAGCCTTGTATGAACCTGTACATCCACAAGAAATTTACAGAAGTTAAATGCAAAAATATAAAATGATAAAATGTACATACTATAACATACCCCTGTTAACAGAAATGAATTGTACAGAATAGTGTTTTGCCATTGGTTTTAAAAGGCCGTCTTACAGCTGGTCAGGGTATTACTTTAATTATACTGTTCAAACTGTTATTCTGTATGTAGTTTCCTATGACTTGTGGTTTTCAGTACTATGGTTGAGTTTTCTTTCTGTGTGATATCAGAAGATCCTCTAATACTTGGTCCTGTCCTTATGTTGGAATCCTGTTTCTATTCGTATGGTGATAAGCGAAAAGTCAATGTGGCAAGTTTGGTCTGCACAAACAGAAGTCAATGTTGTTTCAAAAATTTGGTCCAGCAATCAGGTCAAATTAAGGGAGTGACAAATTAGAACAAGATGTTATAAGAAAACATTGAACTATGAAAGCAAAAACAACGTAAATGTGCGAATGAGAAAAAGGAAAAGGAAGAGCACCGAAAAAAGTTAAAAGGATGGCACAGAAAAATGTAACGATCGAAGACTGACTCGTCACAATCACAGCCGCCAGAAAGTTGACAATGACAGCTACTTTGGCACCAAACCAAGCACGGGGTAAATCATGTCAGTATGTCACTGTCAGACACTAGTAATAGCGTGGATTTATCATCATCAGCATATGTATATTAATAACAACCATAGCAACATCAAGACTCATTATCTAGAAGTATGACCACAACTAGAACTAGCTGACATTAAATAATACTAAAACCATCAACAGGTAAATTCCCTCTTTAATGAATACTGCACACAGAGAAGCCACACACGGCTATCAATACGCATGAAAAATGCAATACACAATGTAATAGGAATGCCAACTTACTTGCGAGAATAATACCAACTCACATAATAGCAAAATGGTCAACGACATAATCTACTCAGCACCCGCCATGACTATCGCTCACAGGCGGAATGCGCTACTGACACAACGCAATACATAATTGCAAATAATCTTCACATAAATAAGATCCAGGAGAAAATCACTAGAATAACAAGCACCACCTAGCGACAAATCAAATACTCCTGATCACATGAAAAACGGCAAGTAGTATGAACCACACTGACATTCCCAACAAAACCCAGCACAACTGCTGACAAAGGCAAAAGCGTCCTCACAGGACGGCGGACATCGCAAGAATCTTTTGCGCCAAAAGTTTTATACCGACTTCCGTTTTGCCCATACTGACCAAACAGGTTTTTTCTCTATCCTAACAGCGTAGCCACTTTCCAACGTGACCACTCAAAATATTTTAGCGAATGACTATGCCGTGACATCCCCCCCCCCCCCCCCCCCTAGAAAGAAAACGAAGTTTTCTTCCACCGGAGGAGGCACGCCCACCCCCCTCTGGAGTAAGGGCGAAGAAATGCCGAGGTAGCACCTCCTCATGCAGATAAAGAATGCCAGAGTTGTCTCATGTCATTGTCGTACATGCCTTCTTATTCACTAGACTCAATACAAGGAAACCTGTACAAATCCCACCAGGTACTGACAGTCGTGAAAAATAACAACGACTGACTAATCCTGGAGTAGTCTACACATAATGCATGTTACACCAAATCTATATAACTAATAGTCACCACACAAACATCAAATCATCGTATCAACAATCATCCATAACATGGTTTAGCTGTATCTTCATTATAATGCCATAACAAATTGCCCTTATGGCATCATCACACATAAATCACAAAGCAAGGCATAACAAAGTCCATGACGCTTAAAGATTACAAGACCATCATATTCCATTGGTCTCTGTTAAATGCACGCCAGGCCTGCCTACAGTGTACCTGCCCACAGCGCACCTGCCTACAGTGTGCCTGCCTACAGCGCACCTTCCTACAGCTTGCCTGCCTACAGCCTGTCTGCCTCAAGTATGCCTTTATGGCACTGTGCCACATTAATACAACACGACATAGCATAGTACAGCACCACCATGCATTGCAAAGCATTACATAATCTCTAAAATTTCATAACATGTCATAGTATAAACAAGCATCGCAAGAAATCTCACACTCTCTACAAATTTACAAAATCCTCATATTGATAGCAGAATAGAACTGGGGCGCGGGTCAGAGCCTCTCAGGTTCGGTTCGCTTCAACCGAAACATCTTACTAACCACGAACCGGAAGTCTAACCCTCGCTAATGCTGGACTATAAGCAGGTGGTTTTGAAGCAAAGACATATGCTTCTGCCTAACTGCCTTACGCGCACCCCAACTATTCGCAAAAGTCACCCGTGCAACCTTGGTATTGTCTCGTAATGACAATACCTCGACAAAGTTTACTGGCGCAACTCTATCAAACACTCTCCTGAGTGTGCGCCAACTCGCACTCAGGGGAACGTTACGCACCTAAACTGAGAGATCATTAGCTTTCGGACCCTCGTATACGTTCCTACTGCTCCTAACCATGTCATTTTGTACCTGCCGCGAAACACGTCTGCGATGTACCTTCTGGTCATCTTCCTTGGGAGTTTGGTGATGCTGAACCTCTGCTCCAGCCGCACCCTTGGCTTTATGAACTCCCCGTACATTGCCGACGATTAAATCGGCAATTGGATCCTCGAAAACGAACGCGTTAGCTCTACCTGTTATAAACGGAGTGTCCACATTGATACATGCTTGGGGGTAAGATTCCACTTTGCCCCCGAACGTGGTGCACTTTACAGTTTTGCCTGTAAGGCAGGAGTCGTCGATGCACGATCGACGCACCCCAATTGTCGTGCATCCCGTGTCCTTCAACACGGAGACTGGTTTCATCTCCACCATACCTTTATGGAGATCCACCTTGCCAGTCTCATGGACTGCTGACAGACATGGTGCCGCATGCCCGCATTGAAGCACCAACCTCTCGTTCGCGTGGAACAGAGGGCGACACCCCTCACAGTCCTCATCGTTGATTGTATCCAACACCACCGCGGAATTCTATTGGGGTAGTGCATACGTCGGCACAATGACCTTTGCCACCACAATTGGTACACAGACGCTCTTTCTTCTTTTCCTCGCGTGTACTTTTGCTGGAGCCCTTCGAGGACGAAGACCCCGCATCAGAGTCAGAAGAACGACTCTCTGAAAAACCACTCCTCTGCTTCGAATGTTTGGTTTTATACCAAAACCGGTCGTCGTCTCGAGAGTCCTCAAAATGTACCTGTTTACGAGTTTGGTACTCCCTCCCGTCGCTATAACTATCTTATTGTCGGTTCTGCCCCCTCGGCCGACTGTTCTTATGGGAACGAAAATTCCCATAGCTACCTCTACGAGGTTGATAAGGGCTGGAAGGCTTCTCACCCTTCTGCTCTTGGCCCCTGTCTGACTGACTTCGCCAAGGATGGCGCTGAACTTTGCCAACACTGGCAACTATGTCTTCTGTCAGACCCGACTTCTGAATAGGTTTGCCCGGATGGGCCAGGACATAATGGTGCCCCAACTGGGCCATGGACTCAATATCCTTTGGCTGACGTTCCTGAAAGAACGCCACCAACTCACTAGAACACGAGGACAAAACTTAGTCCCTTAGCACCAAGTCTAGCAAGCCATTAAAGTCCTTTGTTATCCCCTCCATTTCGATCCATCTATTCAGCAGAAGTTTGATCTTCGAGATAAAATCCTCGAAGTCTTGGTCTGAACTAGGCATCGCGTTTTTGAAACGCGTCCGGTAGCCGTCAGCAGTCAGACGGAACCTACGGAGCAATCTCTCCTTCACTTTGTCATAATCGGCCCTTTTCCTCTACAGCGAGGCTATAAAAAGTCTCCATCGCGGGCCCCACTAGCAGTGTTGATAAAAGATATGGCCACTGATCCCTATCAGCCTTATAGGCCACACATCCTGCCTCAAATCTTTCCAAAAAGAAATCTAAACTATCAATTTTATCATTGAAATTTGGTAGACGCAGCCTAAAAGGACGATGAGCTCCACCAGAAGTTGAGTTCTGACCACTCGCACCCACTTCTAGTTTCTTTAATTGTATTTCCTTCTCCATCATCTTTTCTTCCAGAGCTATTCTCATTCTCTCCTTTTCTAACTCTTTCTCTATCTTCTTTTCTTGCAACTCGAATTCTCTCTGTTTCCACTCACTTTCTTCTTTCATCTTCCTTTCTTGCAACTCTTCATCTTCTTTCATCTTCCTTTCTTGCAACTCTTTATCTTCTTTCATCTTCCTTTCTTGCAATTCAAATTCTTTTCTTTTTAGCTCTAACTCTTCAGCTCGAGCATCTCTTAGAGCATTCTGTTTCTCAATTCTATCTTTCTCTTCCTTTGCTTCCTTCCCTTTCTTTTCCTTTTCCAGAGCTTTCTGATTCTCGACTGAATGGAATTCTGCCTTGGCAAATTCCAATAATTCTTTTCCTGTGTACCTGGCTTCCTTGCCTATCCGCATGCAAGTATCAATGTCCATGATGTACACTTAGAATGCTCACTATTAACTTTCGTATAAATCCTTACAATACAGTTACTCAACTGTATATATTCCACTTAAGTCAGCAGATAAATTTCTGCTTACAATAATATTCAGTAATAACAGTAGTCAATAATGATATCACTTATTCAATCTGCACACACACACACACACACACACACATATATATAATATATATAATATATATATATATATATATATATATATATATATATATATATATATATATATATATATATATATATATATATATATATATATATATATATATATGCATGAAAGTAAATATTACCTCGTATTTTATTGTATAAATATAATTCACCTTTACCTTGTAGTCTTAATAAAGTCTTACTTAACTCCTTGGCTATGGTGTCACCAATTGGAAAATTTGGTCTTTCAGACCACCTATTCTCTATTATATTCTCAACCAAACTTACAATAGTCGATAGTCGTATAATAACAACTTTCCTGATACCTTGACACCAATATATAAACTTACAATAGTCGATAGTTGTATAATAACAACTTATGAGACTATATGGTGCTATGACCCCACTGTATCACCTTAGTCACAAATCAAATTTTACTTCACAGTCTTTTACTGGCACCCACACTGGTGCTGTATTCAAATAACACTACTCTTACTTCCAAACTCTATAATCTCTGTTATGCAAGTACTACCTATGGCAACAATGAACACTACACAGATGAAAGAAACACACACATCACATCACGAAAACAATATTCCAGTCACGAGGAACAAGATGATAGGACACGAAGAAAAGAGGTAGATTAATATCTACAATGCGTGATTGAGCACGAACGAAAACAAGGGATACCTGTAAACGTATTTACAAGATAGAAAGATGAAACAAGAGAACACACCACTTAAACAACACACAAGAATTACTAAATGTACACGACACTATAAATACACACAACACAAATACAGCTAACACTAACAGGGCTTGGAATGTTAAGCAGGGCAGTCGCAAGAAATCCGTCTGCCAGACTCCACCACAAAACAAACACCGACGCACCCTAAAAGAATCGGTCTAATCCACTCTTTTCTCCAAGAGGCCAAAAATGGATCAAACTCACCACCCTTCCTCCCTTGAATACACCAATACACTGTAACACTAAAGATTCCACGAAAACCACACTCAACAATGAGGTGCTAGAAGCTAACTCTTGCATCAAGCACTGTCTTCACTACAGTAAAAATAAACTAAGTAAACAAATAGTAGAATTAAACTATAATGTATCAAAGTATATCATACAGATAATTCCAAACTACAAAGAACAAAGAGCAAGATCAAATTTAACTAACAGTCAATACACACTAAGTCAATACTTGTACAATACAGAAATGTCAAAACATGAGGAAAGAAAACAATAACAAACCAAGAAGCGAATACAAAAACAGCACTAGACTACTAACAGATCAAAGTATAAGATAGCTAGAATCAGTAAGGAGGACAGACATGAAGATTAAATACTCAGAAAAAAAAAACAACAACAAAACAAGAAAATATCAATATAGTACATAATACATAAACATACAAACAATAACTTAACTGAAGTTCCAACGGCGCTTGATAAAGAGGAATCCTCAGCAGTGACGATAAGTGATGATGACGAAACGAACTAAACTCCACAGTAATAGACGAATAATCCAAACGAATATAAGTCCAGGAATAGCTTCACTGTCAAATCTGTGTGTCACGGTATACTACTCTATCACGTACTGTTCATAGAATATTCTGCAATGTCTACTTCCTCACAGTTCAGCTACACAGCCACTAACAAAAGTCTCCGGTAAGTCGACAGGGCACAAAGCACATATCAATTCACCCGTGGTTGGGCACTTCTGGGTTGACAGGCACGTCACTGGCGTCGGCTTAGGAAGGTCACGACAGAGACTCTTCACCCCTGGGTGGGCACATCTAAGCAGCAATGGCAGAACCAGCAGTTCATCACGATGACTTGGGGGTACCAACAACCTCTAACAACCTCCTATCAACTATAGACACTCCTAACGACCATCACCTTCCACCCTATTACCGAGGTTGACCGAGCTATCTCCCATCTGGCACCTGGACATGCCGCCTGGGCCCCTAGCTAAATAGTACCAACCCCCAAGCTCCGCTGCTCCAACTGGATCACTGTCGCCAATCACCAAAAGGAATCAGAGATATGTCAAACTGACCCGTTTGACACCCACCGCAAGATCAGCCCAACACTTTAACAATCTTACTCAAACCTGCAACAATACCAGAGCAAAACACTTGCAACTTAACTGCATCTTATTTCACAGCGCATGACTTAAAACATACCGATTACAATTGTGGTGCTGAAAGTAGGTCAGCGCTTGAAATCGAGGACAGGTCACGCGACCGTAAGTATTATACTGACAGACTGACACACATTAGCCTTACACTGGACGCTGAAAAAGAAAACAACTCACTCCCGTGAGTTGACGGAAAATATGAAGGCGCTAGCACAGTGGCGTTACCAGCCTTCTACCATTCTGTGTGTCCAATAAATCATGGCCTATTTAAGGCAAACACAGGCTCCATGGCCTTGATATCAATAATATCGAATTAATACTGCCAGCTAGCTGGGAATACTATCATAATAAACAGGCTCCATGGCCGAAAGAATTGTCCGCTATAGATATCATCAAAATATCGGCCCCACGGCCTCTAACTGACCGGACAAGAGCCACCCAGATGTCAGACACTAGTAATAGCGTGGATTTATCATCATCAGCATATGTATATTAATAACAACCATAGCAACATCAAGACTCGTTATCTAGAAGTATGACCACAACTAGAATTAGCTGACATTAAATAATACTAACACCATCAACAGGTAAATTCCCTCTTTAATAAATATAACACACAGAAAAGCCACACACGGTTATCAATACGCATGAAAAATGCAATACACAATGTAATAGGAATGCCAACTTACTTGCGAGAATAATACCAACTCACATAATAGCAAAATGGTCAACGACATAATCTACTCAGCACCCGCCATGACTATCGCTCACAGGCGGAATGCGCTACTGACACAACGCAATACATAATTGCAAATAATCTTCACATAAATAAGATCCAGGAGAAAATCACTAGAATAACAAGCACCACCTAGCGACAAATCAAATACTCCTGATCACATGAAAAACGGCAAGTAGTATGAACCACACTGGCATTCCCAAAACCCAGCACAACTGCTGACAAAGGCAAAAGCGTCCTCACAGGACGGCGGACATCGCAAGAATCCTTTGCGCCAAAAGTTTTATACCGACTTCCGTTTTGCCCATACTGACCAAACAGGTTTTTTTCTCTATCCTAACAGCGTAGCCACTTTCCAACTTGACCACTCAAAATATTTTAGCGAATGACTATGCCGGGACAGTCACGTAAAGTGTCACTCCCTAATGTCATGTTGATCATCACAAATTTAATTTTGAACAAAGTTTAATCTACTTTATTTAATACCTTAACCCCGATGACCTAAACACCCAAAACTCTTTTGTCTGAAGCGCTCTTCTATATGTATTTTTTTAAAGGATGTTGCTACTGTTTTTGTAGCACGAAAATTTCAACCATCTACCATATACATGGAGCTGTTGGTTATATCAGGACGTGTTTCATTTATTGTAATATGTTTTTGTTTGTATTTATTTTATGCTTTTTGCTATATTATCTCTAGATACATACTATATGTGTTTATTATTTATTTCTCGATTTATATTTCCACTTTGTTTATTCGCCGTACTTCTCTCTCCTCAACTAGCCGATCCTTCTTTTTTATTTCGTATCTAGTTTTCATTCGCATTCACGCGCACCCTTTCTTAGCCGGATCTATACAACCGGCCATTTTTATCCACACTTCACTCATGACTGCAACCTCAGCTGCTTCCATTTACGGGTTGTATCTCTTTCATTAACAAAAAAAAAAAAAAAAAACTATTTAGCTTAGTTCCTGATTTTTTTCTATTCTGTTTTAGTTCATTTGTCCCTGATGAAGGTCTTGTGTCTGTAATGTAGGTTGTTTTCTGGGTCTGTAGTTCTGGTAAGATGCATTAACTACGTACTTTTACCCCGCCTACTGCCAAACAGAAAGAGCCTGTTCAAAAATGGGGATCTTTAGTTCTGTGTGTATGTGTAAAAAAACAGTGTTTTTCACGATCATTTAAAGTAGTTCTCCCTGAGGGGTATCAAAAGACGAGCTGACGATTGTATGATATTAACAAACAATTATGGAAATATTCTGAGCGTGTGTACTTTACGAGTCCCAGAGTGTTTACTTCGGTTATCTCGTTTGGCCACTTAAAGTTCAAACCATCTAAAAACATTTTTTTAGAACTGTCACCCAACAATGACGTTGTCTCTACGCTTCGGCACACCCTATCCACCCGCAACTCTCTCTCCCACCACCTCTGTAAGGATCGTACCCAGATCAACCACACAGCCTGCTAGGTGCCTGTACCAGAGTGGCTTATATAAAACCAAGACGAGCCTGGCGTTCGCTGGGTGTTTCTTTTATAAGAAGTAGCGCTTCAGGTGTTGTGTGGTTCTCCTGTCATTCTAACGACAGAGAACGTCACATATCTGCTGTCTAATTCCAGTTAGTTTTGTAAATCTATTTACTCAAACTTGACCAATTCTCAAGCAAGTTGTAGTTTTCAATATTTTTTCTGGAAAGATTCAGACACTGATTAATAATGTTCAGCATTAATTCAAATATCGACTAATATTATTCAGCAAAAATTCAGACACAGATAAGTTACTAGAGTGCAGATAGCGTGATTACCATTGTGTGGCAGCGGATTATGGTTGATTGACTTACAGACTATCCCGGGAGCAACAAGCCAAGTTGTCTTTAAATTTCTAATTTTTTTTTTTTTTTTGAAAGCGCGTTTTACGCATTTCTTGTCCATGGAGAACTAGTTCTCGGAGTTTTATAATTTCCTGTGTGTTGTGGTTTTCTACTAAGGACATTTTATTCAAGTTTCTGCAAACATCTCTGAATGTTCAAGTCTCAGCTGGTCTAAGAACTGAAACATGAGAGGCCAGAGACCCTTAGGTCACTGGGTGTGGGTCTTGCTGGTTGTGCTGCCGTGGACCACTTATGCTGAAGGTGAGTTATTCTAATTTTATCAATGATTGAGCGTGTTGTTAGCTGACTTGAAGAAGCTACAATGTTTTAAAATAAAATCTGTAATGTAAAACCAAAACAAATTGCTTCATAAACTACAACAACGAAAGTATTTCATTACTCTTGCTGAGTTGATGTCTGTATCTAATGGTTTTACATAGATGGCAAAGATTCGAGAATAGCATAGATCTGTTACTGGCAACAAACATCAGCTATAAAAATTGTTAGTCAAATAGGAACCTTTCAGCGGATAGTATGTGGTGTTAGGCAGGGATGTGGGCTCTCACTTGATATGTTCTCCCTGTACAGCGAAAATATAATGTCTTCCTAAGGGACATGTCAGGAATATCATGGAAAGGAGGGGGGGGGGGATTATATAATATAACCTGAGATACGCTGATGGCACAGTCTTAATAACGAGAAGTTTAAAAAAAAAATTACAGGAAATGACAGATATAATAGTCACAGAAAGTAAAAATAAAAGCCTTAGCCTAAATAAAAAAAAAAAAAAAAAAGAGAAGCAATGATCATATCGAGGATTTCCCCAGAATGCACTATCAAAGTAAAAGGGACAGCCCTGAATTCAGTGTATACATTCAAATATGTTCACAACAGCAAATGGATTGAAAATATATCTCAGAGGTGAAGGGTAGAATAGCTTATGCATAGAAAGATATAAAGAAAGAGAGAAAGAAAGAAAACACTTTGCAACAGAAAATAAATGAATTAATAGACACTTCAGAGATTCGATCTAAGTACATCTGAATGATGGACATGGGCTTGTTGTGGGAGAGACCAGTTTAAGACAGACGATCAGCTAAGCAGTTCAAATAAGTGTTATCACCGGGTTAGTCGATTTTACGAAACAACTCGTAACAATGGAATTTCGATCTGACTACCATTTTAACCCTTATGTTCTATGCAAGCAGCCACTTTATGTGCACAGTATTTTAGCCTTCAACTTTCACACTTTGAAAAGAATTCTTACATGGTAATCTGACAGTGGCATTCTTCTAGTTGCAAATTACGATAGTAAATGCTTCATTCCATAATATACTTGTTCAAGTCAGAGATACATCCTAACATTCAGACAAACAATACATACTAACATTCAGACAAACAATACATTCTATAATATAAACTTGCTCATGCGGAACATTAAATCTCCAGACTTGCTGAGGGCCTGTTCTCCGAAGTCTGATCAAGTTTATGAACAGAAATCATCAAAGCGTGACTCTATTAACTTGTAAAAATGTAGCTGACATTCCTCCACTTTGAATATCCATGCGGGATGTAGTAACATTACTCCCACTGATATTATATATATATATATATATATATATATATATATATATATATATATATATAATATATATATAAAATATATATACTATATATATATTATAAATATATAATATATATATAATATAAATGAAGTGTAAGTCACAACAACAGACAGATAAACAATTTAATTTAATCCACTACTCTTGACAACACTGTGACACTCACATACATATAACACTCTATGAGAATATCTTAAGGAGTCACTGATAACTTTTCAAATAACAATATGTATTCATGGTTATCATAAAGGTATATGTGTCCTGATTCAAATACAAAGGAACCAGGAATCACAATCAATTTTAATTACAAGTATATGTACAGACTTTATCAATATGAATATTGTAGTGACATATATTATTAAAATATCCTATGTGTGTCAGTTGTGTAGTGGTAATATGAGGTAATACTGGTTTTGTTTTGTTCAAGCTCTGTTGGTATTTGTCATCATGACTTCAATAGTTTGTCTTTTGGGACTAGTATTGGAGATGTTCTCAGTTCCTGATATTAAGACAATTAAATTCCCCTCTGAATGTTATTTTTATAAAGTCATTTCAAGATGAGGGGACATAATGTTGAGCTCAGCTGGCCAAATCAGCTTATCTTGCGTGATGGCGGCAGGAAAGGACTCCTCTGCTCGAATTCTCCCCTGGGCTCTGGAGACACCTCACTGATAGCTAAAAAGACCAAGGAGTATGCTGTCCGACTCTGGATTCAGCAAAGCTCTGACCAGGTGCTGCTCAGTACCATCAAGACCACGGTCCCTGAAAACAAGAAGGATGTACCTTCTACTTCATAACTAATTGATACTCTAGTTCTACACTGAGCACAATACAACACAAACATTGAGTTCAGAGCGTTAGGCCAACTGTCAGCTTCATCTGAAATACTTTATACCAGTATTTACCTCCTTAATGGTTACCACGCCTCTGCACTTCCAGCATTATTTCTGTCTAATCAATCATCCAGGTGTCAGTGTACTATTTGGCCATTCCATGCCGTTTTACTTCCCTCCGACACCCTCTGTTCAGGCTGGAGCATTATAGGCTTTATCTCCTGTTTGCCACTGAACTACACATATATATACAGGCATAAATTAACAATTTACATTCAATTTTCATTAAAAGATACTGAATGGTTCAAGCTTACCACAATTTCATGGAAATAAACACAGATACGTTGATTAGCAATGAATTCTGGCACAATTACTGGCACAAATTCCCATCTGCTTATGTTCCAGGCTTTTATTTAACACAAATATGAGCTGGCTTCAACGCACTGTTGCTTTATCAAGATTATTTGCACTAGTGGTCTCGAACTAACGCTCCTAAGTGAGTATATCAGCGAGTCTAGCCAATGAGGCCACGTTTCGACAAGTGTTTGAAAAAATGTTACCTTTTCACGTCTCCCCTAACAACGAAAGATAGTATTTATAGCCCGACCAATCGTGGTTAGTCTTTCATTTGTTGCGCTCCAATCAATTTGGATTTTACATGGTAGGCTAATTCTGTAACGTAAGATTTTTTTCAAACACGTTATAAAAAAATTTTATGAGCAGAAATGATTCCATGCTGTCAGGCATCCCCACTATTTTATTTTGGTATAATTTATTAATTCCTGGACTATTTGCGTAACGTTTTACATATTCTTTGTCAGCAAGCCCCAAGGAACCCAAATATCCAAATTTAAAAGAGCTACGTGGCTGCGTTCAAAATATGTATTTTCTACCTCCTGTTTCGAAGATGTGCTGTCTGGGTACTGTTATGTTTTCAACCGTAAACCCATCTATTGTTATCTTTCCTAATAAGCGTTTTTTGTGATTTTAAAACCTAACTCTGGGAAGGGTAATGTATTTTATCACTGTCCGTCTGAAAAAAAGTTAGTGCATGTAGTCTTACACGCGTGATGGCAGCATTTGTGTATCGCGCGACGCGTGTTGCATGCGTTCCTGATTTTCAGCCCCCCTCTCTCTTTATCCTTTAGTCCATCTGTTCGTTCGTTTTGGTAACGCAGTATAATTAATGTTAGGATTAATTTAGGTCATTACGCAGTCTGCCTCTCAATGTTTTTCCAAGAAATACAGCACACGTTTCATTGAAGAAAGCGGGTATAATACAGTAAGCTTTTACTATCAACGTGAAAGCGTTACAATTTGCAGACGAAGCAGAAAACAAGGGGGATTTCGAGTACCTTCTTTGTGACAGCACTGTTATTTTACCATTGCTCTTTTCTTTATTAATTTTATTTGTTAGGCTTCATATTTACCTAATAATTTATATATGTGGATTAGAATATTCCACGACACCTCCCCTCTTAAAACAGACATTATATGTCAGTCCTTTATTTCTATATACACATAGAGAAATTTATTATTATTTCTGGGGTTTACGGTGATTCTCATCACACGGATGGCGGCTTAAAAAATCCGCTCCCAAATTGTTTTTCCAGATATATACTCAATGCTAAAATTATATGGAGCCAAAAGTAAAGACCATCGGAGTAACCTGGAGTTCTCATGCCTAGCCTGTGCTAGAAACGATAACGGTTTGTGGTCTGTTTGCAACTTAAATGCCTTCCCATATAGATAAATATTGAATTTCTTTATCGCCCATATTACTGCAAGACATTCTTTTTCGCTAGTTGAGTAGTTGATTTCAGCTTTATTCAACTTTCTGCTAGCATATGCCACTGGGCTTAATTCCCCATCCAATGCATCTGATTTCTGTAGTAGAGTTGCACCTAACCCAATATTACTTGCATCCGTCCTTACTATGAATTCTTGACTTAAGTCAGGTAATTTCAAAATGGGTTTACTTGTGAGCTTTTCCTTCAATTCTTGGTAAGTCATTTCACATTGTGGTGTCCATGTAATGCGATCTGGATGTCCTTTACGTGTCAATTCAGTTAACGGTGCACATATGGAATTAAAGTTTTTGATATACTTCTGGTAGAAACCACATAATGAGACAAAGGATCTCACGTCCTTCTTGGTTTGTGGTCTCGGGGCTTTCTGTAGTTTCTCTAAATTCTTTGGGTCAGGGGTCATGTTTCCCTGATAAACTGTGTGTCCCAAAAATTCCAATTCTTTACATCCAACGCAACATTTGGTTGGTCGGGCTGTTAAATTTGCCTCCCTAAGTCGATCAAACAGCATGTTCAGAGAGTCAATGTGTTCCTCAAATGTTTCTGTTGCTATAAGGATATCATCCATAAAATTTGTTATACAGGGATTATTCAGAGGATCCAATAATTTTCTCATCATTCTAGAGAAGACACTAGGCGCATTCTTCAATCCAAATGGCAATCTATTAAACTCATAGTGTCCTTCTGAGGTACTAAAAGCTAGGTATGGTCTAACCTCAGGCTTTACTGGAATCTGATAGTATCCTTTACTCAGATCCACTTTTGAGAAATATTTAGCTTTATTTAGCCTGGCAAACAGCTGATTTGTATCCGGCAATGGATCCACCTGTCCTTCTGTAATAGCATTCAGTCTCCTGTAATCTATACAGAGTCTATGTTCTCCAGAGGGCTTCCTTAAGAGTACCACACCGGAACTATACGAAGACTCACTGTGCGAAATAATTCCTTCCTTCAATAGATAGTCTATCTCTTCCTTCAAAGCTTTCTCCTTAGCAAACGGAATCGAATATGGTTTCATACAGACAGGTGTGGAGTCTATTAGTTTCATATCATATTCCAATAGGTTTGTATGCCCTGGTCGGTCTGTTAACACCTCTGCATGATTATTTAGAACCTGTTGCACTCTCTCTTTCTGAGTTTTCGTTAAATGTGTACTGATTTTCACCTGTGCTTCTGTCTCACAGGGGTGTAATGGATATTCAAATGATGAAAGTGGTTCCTTTTTCATCTCCATGGCGATGGACAAGGTCAACAAGTGTGTCTCTTCCTGATGTTCTCTTTCCAAATATTTCTTCAGGAGATTCACATGATAGATTTTCTCTTTCCCCTTCTTATCTATCTTATAATTTGTTCTAGACACCTTCTCTAAAACTGTATATGGACCCTGCCATCCAATTTGTAACTTATTCTGACTCCCAGGCAAAAGAAGCAGTACTTTCTCTCCCACAGCCAAATTTCTGTCTTTCGCCTTCCTGTTATAATAGGCAGCATGTTTCTTCCTGGCTTGTTTCAAATTTTCATTGGCAAGTTTCCAGCCAGTTTTTTTAACCGAGTGGTCAGCTCATTCACATATTGGTATGAAGATGTAATGTTTTCCTCTGCCTTTTCATCAGTCCACGTTCTTAACATAGCTACATATGGACCTTTAATTGTGTGGACCTATTTGTCCATGCACCGGTATGGTCTCTTCCACTCGAAGCTTTATAGTGATGATTTTTCCTCCCAGAATTATCATTCACAAAACGACCGCTACCAATTTTTCTTTTGGGGCTTTCTCCCCACTTAAAATTCTTGATGAGAGATTTCCTCCCTACATCCTCTTCCTCCAGTTTGTTTAAGTCCGATTGAGGGATTTTCGGCTTATCCTGGGGTAAGACATCTTTTTGCACTCTCCGCATAGTGGCCATTGTAAAACAGTTAAGTGAAGCTTGTCCGTGAAAAGGGGCTTCCCATTCCATTTGGTCCACTTTATCAAATCTATATCTCTTTTTATTATCAGGCCTAATTTTGCCCCGTGGCGTGTCCAGGTCCTGATCCATGTTCCCACTTGTGGGTGTTCCCTCATGTGCTATGCTACACCTTTCTACAAAATTCTCAATGTCCCATCTTGCTTTGGGCCAATAATAATTGTGAGCCACCTTTTGAATGATGGTACCTATCTTCTCATGGTCCCCATCTGGTTTCACATGTAGGCTCCTTATTAAGTCTGCCCTATATCTTTTAGGAAGTACCAGCTGTCCTTGACCTTTGGATCTAGCTCCAGTCTTCCTATACATCAACTTGTTTTTCATGTAAAAATCTCCCTTGCCTGGAGTTGTATGACAAGTTGACAATTTTCTGAAACAAGGCTTGAGTGTTTTATCCCCAGCCTGTGCCTTCCTCATCTCTTCTGGAGTGGTATCTAACATAATATCCTCCTCTTGTCTTGAGGTCGACCTGACCTGAAGGGTTGCCATATACACAGGTTTCCTTCTGCAACGGTCAGTGTCATGATTGTCCATCTGACAATTTTTACACCACCTTTTTTCCTTGGTTGAAAGATTTTCTTTCATCATATTTCCTTTCATCGAATTGTGGGAATTTATTTTTATTTTCATACCGTGGCCTATCAACTGGTGCTTACCTTTGTTTTGATCCCTAGGATCAAATTTATTAAAGTTCTGTGGTGCCCTAAAGTTATCCACTTGTTTCTTTTTATTACCTGTTACCTCTGCTTGAGCTGCTTGATACCTTTCAGCAACATTTAGCAACTCATCCAGCCTCTCTGCACCTTGTTCCATGAGAAACTTTCTCAGGTCTGGAGCCATGGACTCTCTTAATTGCTCTATAAGGACCATTTCCTTAAGATCTTGGGTTTTCCCCAGAGAAGTCCATTTCTCCAAGTATGTCTCTATTCGTGCAGAGAACTGGTGATAGGTTTCACCTGACAGTAGTTTAGCATTCCTAAATTTTTTCCTATAAAATTCTGCATTCTTTTCATACCTTAACAAAAGAGCCTGCTTTAGCATGTCATAATTTTCCTGATCACCTCTGCTCATTTTTGCAAAAACTTCATAAGCTGCCCCACGAAGTCCCTGAGATAACTTTAAGCTCCACCTTTCTCTCTCTAACCCATACGTGGTAGCTAATAGCTCATACCTATTTATATAGCTCTCAATATCATCGTCTTTCTCAACAAAATGATCTAAATGAAAGTTCATAGCTGAGGTTGAGGCTCCTTGAGTAACCGTAGCATCAGAGGCAAAGGGACTGGCACCATTTTCAGGAGCATGGCCTTGAAACTCAAACTCCCTTAGTCGTAACTCATGTTCCCTTTGTAATCTTTTATCTTCTGCTTCCCTTTCTGCAGCTAATTTCCTCTCTTCCCTTTCTGCAGCTAATTTCTTCTCTTCCCTTTCTGCAGCTAATTTCTTCTCTTCCCTTTCTGCAGCTAATTTCTTCTCTTCCCTTTCTGCAGCTAATTTCTTCTCTTCCCTTTCTGCAGCTAATTTCTTCTCTTCCCTTTCTGCAGCTAATTTCTTCTCTTCCATTTCTGCAGCCAATCTTCTGTCTTCTCTTTCTGCCTCCAATTTCTTAGCCTCAGCCTCAATCTGCAACCTCTTAGTCTCAGCCTCAGCTTCAAATTGTAACTTCTTAATTTCCCTTTCAGCCTCTAACTTTCTTTCGGCTTCAAACCTTCTTTCTTCGCGTTCAATAAATTTGTCACATTCCGTAGTGACATAGGCAACCATAACTTGCCCATCTAATCCTAACTCTTTTGCAGTCTGTACAGCAGCAGATCGAAACTTGGCCAGGTCCGCCATTTTCTATCAGGTAAAGTTCTACAATGTCTAACCAACAATTTAATCTCTAAATATATCTAATGGACAACACAGGCACCGTGAGCTCAACCTTATTTAATTCCACCCAAGGATACCTTTTAATTCTTATATTCCCTGAAGTGAATTACCCCCAATATTTTTAATAGGGAAAGATTCAAAATCCCAAGAGCGAGACCCCAATATATGTGGTGAAGTGGGATGTTATAAATGTTTATAGGGGACTTAGTGTACTGACTGAGATCAGCTGTGAAGGTATCTATATCTATTAAGAGTAGTGTATTATAGATAACCTTACTTGCTACCACATATATATATATCTCAGTCAGAATTATTCTGGAATAGTGTGATGACTACGTTATGTGTCTAGGGTATGTGTATGATGAAGTGTAAGTCACAACAACAGACAGATAAACAATTTAATTTAATCCACTACTCTTGACAACACTGTGACACTCACATACATATAACACTCTATGAGAATATCTTAAGGAGTCACTGATAACTTTTCAAATAACAATATGTATTCATGGTTATCATAAAAGTATATGTGTCCTGATTCAAATACAAAGGAACCAGGAATCACAATCAATTTTAATTACAAGTATATGTACAGACTTTATCAATATGAATATTGTAGTGACATATATTATTAAAATATCCTATGTGTGTCAGTTGTGTAGTGGTAATATGAGGTAATACTGGTTTTGTTTTTGTTCAAGCTCTGTTGGTATTTGTCATCATGACTTCAATAGTTTGTCTTTTGGGACTAGTATTGGAGATGTTCTCAGTTCCTGATATTAAGACAATTAAATTCCCCTCTGAATGTTATTTTTATAAAGTCATTTCAAGATGAGGGGACATAATGTTGAGCTCAGCTGGCCAAATCAGCTTATCTTGCGTGATGGCGGCAGGAAAGGACTCCTCTGCTCGAATTCTCCCCTGGGCTCTGGAGACACCTCACTGATAGCTAAAAAGACCAAGGAGTATGCTGTCCGACTCTGGATTCAGCAAAGCTCTGACCAGGTGCTGCTCAGTACCATCAAGACCACGGTCCCTGTAAACAAGAAGGATGTACCTTCTACTTCATAACTAATTGATACTCTAGTTCTACACGGAGCACAATACAACACAAACATTGAGTTCAGAGCGTTAGGCCAACTGTCAGCTTCATCTGAAATACTTTATACCAGTATTTACCTCCTTAATGGTTACCACGCCTCTGCACTTCCAGCATTATTTCTGTCTAATCAATCATCCAGGTGTCAGTGTACTATTTGGCCATTCCATGCCGTTTTACTTCCCTCCGACACCCTCTGTTCAGGCTGGAGCATTATAGGCTTTATCTCCTGTTTGCCACTGAACTACACATATATATACAGGCATAAATTAACAATTTACATTCAATTTTCATTAAAAGATACTGAATGGTTCAAGCTTACCACAATTTCATGGAAATAAACACAGATACGTTGATTAGCAATGAATTCTGGCACAATTACTGGCACAAATTCCCATCTGCTTATGTTCCAGGCTTTTATTTAACACAACCATGAGCTGGCTTCAACGCACTGTTGCTTTATCAAGATTATTTGCACTAGTGGTCTCGAACTAACGCTCCTAAGTGAGTATATCAGCGAGTCTAGCCAATGAGGCCACGTTTCGACAAGTGTTTGAAAAAAATGTTACCTTTTCACGTCTCCCCTAACAACGAAAGATAGTATTTATAGCCCGACCAATCGTGGTTAGTCTTTCATTTGTTGCGCTCCAATCAATTTGGAGTTTACATGGTAGGCTAATTCTGTAACGTAAGATTTTTTTCAAACACGTTATAAAAAAATTTTATGAGCAGAAATGATTCCATGCTGTCAGGCATCCCCACTATTTTATTTTGGGTATAATTTATTAATTCCTGGACTATTTGCGTAACGTTTTACATATTCTTTGTCAGCAAGCCCCAAGGAACCCAAATATCCAAATTTAAAAGAGCTACGTGGCTGCGTTCAAAATATGTATTTTCTACCTCCTGTTTCGAAGATGTGCTGTCTGGGTACTGTTATGTTTTCAACCGTAAACCCATCTATTGTTATCTTTCCTAATAAGCGTTTTTTTTGTGATTTTAAAACCTAACTCTGGGAAGGGTAATTTATTTTATCACTGTCCGTCTGAAAAAAAGTTAGTGCATGTAGTCTTACACGCGTGATGGCAGCATTTGTGTATCGCGCGACGCGTGTTGCATGCGTTCCTGATTTTCAGCCCTCCCTCTCTCTTTATCCTTTAGTCCATCTGTTCGTTCGTTTTGGTAACGCAGTATAATTAATGTTAGGATTAATTTAGGTCATTACGCAGTCTGCCTCTCAATGTTTTTCCAAGAAATACAGCACACGTTTCATTGAAGAAAGCGGGTATAATACAGTAAGCTTTTACTATCACCGTGAAAGCGTTACAATTTGCAGACGAAGCAGAAAACAAGGGGGATTTCGAGTACCTTCTTTGTGACAGCACTGTTATTTACCATTGCTCTTTTCTTTATTAATTTTATTTGTTAGGCTTCATATTTACCTAATAATTTATATATGTGGATTAGAATATTCCACGACATATATATATATATATATATATATATATATATATATATATATATATATATATATATATATATATATATATATATATATATATATATATATATATATCACTATCTCACATGACGCACATATATCACACACATTCACATTACACCCCCACACACGTCAAATATTTACATAGGCAATGTTGGAGAGAGAGATAGTGATATCAAAATTAGAATACAAAATACAAGATGAGCTTTTACTGAATTGTAAAATGTATAGAGGTCAAAAGAAACCAAATCCAACACAAAAATTTGAATCTTCTGCTCAAATGTCAAGTCAGTCCTATTGTATGGCTATGAAACATGGAGAACAACAAATACAACAACCAACAAGTTACGTACTTTCATAAATGTATGCCTGCATGGAATAGAAGGAGTGGGAGTGTATGACAGGAACATCGGAGTGTATGACAGGATCATCAATGTGGAACTGAAAAGTAGAACAAGACAATGGAACACAAGAGGAGAAGAAGACGCTGGCAAATGGGTAGAACACATTGAGGATATCTGTTGATAACATTACAAGACAGTCCTTGTTCTGGAATACACAGGGTAATAGAGGAAGAGGGACATTAATAAACGCATGGAGAAGAGAGCTTGAGACAGAAAAGAAAGGTATGGAAAAACTTTGAGCTGGTGACAGGAAACAGGAGGACATGGCAGACGTTTGTTGACGGCCTATGCTCATTGGTGAGCTGTAGGGTGCTACTGATGATGGTATCACAAACACGCTCACAATACACACACACACACACACACACACACACACACAAACACAATGTTGCGTCTTATGCGCATGAAAGTTACACGAATTCAACTATACCGGCTTACATGGCATACCCACAAAATTATAATCAAAATAAATTAGGGAACAAAAAGTTATCGAAAACAAAATGTCAACTGTGCCGACGACTCCGCGTGCCACAGCAGAATGTTACTAAGGTAACGGTAGTCCAATGGCTGACATTGCCGTACGGGAGTGAAGAGTTAGAGACTTCACTATACTATTGCCCAGCTACTAGAGGTGGGGTGACCAGTTTCCTTCTTCGCTGCAGTTGCCTTCCCTAACTCAAGAGCAGAATCACGTACCCATTTACAGCTGGGTAAACTGGAGTGTGACGCGACCGTGTTTGGAAATTGGAACCTTTGCCGCGAAAGGACAGTGCTCTAGCCACAATGCTAATCGGACACTCTCAGTATGTTATTAAATGCGCAAAAACTCATAACTTTTCTTGACGCCCAACTAAACCTCCTCGCGTATTTCCTCTCATAGTGTGTAGTTTAACGAGTGTTCACTGCACATCATGCCAAGCTCAGTGTGCTTTACCTTGTGGATAAATAAATGTAAGTCGTTTTTGCTGTAGCTGAATATCGTGACAGATTCCAGCACCAAAATACTACGTTTGCTGTTGCAACAGTAGTTTCTAATCCCCCCCCGAGCTAAGGTGAGGCCCGTGTCATTGCCCCCTGTTAATCTCATTTTTTGGGAAGAAGAGTGTTAAAAATTATTTTAATGTAATGAAAGGCATTTAAAAGAAGTCTGAGACAAGACCTCCTTTGAAATGAGGTCTAGCCTAAAAGGCCTGCTAGTTCCCACTGCCTTATTTCTGTAACAGTTTATGTTATATGATCAGGTTATTAATCGAATGCACAGCCCGTCATGGCCGCCTTCCCTAACACGCTTGTTAGGGTACACACATCCTGTTCTTTCCTCCCCGGATCCTAACGTACTATTTTTTATTTCTCCCTTCCGTCTGAAGGGTTAACCAGCTGCGACAATACCATTAAATATTTCCTAATCACACACACGACACACATCCTAGCGTATTCACGTTTTACGTAGACAGGAGAAGACACACGTGCATTTTTGCGTTGACTTTCTATCACCAAGATGGTGAAAAAAGTATCTCCTGCATCAAGGTGAAAGTGTAAGGGCAAAATTGTAATTAACTTTAACGAAATAAATTATAACTCCAGTTTGTCACACGTAATGACATTACATAAGTTTCATTCACGTAATTCTAAAAAGAGATGAACATCGTCATGATTGATAACAATGCGATTGTGAAGAAATACGATCACAGACTTCAAAACCATGTTTTCTTCTTCTCATTATTTGTTTGCCCTTTAATAGGTTTGATACTTCTTATTTAAGTACCATGTTTGGTGGCTACGGTCTCCACAACTTCTTGTCTGGGGTCTTCCTGTTTTGGGGTCGGAGCGGCTAAGATATATGGCGTCCACCTCGAGTTCAAGAGGTACCGGGTTCGATTCCCAGTTGAGGGAATATAATTTTTGGAAATATTTTTCAGAACCAATGGTCCTAATGATGTCATACTCCCCCCTGGTCTCCTGGGTAGTGAGATCGGATGCCTAGCCTTCTCGGATAAGGGCGAAAAAAATAGGAGGTTCCGTGTGCAAGTTGCGCACGTTAAAAATCCAACGGCAGTTGGAAATCGTAAAGAGTAGGCCTAAGAACACTGCCCTGGCAAAAATTTAAAAATTAGAAACCTACGCACAACAAAAATGTTTATAGAATGTGTGATTCCTATATACACACATTGGAATTCTCGCCAGTGCTACGGAGTTCATGCACTGTGCTGAGATCCTCTTTGTGTGATCTAAGGGAGGATATCGGAGCACTGATGGAGTAGTCCGTGTGCGATGAAGATAGTCCTTAAAACAAAATCACTTCCTGTCTCTGGTACTATTTATCTGTTCTGTTGTTGACATTTGTCCATGTCATGCATGATGTCATACTGTCTTTGTCATTCTCTTTATCTTTTTTTCTTCAATGTTCCATGTTTTCACAATATATTCTACTTGACAACATGCCCCTAGACAAGTGGATTGAATCCATCTAATGTAAGTAATAAAGTTCCTGTGAGCACTGGCTTATTTCAGGACATATTCTTTACTCTTGAGTTGTGCGCATTATCCTTACATTTTTGTCTTCAAGGGTAGCCCCCAAAACATCACGTGTTTGTAGTGCATTATTTATTTGTAAAACGAACTCTAAAAACATTTTTCATTTTTTGAAACTTCCTGTTATCAGTTTTACAGTATTATTCATTGTCTGTATTATTTACATATAATCATTATTTACATATTATCATTTACGTATGATCATTATTTATATATTATTCATTAAAAGAAAGTTATATATGCCACGAGCAGACACCAAAAATGTGTAAGAGATTCTCGAATTGAATCGAGATTTAAAAAAAAAGAATGATGCATTCACCATTACTCTCAAATTACGACATGTTTATGCTGCATCTATTAAATTACTTGTTTTTTTTTTTCTTCTTCCCGCTACTGTCAAAATACGGGTGTTTACTAAATTTAGCTATACTCCGTAAACAAGTCAAATGTGCCACATGCTGTGTCCGTCATGAAGTGGCTGCAAAGAATTATGGTGTGCGATTTTTAACTCGTGTCCAGACGATGACAAATTATCTTCTTATTTAGGTTCTTCATTTTCATGTCCTTCCAAGTAAGCCCATCAATTCACACAGACACTTGAAAGCTAGCATTAATAATAACACATAAAAACTGAAGACAGATGACCGAATTAAAATAAAAAAAATTGTAACGCAGATCATTTTCCCGGAAATAATTATTGTAACTATTAAACTACAAACACGCTTTGGTTTATGTGGTTTTTATTTTTTACACTGTTAAGTATGCTAGTGTGGTGCACAAGGTCTAATAGAATCGAGCAAGATAAATGTATTCTTAAAGTCTCAATATAATTGTAATCGAAATGTTTGTAGAAAACAAAAAAACTTTAAAAACACACTGGCTTCAAGCACGTGCAAGTTGACGTCTGAGCGTGGTGGAAGAAAAAGAAATCATTTGTTCCGAGTTCTAGTAGTCAAGGGATGTAATTATCTTCCCTCGATTGGATCAAGGGTTATAATCCTCACTTTAGTTTGGATTTTTTAATGATTGCCTTCTTCAATGACCGTATTGTTAGTTTGCAGACATGCCAAGGCAATTATTATTGCTAGATATCCTTGCTTCCTTCTTTTCGACAACTACTTGGTCTTTGGTGCACTATTCTCAGACTCGAACAACTAACACTTTTGTTTCTGTGCATGTCTATCTTGATACATTAACTGTCTCCGTATATGTTTTTCCTGTCCGTTTCTGAATAACATTCCACGTGGGTTTATATTTAAACCGGAACTGACACCAGTAACTATTATATTCAGTCTATCATTTCGATTAGTCAGCCCTTTTCTGTGCTAATTTCGTGACCTGTCCCTGTGTGATAAAGTACATTGATACAGCGATAAAATTATTAATTATAAGTATAAAAGTCAAAATAATATGAGTAGAAATAGAAATAGTAAAGTTGTAACGCGTCTTCTTTCCCCGCGCCAGTCATCACATTGAGATAAGAACGTAGTGTGAAACCTTATTGCCGCGCCAGTGGTATTGGATTTTATAACTCGCCCGTCAAGGGTTAACGGTAAAAATTTTGAAAAACGACAAGCTTAGTTGTTCCAAGAAAGATAGTAAGAATAAAACAGGGGAGGCATAAACAAACGCATAAAAGTGAGAGAGAGAGAGAGAGAGAGAGAGAGAGAGAGAGAGAGAGAGAGAGCGAACACATGCCACAAATTGTCAAGCGTTAGATTCTTGGACTAGCTACCCAAGACGACAGTGCGAGACGATACGGTGGCAGGTGTTCGGTAACGTGTCGCAAGCTTTGTAGAATTTAAAAATACCCCGCAAAACCCACTACTTTTTCTGACTATAGGCACACTGAGAAAATATATAAAACACACAGACAGCGCTTTCGCTACAAAAGAGTCCATTTTATGACGTAACAGACTAGTAGTTTCAGCTTTGGACAACGCGGGAAAGGAGAAAAGATGGCGTAATTTATATGATAGTGGAAATTGAAACTAACTCTGGAAAAAATATGGATTTCTTTATTAATGGGTTTAGGATCATAAAACCTAGTAAGTTTGATGGCTTATCTTCTCCTGATAAATAATATGTTTAAAAATACAAAATCCCCCAGTAGATAAGAAAGTTATTGACAAAAGACTGTATTTGTTCGTGCAGACAAACGGACAGACTGGCGGTTTTGAATTCATTTTGCATTCACTAACGATTACAATTTTGAACGCGTTGTTGGAAATGAGACAAGCACGTTTGTATTCTGTTGGAGGAGGGGTAGATAAGGGGAGAGAAATTATGGGATGGCTTAACACTAAAAATATATTTTAGCAGTAGAAATCTAAGAATGAGTGAGGAGAAAACTTGTTAGGTCCAAAAAATCAAGTCTGTTTTTGGCTTTTATTTTCAAATTCAAAAGTAGTCGTTCGCTCATTGGCCAACGCCTTTTATAATATTGAAAAAATTCAAAGTCTCGACGCCATTTGTATAATACAGTCCCTCGAACAGGACGTTTGAAATTCTGGGAAGTGTGACTTGCCTTATAGTAATATAAATAAACTTTAAATATATAAAGTAAACCAAAAAGGCATCACAGTCCAGCCAGCAGGACATCTGAAGTCTGCTAATCAACCTAATCAACGTACCTGTGTTTATTCATTGAATTTACGGTAAGGCAGAAATTATTCATATATATTTTGTTTAAAAATGTGAGTGAGAGATACTGCCATTACGACTGTAAGTAATTAGGTCCCTATCTGATATATGCAGGGCCTAGAGGTAGAGTTATGCTAGAACACATTGCCAGTTTTGTAAAATGCACATGTTTTGTGAAATAAAAATGTTTTCTTAGGTGGCCAGATGGTCACAGCTCACCTATCCTATTGTATGGAAGAAAAGAAAGATTAATATTATTATTGCAGATGTAGGGCCGCCTTGAGAGGAGAGACATGTGAACAACACTGGTACACTTTGTAATGGATGCGCTGGGTTGGTCAATTAGATATGACCCAGATCTTTATTTCTTATGTATTATAATCTGTAGAAATAACAGTTTAAGTATGATATCAACAAGGAGGCATTATTTCATTGTTACAGGGTTTTTATCTGGCACTAGCCCGGTGCCAGATGTCTGTGAAACGCAGTTGAGAAGTCTTTTCATTTCCAGTAGTGACAGGAGTCTACAGAGTCCACCCTGTGACTTTTGGGCCAGTATCAAAGTGATCGTTTTACAGCAAGAATACGGACAGTTCAAGTTGTGCCAGATAAGTAAAATATCTGGCACCCGACTTTTCATCAGCATCAAAGACTAGTGCACCCCTGTGTAACATAATATAAATATTCCCCAAAGAATAAAACATTGACAGTTGTGTATTAAAGAACTGGGGATGATTAAAGAATCCCAAACAGCCATCCAGTGTTAGAAACCAGTAATATTAAAAATTTAGTAACACTATTAGTATATTTTAACAGTGTATGTTTGGACAAAGTGTCCCTTGGGGTTGAAAAGTTGCTTTTATGTATATACCTTGAGTTCTTTTAATTTGGAAAGTCCTGACCAGAAGAATACTAGGTTCAGGACTAATAAAATTGTATAGAAAATATTTACACATCAAAATTTAACCCATGTGTTAGTTCATTTGATCATAGACTTTACTAGTTGTTTATATATGTGTGTGTGTTAGTGTCAAAGTACCATCACACCACACTTGCATAACCCTAGACATTAGACGTAGCTATCATACATACTAGTCAAGAATAGGTCTGAGTGAGGTCATAAGGTGGTAGCAGAAAGGTACCCTGATAACTCAACCCAAAATTTGTTATAATCAGGGACCTTCACAGCTGACCTCATTCAGTACAATAGTAATAAAGAACAACAACTTTGCATAACATCAAAAACCACCACACCCTGATAAAGCGCTTATAATTATAACGCTGGCTGCATTTTTCTTGTTTTGTGGTAAGATTTTCACTATCGCCAAATGTTCCTCAACATTACTTCTTACTGTTGTCTTCTCTAACTCAAGAGCAGAGTCCGATACAAATTTTTACATCTCGGTAGACTGGAGCGTGACGCGACATGGTTTTTGAACCCGGTCACTTTGCTCCTAAAGCAAGTGCCATAACCACTCTGCCACTCAGACGGATCTGATAGCAGTAAATTACAAAATCTGCTGCGAACGAGGTAAAATGACCATCATAATCACCATCATCATCATTATTATTAACACTTTTCAACTGCCAGTGCAGCACAATAAAAACTTGACAAGCCATCATATTCTGTGCCATCATATTCTGTGCCATCATATTCTGTGCCATCATATTCTGTGCCATCATGTTCTGTGCCATCATATTCTGTGCCATCATATTCTGTGCCATCATATTCTGTGCCATCATATTCTGTGCTATCATATTCTGTGCCATCATATTCTGTGCCATCATATTCTGTGCCATTATGTTCTGTGCCATCATGTTCGGTGTCATCATGTTCTGTGCCATCATATTCTGTGCCATCATGTTCTGTGCCATAATATTCTGTGCTATCATATTCTGTACCATCATATTCTGTGCCATCATATTCTGTGCCATTATGTTCTGTGCCATCATGTTCGGTGCCATCATGTTCTGTGCCATCATGTTCTGCGCCATCATGTTCTGCGCCATCATATTCTGTGCCATCATATTCTGTGCCATCATATTCTGTGCCATCATATTCTGTGCCATCATGTTCTGTGCCATCATATTCTGTGCCATCATATTCTGTGCCATTATGTTCTGTGCCATCATGTTCGGTGCCATCATGTTCTGTGCCATCATATTCTGTGCCATCATGTTCTGTGCCATAATATTCTGTGCTATCATATTCTGTACCATCATATTCTGTGCCATCATATTCTGTGCCATCATATTCTGTGCCATCATGTTCGGTGCCATCATGTTCTGTGCCATCATGTTCTGTGCCATCATGTTCTGCGCCATCATATTCTGTGCCATCATATTCTGTGCCATCATATTCTGTGCCATCATGTTCTGTGCCATCATATTCTGTGCCATCATATTCTGTGCCATCATATTCTGTGCCATCATATTCTGTGCCATCATGTTCTGTGCCATCATGTTCTGTGTCATCATATTCTCTGCCATCATATTCTGTGCCATCATATTCTGTGCCATCATATTCTGTGCCATCATATTATGTGCCATTATGTTCTGTGCCATCATGTTCTGTGTCATCATGTTCTGTGCCATCATATTCTGTGCCATCATATTCTGTGCCATCATATTATGTGCCATCATATTCTGTGCCATTATGTTCTGTGCCATCATGTTCGGTGCCATCATGTTCTGTGCCATCATATTCTGTGCCATCATGTTCTGTGCCATAATATTCTGTGCTATCATATTCTGTACCATCATATTCTGTGCCATCATATTCTGTGCCATTATGTTCTGTGCCATCATGTTCGGTGCTATCATGTTCTGTGCCATCATGTTCTGCGCCATCATGTTCTGCGCCATCATATTCTGTGCCATCATATTCTGTGCCATCATATTCTGTGCCATCATATTCTGTGCCATCATATTCTGTGCCATCACATTCTGCGCCATCATGTTCTGCGCCATCATGTTCTGCGCCATCATGTTCTGTGCCATCATATTCTGTGCCATCACATTCTGCGCCATCATGTTCTGCGCCATCATGTTCTGCGCCATCATGTTCTGTGCCATCATGTTCTGCGCCATCATGTTCTGCGCCATCATGTTCTGCGCCATCATGTTCTGTGCCATCATGTTCTGTGCCAGCATGTTCTGTGCCATCATGTTCAGTGCCATCATGTTCTGTGCCACCATGTTCTGCGCCATCATGTTCTGCGCCATCATGTTCTGCGCCATCATGTTCTGTGCCATCATGTTCTGTGCCATCATGTTCTGTGCCATCATGTTCTGCGCCATCATGTTCTGCGCCATCATGTTCTGCGCCATCATGTTCTGTGCCATCATGTTCTGTGCCATCATGTTCTGCGCCACCATGTTCTGTGCCATCATGTTCTGTGCCATCATGTTCTGTGCCATCATGTTCTGTGCCACCATGTTCTGTGCCATCCATTCAAGGTCTTTCCGTGCCTTTTATCCCTTTAATTTCTGTCACTAGCTCTCTTCTTCGTGTGTGTGTTTTTGTAATTTTTTATTGTGTGTCTCCGATTATTTTTCTTACCTTGGAGTTTCCAGAACCAAGACCTCCTTGTAATACACTCAGCTGGTCTTCTTAAGGTGTGTCCTATTCAACGCCAGCATTTTCTCACCTGTTGTTCCGATAGTATTTATCTGCTACTTTCCATCAGTTCCACATCAGTGGTGTTCTTATCATGTCACTTCAATCCTTGCAATCACGTCATTCAAACTAGACAAGTATTGACCCATTTATTCATCGAATACCGTTATGTATGTGTGTGTGTGGGTGTGGGTGTGTCTGTGTGTGTGTGTGTGTGTATCCCCCCCCCCCCTCATATGTACATATTACAGTAAGCACAGAATCTATCCTGAAATCAATGAACAAAATCTTTACTCCGACCTAAGGTTAGATAACACGTCTGATAAATGAATTCTTATCTCTAAATAGCCGACGCCCATTAGTAACGTTGGTTTATAAATACCTATAACACAAACGTTGTCTAAGTACCTACATCAGTGGTAGGTAACTGTTACGGTAGTTTTATTGATATCGTCTGCTAGAATTGGCAGTGCGCATTTTTTAGGGTCAATAAGATGATAGGAAACTCTTTACAGAGCGATACAACAGGAAGCAATCTGATCATCAGAAGAAGTCCCCCCGTCCGACAAGTGTTTCGGCCCTATATACTCCTTTACACTCTAAGGGGGGTGGGCCCACTTGGGTCATGACTCCCAAGCGTCTCAGCTTCCTGTTGTCTTGCATCAAAAATGAACCCATTTCACTTATGGTAGCAACTTTAAATTCCACAACTCCGCCAGCCGTGGAGGCAATTGTGAAAGTAACAAAGAGAAGACAAATTATTCCGTTCGTTCCGTCGCACACACTGAGACACCAGCGCGAAGTCAACGAGTCGCCACTGCGCGTTCCCCACTGGACTTTTGATACTGACACCCCTTATAGTATACACCGCTTGTCGCCCCTGAGTCGCAGCCCGTTCACTAGTCCACCACAAACCTCAGCGTATTGTGGACTTAGAAAAATTCCTGGTGTTTTCTGTACCACAGCGTTTATTGTTACGATCTCCATTCCCCATTGCGGTTGTTCCACAGCCAGCCTGATGCCTTTTCGGCAGTTTCACTAAGCCTCTTCAGGGCCCTTGTTCTCGACTGTCCCCTCAGCCCCAACAGTTTCAATAGATCATACACTGATGCAGCCACAAGCCCTCTTGCACCCACTTCAACAGCCATGACCCTTGCAGTGAACCCATCGTGTCTCAGATCCGCGGCCAGATCACTATACTTGGCCGCTTTGAACGAATGTTGCTCATCTAATCTGGATTCAAATGGCACGGTCAGTTCAATCAGTATGACCTGAAGCGTTGCTGCAGAATGAAGCACTATATCCGACCGTCTCCGCGATTTTCGGATACTCTCTGGATATGCCCCTCGTCCAGGTAGGTCTACCGCCATCTCCCAATCATTTGCACAATCAAGAAGAGATGGTAAACTGCTACCAGGTTTATTCGGTTGGGGGTGTGCTGACTTTCCTGCCCACAGAAAGTATGTGTTTGCGGTGTCTGGCCGGACTTTGCTATTCGCCTTCATTCTTGCCAGATCTATTGTCGCAGCAAGCTCATTTAGCACTTTGTTATGGCGCCAAGTGTATCGCCCTTGCCCTAATGACACCTTACACGCTGAGAGCACGTGTTCAAGTGTCTGCCTCCCCTGGCACAGGGGGCACTGCTCATCATCCGACTTTCCCCATTTCACAAGGTTGGTGGCCGATGGCAGCAGGTCATACAGTGATCTGACAACGAAGCTGAGCCTAAGAGGTGCCATATGCCATATATCATTCCATGTCAAGGACCTCTGCAGGGCTCCTTCCCATGTAGTCCATTGGCCTTGTTGGACCTGCTGCACTGCTTTTTTGCAACCTCTTATCATTCTCAGCTTCTCGTATCTCCTGAACTACCATGTCTCTGCGCTCCCTGCTTGATGCCTTGTACCACCAGCGGATGTCTCCATGACCAAATCCCCGTCTATTCGTTTGTGTGTATCCGATTACCTCCCTCAGTTTGAGTGACTCTTGGGCAGCATCAACAGCTTCTTCCACTTTCCACTTCCTTCCCGTTTTCAGTGTGGGCTGAATGGACTTAACCACGTCATCAGCTGACTCGCGTAGCATCATTGCAAGCCTTGCCTTTCCAACTTTGTACTCTTCAACAACTGACTTGAAAGGAAGCAGAAGTTTTGACTTTTTGCAGTACAGTGCTACATCTGACAGACCTGGTGGTACTCCTAGCCATTTTCTCATGAACTTGTTGACCTTCTGCTCTATGGCTTCCACTGTACTTGTGCTTATTTCATATATAAGCAGTGGCCACAGCAACTTTGGTATCAACATGAACTGGAATAGAATTAATATAAATTGATTTTTATACTTCACGGATTAATGAACGCGAAATACACGGTCAAATTATGACGTGTTAGCGTCGATAAGGTCACGCTTCGTGACTTACGGTAGTTACTGTACCCTTGTTACGTTGTCCGTCAAGCCGTGAAGTCGTGTTTTTACCTCCTTCCAAGGTTGATAGGCTTTGCTAATAGCCGTATTTATGTAATTTGATACCAGGACTTAGGGTCAGTCCAGATAATATTATATATAAGTGAATTCATTAAGGTTTATGATTAACCTGCGTTAAGGAAGGATCTTTTATAAATAGTTTGATTATTTTCATCAAGACATCATGCGCTCACTTCTGGCTGTCTGGATCCCAGCAGCGCATGTACATAGCCATGATGGTCTGTCGACATGAATTCAATATGACACGGACGGAATAGAATATCCATGCAAGTAAATTCTAATGAACTGTATGTGAATATTGTACCTGTATGACTGTCTTCGTATATGAAGAGTTAATAAACCATGGACTCTAATTTGAAGACTTATCTACGTCGATACGTTACGGCTGTTCTGATGCATTGACAATGTTGATTAGTATTACATTGAAGAACTCTTCCAATGATAAGATTTATAATATCATAATGAGCTCCGAAAGGAACGAATGTCTTCTTGGACAGTCAACACATAATGAGACCATATAACGGTGACCCTCATTTGACGATTACAATCGAACGAAGCACGCATTCGCGATTCAACAAAATACTGAACCAGCTCTGAACATACCTTAGCAGCTTTATGGCCTTATCAGTAACCTAGGAGCTGTAAGGACCTAATTTACAAACACACAGCTGTCTAAAGATAGACCTTGATAAAATGATGTCTGTTTTCAGGTTTCAAAGTATTTGGAATGTCTAAAAAAATACAGCATATATGTAAATTCTGTGTCTGACAGACGATATGTTTCCTGCATTTCCACCTACAGAAATTTCTCTTTCTAAAAATTATTTACTTTTTGTCGCTCTCTGTCCCCTACAAATCTACCAGACAATGCCTTAAGATCTACCGGAAGCCGCTACGACCTGTTGCCAATCCCTAACCTATATTATTCTCACGAAAGACAACAGTATTTCCAGTAACAGAGGTGTTAATATGAACTTAGTGTATTACAGCAGTGCCTTTTTTTTTTTTTGTCCGCTAAATCCAAAATAAGTCATATACTTCGGAGTTTGACGTCACAATTGTTGAGTCTTTGCTCGCAATTAGAGAGACAATATGTAACGCCCTATAGACGTTCACCGGTTCTGCACAATTAGAAATCTAGTCAAATATAACAAACGGGTGGACGACCCTGTGAGAGCGAAGAAGTACAAGTAGACAGTCAAGTACGTTTAAAACAACCAACAAGAAAGGTAATGGTAATTTTAGTCCCATAGTAGGTACTGCCGCAGAGAGTGAAGTGTTAGAGACGTCACTCTACTAGATCCGGCTTTTTCATGTAGGGTGACAAGTTTCCTTCCTTGCTACCTTTGCCTTCCCTTCCATAATTTAAGATCAGAAGTCATGTACCCATTTAAAGTTGGGCAGACTGAAGCTTGACCCTAACAGGTTTTGAACCTGGTAACTCTTCCGTGAGAGGAAGGCGCTCTAGCCACTCAGCCAATCGGATGCTCAACATGAAAGTGCCAAATTAAAAAGGATGTGAAAGTGTTAATAATAACAACAACAAGAACAAAAGATGTGGCGTCTCTGACCAGGAACTCTGCTGTCACGACTGCCTGGAAGGAAATAACATAAATAACTGTTTGCTACACTGTCAAAGATCTCTCTCTCTCAGCCCGTAACCCGTCATGGGTCGTAGGGGTGCCATGGTGGAAGCATCAGCAGACAGGGTCCTCCACTGCTCTCTATCCTCAGCAATGCGTACAAGTGTGGAAAAACCGTGTCCTGCCCATTCTTTGATGTTATCAGCCCAGGATTTTCTCTGCCTTCCTCTTCTCCGTTTACCTTCGACTGTTCCCTGAAGGATCGTTTTCGAAAGGGAGTCATGACGAGTTACATGCCCAAACCAGGCAAGCTTTCGACGTTTCACTACTGACAAAAGTGGTTCTTGGTGACCTGCATAGGTGTTTATCTTCTCTCTAACATAGACATTTGTTTTGTGCTCTTTATAGCAAATGCGCAAAATTCTTCTATAACATTTATGCTCGAAAGCCTGAATCCTTCGCTCCGTATCTGCAGTGAGTGTCCAGCCCTCACACCCATACAAGAGAATAGATAATACAAGTGATTTGTATAATTTGATCTTCACAGGAAAACTGATGTTACTTTTCCAGATCACATTCAACCTTGTCATGGCAGCTGAGGCCATCTCAAGTCTTGTCTTGATTTCTTTAATTGATCTTCCATCACTACATATAGTGGACCCGAGATATTTAAAGGTGTTAACTTCTTCTAACGTTTGCCCATTTAACGTAATGTTGGTCGGAACATGTTTCTTATGGCTATTCACCAATATCTTGCTTTTTTCTATATTAATTTCCATCCCATACGTTCTTGTTACTTTCTCCAGTCTAGAGGTAAGGTCTTGAAGTTCTGATTCTGATCCAGCTATCAGATCAATATCATCAGCAAAACGTAGGTTGCACAGAGGTCGGCCTCCAATCGATATGGTTGATTTATAATCGTAGAGAGCCTCCTGCATAATATGTTCTAGATATATATTAAAGAGCACTGGTGACAGGATACATCCTTGGCGAACTCCTACAGTTGTTTTGAAAAATTCTCCAATGTCGTTGCTTACAAAAACAGCACTGCTTGCGTCCTTGTATAGTGCTTCAATGATATCTATGATGTTGGTATCAAAATTGAATTTTCTCATTACTTGCCATAAGCCTTCATGCCAGACTCGATCGAAGGCTTTTGTGAAATCGATGAAGTTATGGTATAAATCGTGTTGATGTTGGAGATGTTTTTCGATAAGTAATCTAACATTGAAGATTTGTTCTGAGGTACTTCTTTTTGGTCTAAAGCCAGCCTGTTCCTCTGACAAGATTTCTTCTGATTTCTCTTTTATTCTGTTCAAAAGTATCCTTAACATTACCTTACTTGGATGACTAATAAGGCTAATGGTTCTGTAGTTCTTGCACTGTCAAAGATAGGAACAGCAAAAATGTGACTTGAATAATATTTTAACGGTACCAACATGGAGAGCGGAAAACGTGATGAGTACGGGATACCAACATGGAGATTATAGCGGAAAACGTGATGAGTACGGGATACCATAATGGAACTAAACAATAAAACATAATGAAACCAAATTGGTTCAAGTGCGCGTTGTTAAGATGATTATCGGGATTGGTCCATGAGCTTTGCAGTCCCACTCGCTTGCCCAGTAGTATTTGAGTGACTTGTGGTACGTTTTCCCAGTAGGTTACATAGAGACCGGTTGTGTGTGTGTGTGTGTGTGTGTGTGTGTGTGTGTGTGTGTGTGTGTGTGTGTGTGTGTGTGTGTGTGTTTGTTTGTGGGGGGGGGAGGGTGTTGACAGTAGAAGATGAAAGTGTAAAAAAGACACAAATAAACAAAACCAAAAGAGTGTTTAAATGTTTTAGGGACCAGCCTTCAAACTCCAGCCATGAGGGCAGAAAAGTCATCACGAAAATGACAGGATAGATGGAAAGGGTGAATGGTAACAAAAACAAATCTATGGTATAATATGCCAACAGTTTTGACATTGAAAGTACCGTGTGGGGCTCGAGGACTGACATACGGGACACGAATCATTACCTTTAAGTCGTCCCAGTTATACACAAGAAGCAGACTGCTGATAAATCCTAGCTTCTGCATGTCACCATCTGCCGCACCCAGGAATCGACAACAGTGGCCAAAACTCAGTAGTATCTAATATGGGCTTCAAAGGTATCTACCTTCGCACAAGATTACTCTTGGCAGATTTGTAAATAGTCTTGACATATGGATGCGAGTCATGGGCAATGACCACAACCCACAAAAGCCAGATCAAAACCTCAGAAATGAGGTATCTGAGGAAGGTGGTTGAAGTAACAAGAAGAGACATGGTTCGCAACCAGACGATACGTCAAGGCCTAAAATCCCACCCCCTGCAGACCCAAGTAGAACAGTCCCAACTAAGATGGTTTGGCCATGTCTGCAGAATGGGAGAAGATCGGCTCACACGACAAGCATGGGAAACAAAGAGCCAGGGATCCAGACCCCCAGGACGACCCAGAGTCCGTTGGAAGGACAACATTAGACAATCTTTGAAGGACCGAGGACTAGAATGGAACCAGGCCAGGAGGAAGACAGCCGATAGGATAGTCTGGCGCTCTCTCTTCCAAACCTCTACACCTCACGGTAGAATGGGAACGACTAAGTACGTGAGTAAGATTTGTAAATAGAAGGGTAATGACGCTTCTGTCTCAATGGAAAATTCACAAGATATTCAGATAAGCGAAAATAATGCTTCATTGGCTGAGCACGTTAATTCTAGAATATTCCGACAACTCTTTTGAAGAATTAAGCAATGATTAATCTGAGCTCGTTCAAGCCCCCACCTCTGATTTACTCAGTGGAATTCTTATTATTCTGGTATAGCTCTGTTTAGAGTGTGTTTAGTAAAATGACTGAGACAAACATGCAGTACATTTAAAATGATTAAATCGAAGTTAAATTTGTAAAAATTACAAATAAAACAGTTTAATAATCACTTAAGTTTTAACAGTTTGAAAATAATTGAGTAGTTTAACGGAAAAGGTTCATCATTGATGGATAGTAGGTTCTATGGGGAAAAAAGTTCACTTTGGCAGCTTATATATTGCACTTAGCTGCCAGTGGTTGTTTCTGCTCCCTCTGGGTTGGTGCTTTTTACACTGCTCATGCTCGTCGCTGATCAATGTTGTAGGGTGCAGCTCGTTCCCAGGAGTGTCAAGGAGAGTCTACAAAGTTGGTCCCTCGTCTTAAAGCTCAGGCCACTGTTCTTTTCTTGTTCCAGAGATAGTACACTTCAACTGGTACCACCACCAACAACTATGGTAAAAGAATAGAAACGAAATGCTCTCTTGAGTATTGCGTTTCCCGACACATACTTATGTGTCCCCTATTCCTATTCCACCATCCCTCTACCTCAGAATTTATCCTCGATGAGAATTAACTGTAATCCATCGAGAGCAAACTGTCTTTACATTTAAATTGAATAGCTTTTACTGTTACTTTACATTTAAATGAAAAGTTAATAGTACAGATAGAATATGTTTACATTTACATTTCCACTTATTGAAAAGTGTTCAGAATATAAACTGAATATGTTTTCATTTATGTTTACACTGATTTGTAAAGTTTGAAACTTCCATTAATTTTAAAGTGAAAATGTTAACATCGACAATTACACTGGTTTAAAACTGTAAATATTATAAATAAAATGTACATCATTTCTTTCATCTTTCCCTCCCTGCTTCATAGGGAACTTGGGATTACCTTTTGCTTTTAGTTCTCTTTAAGAAACTAGCAATAAAGCAATCACCAGCTCTTGCTCTGGTGGTTCATGAAATCATCATTCTATACGCAGAGGTTGCCAGCCGCAAATGACTGGGACATCCACTAGCGATTTTCACATATTAATATTCACATGGTAATATATACATATTAGTTCACATGTTAGTAATGAAAAATATAGAATGTAAAATGACAACTTACGCCAATCCTGGCTCACATACGTTTTTGCTCAGATGAATGAAGTTAAGGCACTAGCCGATGCCTTTTGTACTTGGGGTCGTTAATTTTAACTTTAATTCCCTGTCTGACTTCGTGTATTCAGCTTCCACAGATATTCCGGTTTTCCTTATTTAAAATGATAGAGATTTCCTGGGCTGTTTTTGTAAGTCCTGATAAATACTCCAATAAAAAGTCCGGTCTGATAAAATGAAATTCTGAATTCTAGGCTTCACTCTGGCAAGGTCTGGTTGCGTCGTCTTGGCAAGCAATCTTCACAGTGTCTTAACGCTGAAACGCGTCAGGTTATATTCATTGTCCTGACCCGCATCTGTTTGTGACGAAGCTAAGATAGCGCCAATCGTTTCAAACAAAAAGGTTGGGAGGGGGGGGGGGGAAGGGGGAATTTCAAAATATTCCTGACATGGAAAAATTTTGAATGTATGCAGAGGTCACCTCTCCCAAATATGGCATGAAAATATTCGATCTCTGACAGGCGAACTCACCAACACATCTGTAAACTCATACGACAATGTGTTAAAATGTAACACATTATTACTATCTAAAGAAATCTTTTTCGTGAAAGTCGGACAGTAAGCGTTTATGTCATACGTGTCTGTCAAAAATGTGTTGCACAGACGAGTAATCTTGTTATCTCTCGCTTAAGCACACAACTCTAAACGAAAACTAAGCAGACCAATATGGATTTACCTGCGCTTAATCTCAGCAAAGCTGTGCCGCGCTCAGCAAATGTGAGATATACAGCAATAAAGAGTGTCATATGTTTTGACAATATCAAATATCTGCTACCTAGCAGAGAAAGAAAAGGGTGCGACCCGGAAAAATCCCAATAAAATTAGTACAACAAATGTAACTGATTACTGCCGTAGTGAAAGAGAGATCGAGAAGAGGTCGCCTCAAAATCCATCTCGTGACAGTAATTGAGATTACCTGTACTGCTTATTGAGAAAACGTAAAACAATGGAAATGCGTCACGAATAATGATTTGAAAAGTTAGAAACAGAGTAGAGTATTCATCATTATTATCTTTTTCCTTTTCGCTTCTTATGGACCATGTAGCCACCACTACATCTAGTATGTAGGACCCACATGTGAAACTGTTTGAGCCACCACTACATCTAGTATGTAGGACCCACATGTGAAACTGTTTGAGCCACCACTACATCTAGTATGTAGGACCCACATGTGAAACTGTTTGAGCCACCACTACATCTAGTATGTGGGACCCACATGTGAAACTGTTTGAGCCACCACTACTTCTAGTATGTAGGACCCACATGTGAAACTGTTTGAGCCACCACTACATCTAGTATGTAGGACCTACATGTGAAACTGTTTGAGCCACCACTACATCTAGTATGTAGGACCCACATTTGAAACTGTTTGAGCCACCACTACATCTAGTATGTAGGACACACATGTGAAACTGTTTGAGCCACCACTACATCTAGTATGTAGGACCCACATGTGAAACTGTTTGAGCCACCACTACTTCTAGTATGTAGGACCCACATGTGAAACTATTTGAGCCACCACTACATCTAGTATGTAGGACCCACTTGTGAAACTGTTTGAGCCACCACTACATCTAGTATGTAGGACCCACTTGTGAAACTGTTTGAGCCACCACTACATCTAGTATGTAGGACCCACATGTGAAACTGTTTGAGCCACCACTACATCTAGTATGTGGGACCCACATGTGAAACTGTTTGAGCCACCACTACTTCTAGTATGTAGGACCCACATGTGAAACTGTTTGAGCCACCACTACATCTAGTATGTAGGACCTACATGTGAAACTGTTTGAGCCACCACTACATCTAGTATGTGGGACCCACATTTGAAACTGTTTGAGCCACCACTACATCTAGTGTGTAGGACACACATGTGAAACTGTTTGAGCCACCACTACATCTAGTATGTAGGACCCACATGTGAAACTGTTTGAGCCACCACTACATCTAGTATGTAGGACCCATATGTGAAACTGTTTGAGCCACCACTACATCTAGTATGTAGGACCCACATGTGAAACTGTTTGAGCCACCACTACATCTAGTATGTAGGACCCACATGTGAAACTGTTTGAGCCACCACTACATCTAGTATGTAGGACCCACATGTGAAACTGTTTGAGCCACCACTACATCTAGTATGTGGGACCCACATGTGAAACTGTTTGAGCCACCACTACTTCTAGTATGTAGGACCCACATGTGAAACTGTTTGAGCCACCACTACATCTAGTATGTAGGACCTACATGTGAAACTGTTTGAGCCACCACTACATCTAGTATGTAGGACCCACATTTGAAACTGTTTGAGCCACCACTACATCTAGTATGTAGGACACACATGTGAAACTGTTTGAGCCACCACTACATCTAGTATGTAGGACCCACATGTGAAACTGTTTGAGCCACCACTACTTCTAGTATGTAGGACCCACATGTGAAACTATTTGAGCCACCACTACATCTAGTATGTAGGACCCACTTGTGAAACTGTTTGAGCCACCACTACATCTAGTATGTAGGACCCACTTGTGAAACTGTTTGAGCCACCACTACATCTAGTATGTAGGACCCACATGTGAAACTGTTTGAGCCACCACTACATCTAGTATGTAGGACCCACATGTTTTGGGAGCGCGATGGTTGTCCCGCACTACAGAAAGTATTACAGTCTTCTAGCCTTAGTTCTATACTAAGTTACGTCAACGTTATTTAGAAGCCATTGTGTGGGCATTATTGTAATTAGCCAAATTACAGTCTATTTACTTTTTTTTCCACTTCTCCCTCCACATTTTTAACGGGTTACTTCGTGACTACATAGCCAATGCATCACATAATTTTGACTACTAAGGTCCACTGAGGACGAAAGCGAATGGAAAGGAAGAAACTAAACACAGGAGCAATGGTACCATCCTCAAGATATGAAGCAGAAAGGGCACAATAAAAGTTCTTTCCCACATGTTTTGGCGGGCTATTTATTAGTTTAGTACTAGTTTACATAATCATGTCTTGCTCCTTTAGATGACGTGATCATACAGATGTGAGAGCTGAGACGATGATTGGGTGATGTAGGGCCCAGATGTTTTGGCAGAGAGATCGTTGTTTTGCGCTACAGAATTTACTATATGTTCTAACCAATGAGTCTACGTTATTGAAGCTTACACGGGAGCCACTGTGTGATCATTATAATACTAGCAATAACCCGTCAAACTTGACGGGCTTTTAATTATAGTGTGCTGTTTCCGTTCCCGGATGAGCAGATAGAAGTACATTCTTAGAGTGTTTTTGGTTTCTTTCCATTATACAGTGTAATCAAACTGTCCATGAACACCGTCATTTGAACGCTTTTCTTTATTGATTGTAACTATTTTCGGGAGAGTATATATAAAGGAAACAATACAATTTTTCAACACGGTTGCATTCCTCAGCTGTGACCAAAATATACACGGCGAGAATTATGTGATTTTAGATTCAATTTAAAAGTTCTTTGATGACAACATTTCGTGTGAAAGTGCGTGGATTGTTTTCAATGAGTGTTCCCTGATAATAAGTGGTTTTAACAAAAACTTTCAAGCTTTGGTATTATTGGCTCATGCACACCAATTTTTACGCACTATTTCTTTGTCGAGAGTTACTAATTTCGTGAAAGAATTTTAAAAAAATAATTTTTAAACCAAAGTATTTGATTTATATAACACCCACGCCGCGCAAGTTGCACACCGTGCGTTGCGCACTATTTTTTTCTGGCGCGAGTTGCTATTTTCAGTGAGACCGACCGACGTAACATACATCGGTAATTATGTTAGTTGTGTGTGTGTGGGATGTGGGATGACATGTTTCCTGAAGCCAGTTGGTATACAATATCAGCTTGACTTTGCCTGTCAAATATATTTGTCACTGTTTCTTACATCATTAATGGTTGGATTATAGACGACCGGCTGAAAGCATCGTGTTTTAAAGTTTCTCCGTATTTGTGAGTTCTCTGATTGACTATGGTACCAGTCGACAGTGAATTTGATCCATACCCTTGGAAAACGAGGCCGTCACGGCAATAAACCTATATTTGCCTAGAGGTGTCACAGGTTGCCTCTCCTTGCTCTGCAGTATTGGTCCAATAAATTAATATGAAACAAATATAAAGGTATGTTATCAGGCACTCGTAGGAAATAAAGAAGTAAGCCACTCATGTCTGTTGTTTTTCTGTTGTCTAGTGTTCTACTTCTTTATTTCCTACGAGTGCCTGATAACATACCTTTATATTTGTTTCATATTAATTTACTGTTTACAGGCCTCGGGTTTCCCTTCCTTATGTGTAATACGTATTGGTCCAACAGTGGCCAAAACCTATAGTAACTAATGTGGCTAATCAAATGTGTCTACCTTTGCACAAGATTACTCTTGGCAGAGTTGTATATAGAAGGATAATGATGCTTCTACCTTGAGGTAATATTCACACGATATTTCAGAAGTCAAGAACAATGCTGAATGAGTCTTAGCACGTTAACTTTTTTATCTGACCCGCCGCCTTTTGTGAAGATGGATATAAATGGTTTGCCCGTTCAAGCACCCAGCTGATTTAATTCAGCGAAATTCTTTTTATTAGCTCGATATAGATTTGTGTATATATATATATATTTCCTCTGTGACTTGTGAGTAGTTTCGGTAGGAGTCCGGTTCCGTATTAATATTGGCGAGTTTTTTTTTTCCAGTGGTTAAAAGATGCTCTAATACGTTTTTCCGTTCCCAAAAATTCAGAATCCTGACTCTATTCTTTCCTTTGGCAAGGTCCTAGATGTCTACTTTGACGATTTCAGAAATGCAGTGTCGTATGTCGAACTTTTTCTACGTTAGATTGTAGCTCTCGGCCCACGCTTCCTGCATGGCGTTCTCACAAATCTTCCAATCGCGTGGCTGTTTATTGGCGCCCCAGAAGCCAGAAAATACATTCAAAGTTCATATTATGAAAACTTTTCATCAAGCAGTATTCTGTATGGCTCATGCGTTTGAAAATTTCAGCCAGTCATTCTCCGTATATGGAGTTGCTACATCCGACAATTCTTGGTAATGTTTACGTTACAACTTCTTACATTTTTCCTGTCGAATCGGAAGTACTTATGCGATCTTAGCAAACACTTCGTACTCTCATTTACCTGGAGTCAATATGGTATTATCACGTTTTAAGGACTCAATTAATCTCTCAGGGATGGGCGATACGCTTGTCTGGCCCTGTCATGCATCGAAGCGTAAAACGTGAACAATGACAGTAGGGGAAAAGAGTGCTAACAATAGAATAATGCACCTTATTCAGTACGCACAACAAATGGAGTTCAATACTGTCTGAGAGGAGAAGAGAGCGCACAAATTGTGTCACAAGTGGCAATCATCAACCCCTATTTCATTACGATTCCCATTATTATTACCATTGCTATAAGCACCACAATCGCCGCCACCATTGACATAAGTACCACAACACCACAATTATTACCAGCACCACAGCGGTTACGGTACCATTTAGTAAAACTACCAATATCATAACTGGGACGTGAATTGTCAGCCATATAAAGCGAAAACAAAATCTGTGACAAAGTGTCAGAAAATTCCAGAAAGCCAGGAACTAGTCATATTTCCCGGTCCCTAAAATTCACAGACCTACATGTCAATGTAGTCAAGTAACGGTACACAAATATTTGTCTTATAAACCTTGTGGATAAATTAAGATAGAATGAAACATGAAACTGGTAGATATATAATGAATACATATAAGCTGCCACTCCTTTGTACTAGACACATTTTTGGGCTTTCTTGAGGGGAGCCGCGGTAGCATAGTGGTTAGTGCACTGGCTTCCTAGCTCGGTGGTCTATGGTTCGATCCCCAGATGAGGCGGGACTTTTTTTAGGCCGCAAACGGCTCCTGGGTCGACCCAGCCCCAACTGGGTACCAGAGCCACTCTGGGAAGGTTAAGGCGGCCGGCGTGATGTTGACCACGTCACCCCTAGTGTGCCGATCGTCAAGAAAATATGAGCCTAACACCATATTCCCAATATGCCCCAATGGGCGTGTAACGGGATCCTTTACCCTTTCCCTTGAGGTGAAGGTCGTGTAATGACGCTCAATGGATAAAAAAAAATATCCCCTTCATTTCTCAGTACGGTTTAGAATTCGAGTGCAGGGTGGTTATTTTTGTAGTTATATATATATATGACACCCGTCTCATGTGCAAATCTTCAGTTACGATTTTATGGCACGTACCAATTGATATTCCAAGATCATCAGCAACCTCTCTGATAGTCAGTCGTTGGTCAGCGCGTATCATTTCTTGCACATGTGCAACGAACTCGTCGGTGTGGGAGATGGAGGGTCTCCCTTGACGGGGGCCATCTTCAAAGGATCGGAGTCCACTTTTGAAATGGGAATACCACTCAAATAATTTAGATCTACTTAAACAGGACTCTCCGAAAGCTGTTTGTAACATTTCTAGAGTTTCGGAACCAGTTTTTCCTAGACGAAAGCAGAAATCAATGCACACACGTTGTTGAATTTTGCCGTCCATTTTTGAAACGCGACGAGCACTACTAGGTCACATCCGCTTATACGCTACCACACAGCGCATGCGCGAAATTACAAACTTCAGGTTTGATAATAATAATAATAATAATAATAGTTGCCCATCGCAAGCGAAGATGGCGACAGCTTCAGACTTGAGTTGTGACACATCTGTGCCGTGATCTCATGTGACTAATTAATCCTATTTTGGCCCTACAGGCCCTGCCACATACGGGGCACACATGGTTAGAGTCGATAGTAGTGTTGCTGTGCATTCTGGCCTTTCTTGCAGCACGCTTGCCTTCTGCCTTATCAGCTAAATTCTGTTCTGCAATGCGAGCACCTTGAGTAATGTTTGTCCGCCAGGCACAGCGATCCTGTGCGATAGTCTCCCAGAAGGAGACATCAATTTTGAAGCTGCTCAACGATGCTTTCAGTGTGTCTTTGAAGCGTTTCTTTTGTCCCCCTGCTGTTCGCTTACCCGTGGAGAGTTCGCTGTACATCAACTGCTTTGGGATGCGTTTTTCGGGCATGCGAACAACATGTCCGGCCCATCTAGTTTGGGCCCTCTGCAGCAATGTGTAGATGCTTGAGATATGTGCTCTGTTGAGGACCTCATAATTAGATACTCTATCATGCCACTTGATCCTGAGGATCCTGCGAAGACAGCTCATGTGGAAATGATTAAGCTTCTTGGCATGTCTGCTATACACTGTCCATGTTTCACAGGCATACAGGAGGGTAGTGAGTACTATTGCATGATATACTTTTATCTTGGTGGCTGCACTAATTCCTTGTCGATCCCAGACATTTACTCTTAGTCTTCCGAAAGCTGCACTTGCCTTTGCAATTCTGTTGTTGACCTCGGAGTCGATATTCGCATCTTTGGTAAGGATACTGCCTAGATAAGTGAAGCTGTCCACCACTTGGAGACGTTGGTTCTTTACTGTGATATTTGGTTCACAGTAAGGTTTCCCAGGAGCAGGTTGCAACATTACTTCAGATTTCTTCGTATTGATGGTAAGGCCAAAGTCATCACACGCTACAGAAAGTCTCCTCATATTGTTCTGCATGTCCAGTTCTGTGCAGGTGTTGAGGGCACAGTCGTCCGCAAAGACGAGGTCAGAGATCATTGTTTCATTCACCTTCGTAAAGGACTGTAATCGTCTCAAATTGAACAGATTCCCATCTGTCCTGTATCTGATGTGTATGCCGTCGCTACTGTCATGCGTAACGTTAGACAGCATGGCAGCAAATATCATACTGAATAGTGTCGGGGCGAGCACACAACCCTGTTTGACACCATTTGTGACGGGAAAGGGTTCAGAAGGTTCTCCATCATTCAATACGCGAGCCATCATACCTTCATGAAACTGGCGGACAATTGAGATGAACTTATCGGGACAGCCGAATTTCGCCATAATTTTCCATAGTCCGTCCCTATTGACAGTGTCAAAGGCCTTGGTCAAGTCAATAAATGTTGTGTATAGGTCACTGTGCTGTTCCTGGCATTTCTCCTGAAGTTGGCGAGCAGCAAATATCATATCGACGGTCCCGC